>VZTH01014294.1:0-259000 GCA_013397815.1 Aleadryas rufinucha | reverse complement strand
TGTTGGTGTGACTTGAATTACACCGACATCATCAGAAAAGTTCATATGTCTTTTGAGGATTAAATATTTTGGTTGCTCTCACTCTTGTGAACTGCATAGGTTCTACACAGGAACTGCACAGCATAATCCTCTTCTCATCTAGTTGATTGTCCTTGAATTTTCTTTTAAAATCTGCCCTAGCTTAAGTTGTTTAGCTTTGGGAAAAAATACAGCCAGACAAGAGCCACAAAACCAGCCTTCACTTCTTGCATTATTTTAGTGCAGCTGTCTGACCTGCTTAGAAATCAAATGAGTATCTGTCTTCTTTCCAGAATCATTGTCAACTTTCTTTTGTAGCATTAAATAAAAAGTTCAAATTTGGGTTCACTCATTCATTACTTTTCAGCATTATTTTTACCTGCATTCCTTCATCGATGTTTTTCATGTGACTACTAAGAAATATATGTGGATGGAGATTATTTTGCAAGCCTTATCTCCATCTTCTAACAATGGTTAATGAGGCATGTACAAAATTTGGAAGTAAGGTTTTGTAAACACATCCTGTTGTTTGACCATTTGCTGAACATGTGAAGGTCTTGATTAAAATAGTTCTGTCTACAAGTTCATTAAACCCATGCTTTAAAAAAAAAATAAAACCACAAAATAACCTTTAATTTGTCATTTGTGTGAAAAAGGCTTGTTTAGGCTCACAGGGTCTTCAGGTAAATGTGAGTGAATAAATGGTTGAAATAAATTAGTTTGTCTATTTAATTTTGTATCCCCAAAGATGAGTCTTTCAGAGGCTAAAGGACCTTATTTAGAACAGTAACAGAGAACTTTCCTTTCCGCTGCACCTACTCTTTGCATATATCCAGGACTATGATATCCTCACCATTCCATGACACTAAATATAGAAAAAAGAAAATACTGGACTAGTAATTTTTTTTTTTCCACTTTTCATTAACAGAAACTTTTTCTTATTCTTAGTTGTCAACACAGATGATGGTCCCAGAGCTCTTACATTGGAGGATTATTTGAATGGAAACTTCCAATACAAAACATTTTTTCCATATTGGGTGTCAGGTAAGTAAAACCTTTTCTCAAACACAGATAAGCCTTTCTAATATGTATTTCCAGACTGATTTACACAGACAGAAACATATTTTCCTTCCAGCTTTACTTTAAATGAGTGCTAACTATGAAATTAAACAATGTGTTAGTCAAAACTTATGGTTGAAATTTACTATTCTGTCAGTCACTCTAGAAAATCCAGGTATTTGATGTTTCAACAGACATGTCTGAGTCAAGTATAAACTATAATTTTACAGAGGCCTTCAGTGTTTCATTTCTTTTACTGTCATATTCATTGCAGCAAGTGAAAGAAATTTGTCAATGTGTCAGTCATTCCTTAAGCAATCTCCTTTTCATGCTTTTCACAGCACGTTTTCCACTTACCACTTGTAATGATTGAGGTAGTCTGTCTTACAGGCCCTGTTCTTTGTTTTTGGTAGTACTTGGCTCTGCAATGAGGCCAGCTGTTCTTACCCCATTTAAGGAAGTGCTGACACTGCTGAAATTCCTGAGTTACAGGATATTGCAGAGAAAATAAAGTTGGTTTTCTAAGTTCCTTAAGGTAGAGACATGAAGTTAATTGCTGCTGATATAAATGTGTCTGTATGTGTCTGAAGTATTGCTCTTGTTATCACTGAATTGCACAGCCCAGGAAGGCTGGAGCTGGCCTGGATTACATTTTAGCACACATACTACTACCACTCCCATCTCTGTGCTGCCTCAAGCACTGGTCTCCGCCAGTAGCAAGAAGCATAGTGCCCATTCACATGGAGTGTCACCAAGCTAGTTTTAGCCCAAAATTTTAGAACTGAAGTAAAGCCTTATACAGCATTGCTTGCAGCAGTTCAAATTTTTCAATTAACAGTCTGGAGTATGTTGATACCACTCGTATGATTTTAAAATTAGGTCACTGTTTGTTAGAATTCTGTCAGAATGTCTGAAGGACGTAGGTAACATATCACCTAAACGTAATATTCTTTTTCCCTCTTTATAGCTTTCTCACTTAGACTTATCTTTCCTTTTAACAGTCACAAAACTCACACAAAAGTCGTGCCATAGATTCCATAGATAGTCATGCCTACAGCATTCCATATGTCTACTTCTCTTCTGAAACAAGGAGTTAAAATTGTATATCTCATCGTAAGGGTGACTTTAAACACAAATACTGTTACACAAATCACACAAGAGTGCTCAAAAGATCCAAGGGTGATCTAATTTCCTAAAAATGAACATCTTCACAATGTTTCAGGCTGCTTTTTAACTTTTAGTCTGTTTTCTAGCTACACCAAATATGTAATTCTTTCTCTCTGTTTATAGCAGTGAAAATAATAATCTGAAACTAAAATTCTGATGTTCATTCTCTACCAAACTATAGCTCAGATCTTGAGCACAGGTAGGGTTAAATTCCATTTTCGATGAAGGCTACTCACCCTCACTTTGTAGGACTTGTGTAAGCGAGGGCAGAGTCATGCAGTGTCAGTTGCATGATACTGCTGTTACCTGCAGAATATACAAATGAGAATGTTCTGGTAAAACGAACATAAGCAAAGATCTTTTTCGTTAAAATACTTACATTTTGATACTGACTTTCTAATGGGTCTGTCACTTGCATTCTTGATCAGACATTGATGAGAATAAAATCTGGCATTTACTTGTAAATTTAAATAGTTGATCCTCTGTACAGTGTATAATCTGGAGAATGTACTCAAGAACCCTGACAGTTTCTTGGTAACTCTGTACCTCAGCATCATAAGAAAATAAACATTTTTTATGTAGGTGCCAAAAGATACTTGCTTAAAACCTATTCTTTGAAAGAGGTGTGAATTCATTGATAAATGGATTTCTTCTGTATTATCTTCCGTGAAGGTAACAGACATTTTATGTTGTTTATAAAGATAATGAATATCTTCATCAGTCTGCAGAAGATGACATTATTCTTTACAATGTTGAAATTAATTACGCAACCACCATCATGACAAACAGCACAATGGTACGTACCTTTTTAATTAATAAAAAGGCAGAAAAGCGCAGTTGTATTTCAAGTCCCAGTTTAAAAGTGAGACTAGAATCTAATCTACTTCTTAATTTTTCAGAAACAAGTTAATGCTTCAAATTATGTGATGTCATCAGATCAATATTTCATAGCTCTGGAAAGCAATTATTCAAAGGTAATTATTTTAATATAGCTCTTAATGAAATGTTTAATTTTATTTAGTATTTTGTTGATTGTGTTTACAATAGATAAATGTTTCTTGGTACTTTCTTGAGAAAGGGGTAGGCTGCGAAGAGACAGCTGATTATTTGTAATTAGAATATCTTTTCCAAGGCTAATAATATTTTCTTGCTTAATTTACGCAGCTGTGGAGATACTCTTATACGGCATCATACCACATTTATGATCTCATAAATGGGTAAGGCGTGATATTTCTTACAGAGAGCTGTGATGAATACACTGTAGTGATGTGCTTGCAAGCATTCACTCCAAAACTGTAGTAATGTGACTACCAACTTGCTTTGCTTTTGCCTGAATCTGTCAGGTTACTTGTTTGCTTGAGAAAAAAAAATGTTCTCTAAGAAAACCATACATTCTTTTTATCTGGATTGATTTATATTTTGTGCCCTAAAGCTTTCATAGCTCAAGATTCTGGTTTTTTTCCCTTTTTGCATGATTTTTGCCCACCCTATCTTGGCTGCTTGAGTTTGCTTCAGTCTCACATCTGATGCCTTTATGCCCTTCTGCTAATTCATTCTTTTTATCATTGATCTGTCTTTAGCTTTCCTAAAACTCTCGCATGTCCTTTAGGGCTCCAATGATTTTGTAACAGTCCATCCTCCATTCCTCAAAAGTTTACAGCTTCTCCCATGGCATTTGGTCTCTTTCCTGAGACTGCCCAAACCACTTGCCTTTCCACCCAAATCGAAAGGAGGCCATCTGCCTCTGCAGTCACCTTTTTATGCTGTAAGTAGCAACGTGATCAAATGCTTCTTAGTTCTGAGCAACAGGGGCTGCACTGAGCTGCACTGTTCTTGGGAAACTGTTGGCACAAGGTGACAGGAAAAAGCTGCTGCAAGCTAAAAGTGAATAGAAAGGTTCTGCATGTGAGCTACGATCCTTAACAAGTGCTGGATGTGCTGCTGTCGCTCTTGCCTCAGCATGCTGCATGCTGAGTTCTCATTTCCCAATAACATGCTGAGACTGTAATGCAGACTGCAGTTACAGCAAATGACTGTAGGTGCTTGTGTAGCATTTGGAAAGAGATAAGGCTGTCTCCTTAGGCAGTTGAATAGGTTTTCAAAGGAGTAAGTTTGAGCCTTTGCCAGCACTGGTGCACACCATCGTGTTAACTGCATGTCTCTGCCTGCCTTAATTGTGCATTGCTCGAGAAACAATAAGCAGTTAGATGATAACTTTGTGACTTTTTAATTAATGTATAGTATAATGTTCCATTTGCACAGTGCGCAAAAAGCCATCTCAACTTCTTTCCTTTTTTTAGTGGTTTTGTAACAGAAAATCAGCTTCCACATAAAGTTCAGTATATATCCTGGTCACCCGTTGGACACAAATTGGTTAGTAAAGATAATTAAGTGCTAGAATGAATTTGCTTTGTGTAGCTAAAAGACATTTATCTGCCTTTAGTTTTTATTTTATTAAGCCATATTTTTGACAGACCTGTATTTATTAATTTTGGTTATGAGAAAGAATGACAAAGAAAACAGTTTTAACTTGTTCAGATTTTACTGTGTCTCAACAGAAGAATAATCCATGTTCTCAAGTACATTATGTGTTTCAGTTTGCTCACCAGTCTCTATCCAGAATTGACCAACATAATTTTATATAAGATTAAATGCAGTTTCAAGGCCTGAAAATCAACTGATTCTCTTTGACACTGTGTAACACATGAATTTAAATTGGAGATTTACAGATGCAATATTTAAAATCTGCTCTAGAATTTTTATTGAACATAGAATTTGGCCTGTAATGTTTACTTTTTTTACTGAGATACCAACTCTTGCAGAATTTTCAAGGGCTATTAGTGTACCATTTATTTCCCATTTTGTCTTGCTAGTGTAATGTAGGAGTACTGACTGCAGAAGATCTTGTTCTGATCCTGTTATTGCCTGTACTCTTAAAAAAAACTTTCTTGTCTTTAGGTATATGTATATCAGAATAATATCTATTTGAAACAAAGTCCAAGAGAGGCACCAATTAAAATAACTAGTGATGGAAAACAGAATGAAATATTTAATGGGATTCCTGACTGGGTCTATGAAGGTGAGTAAATCTTGAAGGGCAACAACTAACATGATAAATGCTTTGTTTAGATTACCTAGTTCAGGTTTTCACAATCCATTCTAAAATATCTGCAATGATACTCTTTTTTTAAGCCCTAAGGATTATTAATTTCCATATTTTATTTGCTGTACAATGTATTAATTTTGTATTCATAGCACGTAATCAAAATCCCAAGTCTTTGTTACTGAAACTTTATCAGAACTCTCCAAAGTTGTCGTCCTTCTGATGCAAAGGCAGGGGCTGGGAATTAAACTTTAAAGGAAGTTTTAATTTCAGTGAAAATTTGGCACTTCAGTGCATCCAAAAAGAATTTAACAAAAAACAAATGCACACAAGAAAATCCCAAGTGGGTTAAGTGGGATCTGTCTGCATGTTTTGAGATATTTGATGTTATTTATTTAGTATAAATGTCTTTATGTGTCTAGGTTGCTGAGTAGAATACTAAAATAGATTGGAAGATAGATTACAGGTATAAACTTTTTTTTTCCTCAGAGGAAATGCTAGCAACAAAATATGCACTGTGGTGGTCTCCAAGTGGAAGATATTTAGCATATGTACAATTTAATGATTCTGACATACCAGTTATTGAATATTCATATTTTGGTGAGGACCAGTATCCTAGAAAAATAACTATCCCATACCCAAAGGTATGTTTTATCATTCTTTTGACTCCCTTTCTGTTGAGAAATGAGTTATGACAATGAGAAAATTAACTGTGCTTAATTTAGTAAGTATTGTCATGGTTAAATACATTATAACTTAAGTGAAGGAAAACAAGCTTGGTCTAAGTTCTGAAAAGCTGTGGGTACATTCAAATTTTAAATATAATGTCACTGAAATAAATGAAATTACTTGCGTAAGTAAAAAGCATGTGCAGAAGTGCATGCTTGTGTTGTTGAGACTTACTTTTTTTCAATTCAGTTTACTTATTCTGGTGTGTAAACTATGCAGTTGTTATTTTTCATTAAAGTAAATAAATTATGAGACTAAATTTTTTTTTATTTTTAAAAATAAAGGCTATGGCAGCTTCAGGTTATTTGCAGACTTCATAGTGCTTTTTGATCTCAAGGAGCTTTGGAATTTAATTGCTTTCAAGTGCCAGATCTAAGGCAAGAAGGTTTTGGGTTGGCATTTCTTCAGCATGTATTAGAGAGCTCTCCTGACTCTTATCATGTTCATATGATTGCAAGGGATCATATTAATGTATCTTAAGAATTTGCTCACCTGTCAGCTGGGTCACAGTTCTAAAGTAAAACTGGATGGTTTAGACCACACATGGAGAAGAATTAAAAAACTAATAATGTATGCAGTGACGAAGCAACCATGAAATCAGTTTAAGCAACCATTTCCCTGCTGGGATGTCAAACAGCACTTGCACTCGTGTGAATAAACTGGAGTTTTATGCTGAAGTCAGTGTAATGTGTGCTGCAAAGATCCACACTGCAAACAGAACAATGGTTTCCATCAAGCACGTTTTCTGTAGAGAAAGGCACTATACTTGACTGTTTAAAAGGTTTTCTTCTTTCTATATTAAATGATACAAAATTAACAATGTACTACTGCTGCAGTGTCACTCTGAGATCTTATAAGACCATTTGCTCTATTATACCCCACTGAATTAATATTTTGTAAGCTGTCTACTTTCCTATAAAAAGTGCTTTGATTTTCATTTATCTGAATTATTCAGAGCCTGGTTTTACCAACTTAATACATTTTCTTTGAAGGCTGGAGCTAAAAATCCTACTGTTAAAGTGTTTGTTGTAGACACTATTTACTCTGAAGCGTTTGGTCCTAAGGAAGTGCCAGTTCCTGCAATCATAGCATCCAGGTAGTGTGCCCTCAAATATGTCTTTTCTTGTTTAAAAAAGGTTTTGTCTATTTGTTTTAAATGCTTAGACCTCTGAGTTGTACTGTTTCTAACAGTGGACTGCCATATTAAACTCCTGGAAGGATAAGAAGCTAACTAGAAATACTGTATTTTGATTTTGGCTGTCCATATAATGTCCATTGTTATAAAGGGCAAAAAGTACCCTAAAACAGTGGATGCTTTGCTGTTGCTTTTCAGAGAGAGATGTGGGGGATGCAATCTGTAGCAATGCTTCTATACTCCTGTTGTTTAATAACAACCACTTCTTCTTTTTTTTCTTTTTATATTTTAGTGATTACTATTTTACTTGGCTTACTTGGGTAACAGATACTCGAATCTGTGTGCAATGGCTGAAGAGAATACAGAATTTTTCAGTCTTAGCTATCTGTGACTTCAGAGAACATTCAAATACTTGGGACTGTCCAGAGGTAATGAAGTTGGAAATATAAATCTAAAATTACTGAAATTAGCATTTGCTAATCCCTGCCATAGTTTTATTTTTCAGTGTTTTATCAAAATAATCTTTTACTAGTAGTAATACCTTTTTCAGTATTTTAATTGCTGGAAGAGGGGTGAAAAATATTAATTACTCAAAGAGATAAAATCATCAATTTTTTTCTTTGTGAAGCTTAAATAAAAACAAAAATAACAACAAACAAACAAACAAAGCCCCAGAAGAATGCTACTGAGAAGCTTTCAGGAATGTTATTTATTTCCTTCTTGTGTTAGCATCTTCAAAAGTGGAACCATATAGGATCTGTATTCTTTTTAAAGAAAATCTTATTATGCCATGTTGAAATTCCATACTAAGTCTGACTAAATCATGTCCTTTTAGATTAATGTTAGATTAGTTGAAAGAACATACACATTAATAATAAGGCAGGTTTTCAGGAGGAAGAAATTGTTCTGTTTTATCAAATCATATAGTTATAGACAGTAGGCAAGTTTTCAGAAACACAGATCTGAAAAGAAAACTTCAGGCTAATTGCAACAGTAACTGTACATTTTGTTTCAATATGCCATGCTATGATTTAGTCAGCTTGGAAAGAAGACTGTGCTCTGCTGAACAGAACAGAGCTTTGTAAAGCCTGAAGAGTGTACACACAGATAAATTCATGTAGATCCTGAAGGAAAGATGACCCCTAATTTCAGTAACTCTAGTACAGAGATCTCATTTGTTGTCTTTTAATATTGATGCTTTTGGTTTGTCTTGTTCTTAGGGTTCATGGTACAGAACACCTATTAAAACTAACATTAGATGAAACCTTGAACTAATGGGAAATAAAAGGCAAGAATATTTTTAAAAGCATTCAGTATAACTGATAAATTATAAATTTGGAGTTTATTGATACAGCCTTTTCAAGCTGAAAATCATTTTTATTCCTCTGTAATATGACAATTGTTGCAAATTTAAAGGGAATTTAAGGTCCTGCTATTTCAAGAGCATTGTCATAGAAGTAGTTTTCCACAGAGAAATATTGTAATTTATTAGAAAAAACCCCATATTTCATGCAGCATTTGATATATTTCCTAAGTAATTGTTCCACTTTATAGGTACACTAACACTGAATCTCTACCTTGCCTCCAAGTAACCTATATTTTAATAATTGCGTATTTTATTGAAAGAAAAAAACATTTAAGGTTTCTAGGATTCTACCACAGTCCACTGATGTACTTTACCACAAGCTTAACTTTTAGCACATAACCAGTTTTATTTACTTGAGTAGATCTGTTTATGTGTTTAAAGTTAAGCATGTGCTTAATTGCTTTGCTGGAACCAGACCAGGCCAGACCAATTAACATCTTTCAGGACTGTGTTCATGATCCTTGTTTAATTGCATTTCTCCATGAAACCTTATTTATGGAGTCACTACTGACGTTTCTATAATTCTGTATTTATACAGTGATACAATGCTTTTATCACATTAAAGTTTGCACAAATGGCCAATTGAAGGAGTGTCAACAGATGGGAGTGCTGCATTAGCTCTATCTGCCATTAGAAAGTATATCTCTGAGCATTTCCTTTGGCAAAAATAGTTCTCTTGTTGAATTCAGATTACATTGAGTCTCTAACGTACAATAAACGTGCTATGTTTTATGTGTTTGAAAATAATAACAAAATATAATCTACAAGATGTTGCTAAAGCGTAGATTCATCAGAAATGTTCGCATGTTCAACTCTTTCTCATGTGAATAGACCACAGAAACCAATATGAGCAGTGGAACTATTCATGCGAGTAAAAGGGAGGCATGTCTTTGTGAAATTGGGACTACTCAAATGAGAGAACTTAAATACATCCCTAATGTACTATGTCATCAGCATCTGAGTCTTAATTTAAAGAAAGGAAAATAATGTTAGGATGCAGACATAAAACAATACATCCCATTTTTATTATCTTAAATAAAATCCATCTTTTAAGTTAATAGCTCAGTGGAGCCCTTACAAAGTACTAAATAGTCTTCTAAGGGTCAAGTACCTGCAACTTTTCCTCAAGTCACTTTGTGAGGATTAAATTAAAAGGGAGAGCACATGATTTTAAATAGTAATGAGATTACCTTGAGGATAAGAAACACACAGCATATTCCTTAGAAAGCAAATTTGTTAAATTTATTTCAGACTGTGAAGAAATACTGTATTAAATGAACAGTATAAAGAAAAGTTTGCATGATAAAGAAATACATTAATTGAATGCAGAATTTTTAAATTTATCACTAGAAACTTTACAAGCAAAAGATAAGTAAAAATACAAAAGCACGTTTAGCTGCATTATTCCTGCTCAGTATAAGTCTTTTTGAAAATCAACTTTAAGAATAAAGAGTTAAGATCTTATGAATTTATATTCATAGTCTCAGGATGCCTTGTAGTCACATCATCCACTGCTCTAAATCAACATCACAGCTCTGAAATGAAAGAAAATATGAACCAGCTGAAAATCTAAACCAAATTTTTAATATTAATATTCCTGATATTAATTTACTTGGATTTTTGCCAAAAATTAATGAGATTAAGTAGTTGTTCATTCTTGTTTTCAGTGAAAAAATTGCATAATTGCTTTAAATTTTATTTAGGTCTGATGATAGCTGTTAACAAACAATAGTTTAGTTAAGGTAATGACCTTAATACAGCAATATTATTTACTTAGACAACCTCCAACTCCCTGAACCTTCATAGCAAGTATTCTGAAATTCTCTTTTACAGGCAGCTATTGATTTATATGAAGATTTTGAATCTCCATAAGCTCAATCTTCTTAAAGAGTGCACATTTGCTTTTGTTTTTCAGAATCAACAGCACGTAGAAGAGAGTCAAACAGGATGGGCAGGCGGAGTAGGTTTTCTTATTGTACTCTATTTTAATTCATTTAAAAGCTACAGCTTCCTGCATCTTCCCATCAGTGTTTTGAAACACGAAACACTCTTCTGAGTCATATGGCACTACTGCTTAGACTTGTTGTACTGTAGGACTGAGACTTCTAATGCTATGGTAGACATAGTATGTGGCCACCTGCTTTCTAAATTTAAAAACCTATTTCTGTCCTGACCAACTGACTAGACAGGAAAGTTGGTCAAGACAGAAATTAATGAAGGGAGGAAAGTAATGAAAAGAGGTAGATTTATAGTGCAATGTAATCCTTAAAAGCATCCTGGAGCCTAAGAATAGATGTAAAATTCCTCTGACGACATTAGGGCAAGGTATAAGATGGGCTATCATAGTATCTTAAGAATAAAACCTGTCCATTCAGAACAGTTTTAGTGCCAGGTGCTGCACATCTTCAGCTAGGGGAGAACCTTCAAGGTAAAATGCCCCACTTAGAATGGCAGGTGATACTTCTCTGTAGTTGCCTCTTAGCAAAAGAAGTTTTCTCTACCCAGTAACCCTAGACAACCATATGCCTTTTGGAAACTTGCAGTAAAAACAAACCTACAAGGAAATTGTAAGAGCATGAGATCAGTATTTACAGTCATATAGTCCAACAGTGAATATGTCCTGTTGCTTATGTTTACTTTCAGGCAGGGGAAGTTAACAGAATCAAGTATGTGGAACCTCACACTGCCTGAATATCCTGCAGTGGACTTAACAATGAGCTTCAATTTTCACTGCACTGTCCCTTTAGAGATGTTTTAATGTGAAAATCACATATTTACAAGGATTATTTATTTTACTTGGTCCTTTTCTTTTTTTTGACACTTCATTTGAGGATCTGATGACAGATTTTTATTAGAGCTAAAAAACGTGCACACATGAATAAATCCCGGCTTTTGCCTTTATGGGATTTCAAGTATTAGGAATCACAGATACAGTCTCCAAGAGAATTCAACATGTGGTCACATGTCCCAGTTGAGCCTGAGTTAAAATTATTCAAAAGTTATACTCACTCAGGAATGTTTGAACATGCTGTTTGAAGTGCTTGCATCTCATTCCTCTGTCTTCATCTTTAGAAAATAAAACTTACAGTTGCAGTAGCTCAACCTTGACTGGCAATTTTAGTAAAGAAGTGATTGATTGAAAGGAAATAAAAGTTGAATGATCTTACCTGGAATAATCTGTTCTTTAAAATTAGTGGAATAGTATAGGAAACTTCAGATATCCATTTCTTTGATGCTGTGCTTGTTCAGTGAAACACCCAAACTTAGTGGTCCACAGAATATTCAGTCTGGCACCATTCATGAACATTAACTTTATTCAGAAACTTGTTAAAAATCATCTCTGCCTGTTTTAAATAACTAAAGAAAGGTCATTTAGAATATACAAATTATTCCACTTACAAGCAGAGAGCTCACATTTGTGGAGTGCTTGAGGTATCTATATTATCAGTTTAAGAAATCTCACATGACAGAAATCGTAACGTGATCATGGGGAGACTGAATATCACAGGTAAAAACTTCTGCAAAGTAGATTGTCCCATTTGAACTGACTGAATAATCTTGTTACTTTTAGTATGTGTAGTATAATCTGGTAAATGGCTTGGACAGTCTTACGTCTCATCTACTGTTTTTCTTCCATTGTTTCAGTTCTTTGTTTCTGCACCATATTTTACATCAGACAGCAGTTCATACTACAAAATTTTTAGTGACAAAAATGGTTATAAGCATATTCATTACATCAATGGCTCTGTGGTAAGTCAAGCAAAGTGTTCTACATTGATCTACTGTCCTGAAATAATTCTACAATATTCAGTAACTTAAATGTCTCACTACACAGGAGAATGCAATCCAAGTTACAAGTGGAGAATGGGAGGCAATATACATTTTCAGAGTAACAAATGATGCAATGTAAGTGTCATGAAGAAAAAAGATTGTGAGTGTTGTCAGTAAAAGCAGCATAATCATTTGAATACTGTTCATTAAGTAGTCAGATTATAATTAGGTGTAATTTGGTTTTTATCTGAATGCATCCACAACAAATCTGTATTCTAAGGCACTGCATAGGTTTGTAAACATGGTTTACTTGTGAAAGATTCTTTGCAAATTGCCCTCAATTTTCTATTTATTTTAATCACCTATTTTAGACAGACTTATTTAAAAACACTTAATTTAATCATGTGGTTAATCCTCACACAGTTTGTAGTAACTTGTCTTTTTATGATCTCTCATTCAACTTACTGTATAGATAGAAACAGCTTACATAATTGGAGAGATTAGCTCATGAGAATTAAGATGGAATCCTATTTATATGGCTTGTGTGTCATCTAATCATAGTTTGAGTGAAGATTTATTAAGATGAAAGGTATATAAGCTTAACTACTCCTCCATCGCATGCAGAAATCTCAAAAAGTCTTTATTAACTTCCAAGACGGCTTTTCATCTTGATTCTCATTCATAGATCATCACTTTATGGATTATTTATTAACATATAAATGAATTTACAGTTTCTATTCAAGCAATGAATTTGAAGGCTACCCAGGAAGAAGGAATATGTACAAGTAAGTGTTACCAACATTATCTTAGTGATAGTAGGTTAATAGAAGATGTCTGTGGATTTGTCAATAAAACAATTTAGTTTCAAGATGTTTAATGTGAAATTTCATAAGCTATTTTAACTAAATCTTAACCTCAGAATATATCTGACAATTAAGGAGAAATGGCATCTAACATTTAAATATACCATTTAAATATACCCTTGGGGAAAAACTGATCAAAAGGCCAAGCATTTATTTTTAAATTAACTGTTCTGAAAGTACAGTGCCTGTGTTCAAGAATGTGAGACAGACACATGTAAAGTTAATTGCAGCAAAATAACCATTGCTTTATTTGATTTTTTCTTCTAGAATCAGTATTGGAAGTAAACCTATGAGAAAACAATGCATTACTTGCAATTTAAGGAAAGAGAGATGCCAGTATTATACAGCAAGATTCAGTGAACGTTCTAAGTATTATGCCTTGATCTGTTATGGTACGTATAGCATGGGAGCAAACTTATAAAAAAATTTATCAGCACCATAGTTAATACTGATTATCCCAAATGATTGTCGTATGAATTATAGTAATTTCACAATAACGAGGAAAGATTTCCAGAAAGAGACTTTCCATGTTCAGAAATTTTGTGAAGATGTTTCGGTAAATACAGATATTTTCAGGGTTTTTTTACTTTTTCAACAAAAAGCTTGGGATTTTGAAAATTAAAAACAAATTTGACATTTGTTAATGCCCTTCATGTCACATAAACAGATTTTAATCCAGCTCATGAGAGCCATGTTTTTTTCTTGTAGTAGCCAGAGCAGGATTTAAAAATATACACTGTTTTCCAATTTACATGATCAAAGTTAGCTGTGAGAAACTACTTTCCTGTGTTTCCCTATTAAAATTATTAAGACCTGTGTCAGCCATAAATGTTGGCTATTTAGCACCTGAGAACATTTTTAAAAACTGATCTGAGAAAAATTCAGTTCAAGATGTGTGATCATTGAAACCACTTGCAAGACCACAAGTATTAAATGGAGTCTTAACTCTTTTGTAATAAGTTAGGTGGTTTCAGTGATCTGAGGTTTCATCCACTGCTGTATTCAAAAAACACTGACATGACAATCTGAAAAAAAAAAGAGGAAAATTATCCAAGGTTTTCCTTTTGTGTACTTCTTAATAAAGTTTACTGTTCTTCTGATTCTGTACTGACTGATCACCTGAAAAGTTCTTTAGGACTTCCGTTGAGCAGAGAACCAAATGTAGCAAATAACAACACCTTTCAATCATTCTTGCACAAAATAGTCAGTAGGGTCGTAATCATATGAAAGGCACTCACCTTCACAAATACGATGTGACATGTTCTCGGAAGAATGTTTCACATTGTTAGTTCTGCATTCACCTTATGTAATCATATCTCAGGTATTAACTAGATGTCACTTCATTTCTCAGGAGGAAGCATTAGTAGATTTAAAGTTGCTTCTGTTACGTTTGCTAAGCAGTGCCTGTATATATGCAAGTCTTTGTGCACACAGTACCTTATGTATTGCAGCAGGGACTAGTGAGTTATACAGCAGAGAAGATTCAGATTTGTGTGTCGACTTTGAGCTCTTTCACTCCTGTCAGTTACCAGTGTTAATGTAATACACACTGCATCACCAAATTTCAGCTTCAAACTGTAAACTGACTTTTTATCATTCTTTACAACAGGTCCCGGGATTCCCATTTCTACTCTTTTTGAGAACCATGGTGATAGAGGTAGTGCAAGTATCCTGCCTATTTCTGAGCAATTGGTATACTCCTTTACCTCTAATCCAGATCAGGGTCTTCTAATACAGTATTTAGGATTGTGATCAAGAAGCTTTTCATCTTGTTTGGTATTAAAATAACTAGTGTCTTTCTAGATCTGTGCATTAGTAAAATCCAAACATGAATGAACACACAATGCCTTTATCTCAGTTCCTGAGTCCAGCACTTTTATAGCATCCTGCTGTTTTTCCTGTTTACACACTGTAGATAAAATAAACATGGGCAACTCTTTGTCTACGAAATTTTGAGTCAAACTTTGTAGAAAAAATTATTGTGGTTTCCAGACTATTCCTTTTCACATTTGGATGAACACAAGACTTTGTTTTTCATGAGGCAACACTACCTTATACAAAAGACAGCAGTGTACTATTTAGAGTTTACAGTTTGACCTGTTGTGCTGTACTAATTAGAATTTGGATCAATGACTTGCTCTTCAGCCATCAGTAAAGATGTCAAAGAAGAGCAGAAGCTCTTTCAGATGATCAGTTCAAATAACTGCTTCAGACAAGGTGTAATTATTGATACAAAGTGTGATCTTCAGCAAGAAACATTCAGAGCCCTCATTCTTTAAGTAGCCTGTTAGTGAAGACTGTTTGCGACCAAGCCAAGCAGGAACTTTCTAACTATGAAAATATTAATTGTTCTGCAGTGAATTTTCTCTCTCTGTCCCTTGTTTTTTCCCTAAAAGTTCTTCTCCAACTTTAAGCCCTTAGTTCCTGAAATGTTATGAAAACTAGCATAGTCCTGTATAAATCTCAGTGATTTAGCATTCCCTTCTTTCCCCAGTAATCAGTGGAAATAGACTGTTAGTTGTAATGATCCTTACAGCTCAGCCTGCACTGATAACCCACTGTTAACTGAGTGTTGTCTGACCGAAAGACACACAAAAACATAAGGAAGACAAATGCTGCAATATAGTTAAATTAACTTAATACATGGTGATTCATGTGGAAGTCAGTGAATTGCAACATAATATTATTTAGACTTCAGCCGTAGTTGGTACATCTTATTTTATAACCACTTAAAAATTTTTGCAAATGGAAAAGATAGGTTAACGTGTCTATTGCAATTGCATTACAGAAACACTGTGTTCGGGTATCTTGCAGAAGGTTTAAACAGATTTAAAGGTTTAAATACAGTTCATGCATGGATTTTTTTTTAATTTAATCCATTGTTATAGCTTTCTGTTTTTCCTGATTCACTGTTGCTTTTTATGTAAAGGGCCCCTACTATCATACCAAACTATGAATTGCATGAAGTGCAACTAAGTGTCCAACTGCAGTTATGTGTTTCTTAACCTCTCTACAGGAGAGAACAGTTTCATATAATGGATTTTCACCACTGGTTTCATCATGCCTCTCTCTGCTGTGCTGTTATTCTCAGGAATAAAAACAAATACAGGCTTCTCTTTGACTTCTTCATTACCTTTTTTGAATTAATTTTCCTGAAGTTCCTTGCTTTCATAATCTCTTCTGTGGTGCAAAACTATTTTTAGTAAATCCATTTTCATTGCAGTTGGCAGCATTTTGAAACTATATCACCCATGAATTTTAGTAGGAGACAGTCGAACTGACATAGATCAGCTTGAAAGTTCCTTCCAGGATGCCTACAATTCAGTTGTGGTAATGGGAAAGTTTCAGGAGTTTTGAGGGAAAGGATGGAAGAGGGTTCAGCTGAGTCTGCATGAGCATCCAAAGGCAGAATGATCTTTCAGCCATAAAAAAAACCACTTGAATCTGCAAAACTTGTCAAGAGTACTTTGAAAGAACAAATTCCAGTATTATATTTCTGGCATGTCCTAAGCACTACCTAGCTCAATATATGTTGAGAGAATATTTCTTGTACTTTTTTGAACATTTCCAGAAACAAGGAGGAGGGAAAGGTAAAAGGAAAAAAGAAAAACCTCCTGCAGTTTTAAAAGGTTCTTTCATTCTGAAAGTAAAGCTAAAAGTCACAGATTTCCATTATGTACAATATTCTTCCTCCATCACTACTCATGGAAAAACACATAAATAAACAAGACCAAATGGATTCATAATATATAGTTCTGCAGTCTGTGTTGTAAATTAACTAAATTTTAAATAGTAATTTTTAAATTATGTAAATAGAAATTTGGTCCAAAGCAAGTAAAGCAATAAATGTTAGTGCTGTTTAGATTAAAAAAAGAAAAAAAAAAAAAACCAACAAAAAAGGTTTGCTCAGTGAGCAGTACTAAGGACAGTTAGATGGTAAGTCTGGTGTCTTTGTGTAGGAACGTATCGTACAGTGGTTAAGTGAAGCTTTGCCATAACCCCTTGAGAAACTGAATTTCCTGCATTACTCAGAAACAAGATATTTCCCAAGGACTTTGTGCTTAACCAGACTGCCCAAGGGTCTCAGAGGTTAAACTGATGTTAGTTTGATAAGCAAGAAAAGAGATACAGGAGATACAGGAGTGTGTTTTGCACGATGCGATGAATTTTGCATTTCTAGCTCCCACCATTTTACAAAACTGAGATGAGGGCTCTGCAGGAGAAAGCTGTTTCTTCATAACATGCGGGACTCTAACACTTGGAGGCAACATGTGAAATGATTTGCATTGCAAAATGTACATCCTATAAAAATCTAACGAGTATTTGTGCACTGCAATACCAGTGCTTTTCTTTCATTTAGTTATGTGATCAAGCCCAATTAGAAGTGTCTGAGTGGATTTCATTACTCTGCTTGTAAAATTCACAGATTTCCTTTCTGTTCTAATAACACAAAGTAAAGGAATTTTAATTACTGAAGAGAAATTAACAATAAATCAGTTAATAATTCAGGCATTTCTTTTACTTAGAGCTCAGAGTATTGGAAGACAATTGGGAATTGCAGTCTGCTTTGCAAGAGATCAGATTGCCAAAAGAAGAAATTAATAAGCTTGAAGTGGATGGTATAAGTAAGAAATGCACATCTTTATTGAACTTTTTATTCCTACCATTTTAATGTTTGGCCTTAATTTTTTTATAGTAAGTATTGTCTCTCTGTAGAACAAAGTTGTTAGCCTGTCAGATTGGGAAGAAGAGGCCTGGTTCTGCCCTGTTCAGTAACAGCTAATTTTTCTATGCCTCAGGGTATCTCAGTAAAATAGTAGTTAAAATACATTTGTTTCACAATGCAGGTTTTAAAAAATCTTTAATATTATTGGTAAAGAGTTTAAGTATTGTGTAAAAATAATAAAATATGGTGGTAACAAAATATGAAATGTAAACTGTTGTTCATGTCTTATGCATTATATTGACTTGCATGCACTATTCTTTTCAGTAGTGACTTTACAATGGTAATAAATCAGTGTAAAGTTTCCAAACCTAGTATCTGATAATCCTACAACAGTTATGCTTTTCTAGGCACCTGGGAAAACTGAGAACCTAGACTTTTGTGAAATAATAATTTAATGCATAGCTAAATTAAAGTAAATGTGGGTACTTTATTTCTTCAAAGTTATTCTTCAACAACTCAATATAAACAGTTAATTGCATCAGTTCTGTGATTCACAGTTTATGCATTGTGTACTATGTGCTGATTCATGTTCATATACTGTTACACCAGACTCTGGATTATGCTTAAGAGGAATCATTTCAACCATTAAGAATCTAATTTTAATTTGTCTTTTCTAGCTTTGTGGTACAAAATGCTTCTACCTCCACAGTTCGATAGATCCAAGAAGTACCCTCTGCTTATTCAGGTGTATGTAACACTTCTTTCTTTGAATGTTGTTGTTTTGTTAGAACATGCTTTTTCTAATTTAACAAAACCTGGGACATTTGCAACATTTTATGAAGCAAAAGCAAAACTACTTAGTTCTGTTTTGTTTGTTGTGGTTTTTTCATTATATTTCTGAAATAGAAATTCAACCCAGTGGAGATTGATAAGTATTTTAATGTTAGTCTTGGCATGGTAAGGATTACTCTCTCAGAGAAAGAGAAAGGCTGCAATCATGTGAGCTACTCCATGTAGATCTTAGCTCTGTTGCTGCTTCTGTTTATCATGAGACAGTCTGAAAGTATGGATTTCAGCTCTGCTAATATGAAAATTACAAGAGCCTGCTTCATTTTTTAAGATGAAAAAGAAACTAAGCCATGTGGACTCACTTTTTAAAGAGCATTTGACATAATTTATTGCGGGCAGAAAAGGCAATAAAAATTTGCAGTGGTGAAAAAAACCCCACAGATGCAGAAAGGAGAGCTGAGTGGGTGTAATAAACTTTACATCATTTTTTATTAACCAGTGATGATCCAAAGGTCCAAGAATGCTATGTTTGAAGTTTAGAGTAGAAGAGTCCTGTCCTTGAGGTCAAATATGTAATTAGCATTAGACCATTCTCGTGAGGAGTGTCTCTGTATTGCTCAGCTCTGTGGGGTGTGTTCTGCCTACAGCTCCAAGAGCACATGATATTCCCTCCTGAAACAAATAAGGTCTGGGGATAGCCAAAAAGTGTAAGGAGCTGTATTTCTTTCTCTTGTATTCTTTGGCATTACTGACTGCATGTGGAAATCAAATGCAGAAAAGCACCAAAAAGTGCTGTTACACCTAAGGAATTTGGAGAAAGCAAAGAATTGAATGTTTGGGGGATGGCTCTTCCAAAGATGCCCCTTAGGACAAGCAGCTGATACTGTGCCCCTTAGTCTGAGCTGAAACTAATTATTTGCCTTAGGAATAAGACCTAAATTATTAAAATGGATTTTAGATAGCAGAATCTCATAAATACATGAAAATAGTAGTCGAACTGTTTGTCTACTGAGCTCTCTGAACCACAGTCATGTAGCAAAATACATGTGGAGAAAATGTTAGAAGTACCGATAGCTATAGTCCAGTGTCCAATAACCATTTATAAATTTTTAAGTATGAGTTGAAAATGTGTGAATTTTCATCCTCAGGTATGGAGGACCTTGCAGTCAGAATGTAAAGGAAACATTTAGCATTAGCTGGATAACCTATCTTGCAAGCAAAGAGGGAATTATTGTTGCTCTGGTGGATGGCAGAGGGACAGCTTATCAAGGTGACAGGATCTTGCATGCAGTATATCGAAGACTTGGAGTCTATGAAGTTGAGGACCAAATCTCGGCAGTGAAGTAAGTAGACTATGTCCCTGTATAGCTGTTGTATTTGCATACCTAGAAGCAGTAATGCAAAAGAAATATTAAATTCTTAGCCTTTCATCTGGAGAGCTGAGGTCTCCAGGGTATAAGACAAAAACACTTGTGAAAATAAAATATTAGTGTTTGCTTGATGTCAGTGAGGTTTTTTTCTGGTATATTAAGTCCATATACCACTAAGTCAGTCCACATTTGGACCTCACCACTTTCATTGTATAAGAGAATCATCAGAGGCTTCAATCCTAAGCCTAAGGAAATACAATTGTCAGTGGTGAGAGGTAAGCCAATTATCCATTTTTCTGAAGTTATTTCCTATAGGGCAAACCTATCTCAATGACCATAGAGATTAGCCAGACATCCATAGTGATGTGCTTCACTGATTAGCTAAAGGTCCAATGAGAAGTTTGTAGCAAAACTGAACCTGACACAAACTAGAGGTCTAGCGTTCTAGAGGTCAATTAGTCACAGACTTGAATTCCGTGATGTTGTAGGATAGTTAACAACAGAAAGTACCTGAGGTCTCCTGGTAAGTGCTCCCAACAGCTGCTCCTTTGCATGAAAACACTTAAAAGTGTTTCAAGGGAAACCAATTCCCTATGCAGAGGTTTTGGGAGGGAGTGAAAGCTGAGGATTGTAAAGAAAGGTTGTCTGTTAATTTTACAGATGCAGTAGCACTGCTAAAGTAAGCATTTGAAGAAGTGTTAGTTTGAGCCCCACAGAGATGACTGCAAGGCAGGAATTTAGCCGAGCCTTTGGTGTGGAATTTGGCCCATCAGAGTATGGATAGATTTCCAGGTGCAACAGTAAATACCCTATTTCCTCCAGACTCGACTGACTATCTTAGCTAGAAATTGGATGTAGCAACCCAGGTTTTCACAGCTTTCTCTGCTTGTTTGAGAGCACTGCCTGTACTTATAAGTGTGTGTAAGGAGGATATCTGTGCCTTCCTCTTTCTGCTTTGTGATAATTCATTTCATCCTCAATGTTACAAATGCACCATTATCCTTTTCAGTGATAAATGAAACAGAATAGCTGTATATCATGTCAAGTTTTTCTATTATTCTATTATTTTATTTTCTATCTTGAAACTTGTAGGAGGAGTGACATACTTCAAAATATCACAAGAATGCTTCTATATTATTCTGAATTGTCACTCAGACAAAATATCAGAGGGAACCTAAACTGATTCTGCAGTTGCAAAATCTGCTGAGACAGACCATGAAAAAATGACCTCAGACTTCACACTTCCCAGTTTTCTGTCAGCACCTAGACTAAACTTTTATTCAGTTAAATGTAGTGCATTCCATCTTCCTGATCTAACACATGGTTTAAGATGCATGATTTTTAGAGAGGTTCTATGGTCTAGTGGGAAGTTCTTGGAGGGATTTTTACTGTAGGTGGAGCCCCAGGGATTAAGACAGTAATGTAACAAAGCTGAATAATTTTTTGGCTTTTCTAACTCTGTCCCACCCAGATAGTATCCCCCTGTTTTGGGTGTTAAGTCAGTTGGGCTTGTCCTAGTAAATAAGGCTGCTATGTGTCCTGATGTGTATCTGAACCTGTTCTATTTATCTGTCATTCTCAAACCTTTCTGGTCTTCTGCCTCATCCTTTTTTCTTCACTGTTGCTAATACATCTTTAGAAACACAGTCTCCACACTCTGATGCAGGATATTTGTAGGAGGCCTCATATTTGTAATTCTCTTTGAACTGCTTGACTCCTGAGAGCATAAGAAATGTTGCACCTTTCATACATTTCAAGCTTATTTCCTACTTGGAGCGTTAGTAGATGATTTCTTCATTTTTATTTTTTATTAAAGTAGCTATAAGAACTTTTTACTTTTCAGGCACATAAAAAAACCCCTGATTTCTCCCGGGAATCCCTAATCTCCTCAGAAGCTGATACTGTTCCTCTTGAGAAATCAAAGTATTAACTCAGTGTCACATCAGTATGTTGAGCATCTTGCACAATAAAGTCTGAATGTTGATGTTAATGCAGCACCTTTGGCACTAAAGCAATAAAAATGGTCCTCATCCACTGGAACAAAAATTATTATGATGAAAGTATTAATTTCAGTATTTTTTATTCTTTCAGGAAAAAATCTTCCTTTTCCCTTTCAACACCTATTTATTGAATAATTGATGCTTTGTAGAAATGAGGCATGCTATGTTGACTGTCAGTTTGCTCAGATTGGCAGGGTATGTGGAAAAAAAGTGAAAGAAAAACTATTTTTTGCTAATTTGTTATTGTACTGGCAATTTTTTGTAATTATGCATTTATTTCTGTGATTTTATTTTCCACAGGAAATTTATAGAAATGGGCTTTATTGATGAGAAACGAATAGCAATATGGGGCTGGGTAAGTGATTGAAGTTTTTATATCTATCTTTAAATAATCCTGCAGTAGAATTTTTTTTAGTTCTTCCTGGTTCTGTCTTCAATATGTATAAAAATTCTTCTGCCCATGTTTGATGGTATTGCCAAAGGGGGTAGTTCCTGCTGGTACTTACATACATGCAATTGCAACAGTGCAAGCCCCCAGAAAGGCAGCTCAAGAGGGAATTTTGAAAAGCTCTTGTCTAATACATTGTGTGGACTTGAAGTTAAGCCAAATTGAAACATTTTAATTGGCTTTACTTTTAACTTAGGGACTTAGTGGCCTGGTGTCAAAATTCAAGTGTTGTCCTTTCTGATCTGAGATTAAAATAGTGAGAAAAATCCTATGACTATCTCTCATCAGAAAATATGACCCCTGCATCATCCTGAATCACTGTGTACTTGGCTGGCTTTGCAATGGTCATCAGGGGTGAATCTGGGTCTGAGGGTTTTACAGCATTGACAGCTTCACCAAGAAGTGGAAAAATTGGAGAGTATGGGAGTCATTCCAAATTATTAGCCAGTCTATTTTTCATCTTTGCTTTTTTCATGTATTTTACTTTGTAATGCTCCCAGAACCTTTAATAGCCAGATGTATTGCCTGATCTTAGACAGCACCTGAGCAGAGTTGCTAAAATCTTTCTATGAAGCTTCTACCAACTAATATTAAAGTTACTTTGGCACAGTTACTACTGTAACACCGGAATAAAATGGGTACCATATGGTGAAATTCAATGACACAGACACTTAGAAGTGAATAATTCTAAAGTGACATTAGGTAATTTAAGGCCACAAAAAATATTTTCATTTTTAAATCACATCATATTTTATTTCACCACAGTGTTTCCAGAACCAACTAAGAGCTTGCACACGTTGTATCCCAGTAGTGGATATAATATTAAAATAAAGGCACTACTGACAAACCCATCAGTCTTTTTTTCCAATTTTTTTCCAATTTATTATGCCATTTCCTGGTCAGTAAGATTTGAAAGGAGTTGAAAGGTGTTTCCTTATTTATAGGCTGCAGCTTGGCAGGTGTGCATGAACTCATGCTTTCAGACTCGCCAAACTCTTCAAGATGGCAAAAATTCCTAAATAACAACTAAAGCAATTTGGGTTGTGAACTCTATCTCGTGGTCTGTTACAGTGCATATATTTATCTGCCCAATCCTAATCCCTTTTTAGCCTTGTGGACTGATTTTTTGAAAGATCAAATGAGCAAATCAAATGAGTTGGAAAAATTCTACGAATTACTGTTTCTATCAGTATATCCCTCACTATCATTTCAAGCTGGAATGTCAAGAGGAAGGTTGGACTAACTTAACTTATGTACAAAAGAAATATTTAATAGTTCTGCTTATTTCCCTTAGTCTTTCATATGCTACTGAGGTAATCTTCAGAATTTTTCATGACACATCATATTTTTATCCCTTCCTCCATTCCAAAGTAAACAGAAACCCATTATTTTGCAAAGACCTTATATGAGTTTTTCCAACCTCAGTTCCACATCCTGTGGAGAGCCAAACCAAAGGCTTTTTATTTACATTATTTTCCTGTCTCAGCAACTAGCCCCACTCAGTTTCACAGATCTATTCCTATATCCAGGAATACTTATTACTTTACCCTACTTACCCATGAATTTATTCTTCCTTTCTGGGTCCCAGTTTGAGGAATCAGGCCAGAAAATGTAAGGAACAGTGGCAGGCAGTTGGGAGGAATTGCTCTATCCTGAAGTAGATGAGTATATTAGTACTGATGATTGAGTTGGTTCAGTATGCCAATCTTAAGCAAAAACTTGGTAATTTGTTAAAGGAAGGAAAAAACTGTAACTCTTCTTGGAGGTGCACCTTGAAAGGATGAGAGGCAATGAAGACAAGTTGCCAGAAGGAAAGTTTCCTTTTGGTTTTAGGAAAAAAATTGTGCCAATAGTGATCACTGTTGAAGCAGATTGAGTGGAGGGAATGTGTACTATGGATGTGACTCTGATCAGTATCCTTTACATCTGAAGTTAGCTCTGTTTTGAGCTATAGGTTGCGTTAGATTACTGTGGGACGCTACCAACTTAAATTTCTCTGTGACTGTAAGTGGTAGTAAAAGCAGTATCCTGTGATAAACATTGAAGAAGTAGCAAAAAAGAAATTATTTGATAAACTTCTCTAATGTCTCACAAGAAATTACATCAGATCCATTTGAAATCAATAATTCACTTTAAAAAACCTCAACCATTTGTTACTTTGTTCTCCATGCATTCAAAGCAAATTAGTTAATTAGGCATTAATTTATATGAGTTTGGTTCAGAAAACAGAATGATACTTCACCAGGAATTTTGAACTGTCTGTGATTTCTTCCTAGTCCTATGGTGGGTATGTAACTTCTTTGGCACTTGGATCTGGCAGTGGAGTATTTAAATGCGGAATGGCTGTGGCTCCTGTTTCCAGCTGGGAATATTACGGTATGGAAACTTGTCATAAATACTGACTTGGAAAGCAAGATGTAGTATTTAATGACTTCTTAAATTAAACTATTGCAGGAGATTGGCAATTTGAAACATAAAGACATTCAAATTACCTAGATTTAAAACTTTTAAGACCTTAAGTTTAGTGTTTTTCTTGCTTAAAATAACTGACTGCAACTGGCAGTTTGGAACTGACTTTGTTACAGAGAAGGTATGCCTGGATACTTCCATATGCACTTCTGTAACAGTTAAGTGTATAAAGCCCTCTGAATAAACTGCTATTAAGGAGTGATCTGCCTAAAAATCCTGTTAAAACATTATCACTGAATTCAGAAACAGCTGAACTGATTTATCTGCCAGTAACGGAATCACAGTACATTTCAACTTCTAACACCACAGATTACCTCTGTCAGGAATCAGTATTTCTGATGACTGCAAAGTTGTTTCCCAAACACAGTGGAAAAGAGAAGGACTATTGTGTTTGATATAATATTTTTTTAATTAAATACTTTTTCCTTTAAATGTTTCTCAGCCACACCTCCTGCATTGTTGTGTTACAATACATATTTTATTTATGTTTATGGAATTAGGCTCCAAGCTGTTGAGAGGAAAGAACTCTGGGAGTGTATTCCCAAGGCCTTCCTGTGTGAATAAAGCAGGCACATACTCATACTTGCCGACCTGTTAAGCTTTTGGCATGGTGTAAAGGAACCTTAGTGTAAAAAAAAAAATCATGGCATGAATGTTTTCAATGAGTAAAATGTAGCACTTTGAACACATTTACTTAGCATATGGTCGTTTTCTAAGAAGTCTTGGTTATGAGAAAATTTTTTGGTTAAATGGGAAAAATTCCTTCCCTGACTGCTAGTGCAGACATTCCTTGTATTTATGGTGTTTTGCAAACAAAGGGGAAAATATTTGTATGATACAGGAAGCATAGTCTTCATGTTTTCACTGGCATAGTGTATTTTTTAAAGACATTTTACATAATTTTACATGATCGCAAAATTATTTCCAGAATGCAGGCATAAAACACTGATTTTGCAAAAGTACCTTAATAAAAGACAGGTTATAAAAATTTGTCCCAGCATTACAATTCAAATGAAGTTTTTAAGTTGAAGCAGATTAGACCTGTACCTTTGCAACCTTTACGTCAGCTGAATTTTTTGGAGGCAATTAAAGAATCTTGCTGGAAACACGCTGTAAAATCCAAACAGGCAAATGTACCTCCACTAAGGAAGGAAGGAAACAGAAGGAAGTCATGAGTCATAAATTTTGGCAAACACATCATGTTAACATTAAGGTGAACTGTGTTAGGGAAAAAACTACAGGATGTTACATCCTTGAGTCTCTGAGTAGTATCAATATGTCAGAGGATGGACTGGCCCCTAGGGCTTCTAAATTCTGTCCAACCCTCTTTCAGATGCACAGATGAGATTCTGGACCATAGTCTTTTGTCAGAAGCTGTTCCACCCCCCTCCATTTTGAGTCAGAGTTCATAACAGCTGAACAGTTATAAGATGGAAAGGAAAATTCCATTCAGGGACAAGTTAAAAGAATTATATCTGTCACTGTTTTATTAAAATTTATTTAAATTCATCTGCTTTTCCTTCCTCAATAATTGACAAGCTGAATCTTCCACTTAGTCATTATAATGCAACTCAGCTGACCTCTGTGGACTTGTTGTAGCTATACTGGTAGAAGAGAGTGGAAAAATTGGCTCGGAATACTGTAGAAATGCCAGCCATTCTGAAAGAGTCTATTTTATTGAAAACTTAAGCCCAATATGGTTGTTTGACACTGTGTTGACAACAGATATTGCACATTTTCTGTTTTCATGGAATGATAAAGGATTTTGATAAAAGATAGGCTACGTAAATTTTTTTGGTATGTACTTTATTATAAATTATCTTCAGAAGCCTTGCTTGGCTGATCTAGGAGACATAGTACACATCTTTAGCTCTCAGTGGTAGCACATGTAAATGATACATAATAAACCATGGGAACAAGAGTATATTGATTCATCTTCTTTTCCGGGGAGGATTCTCATTTCTGTTTTTTAACAAATTTTTTCTAATACAGTGTATCAAACTGGACAAGGTAGACAATCCTAATTCCTTAATGATTACAATGATCATCAGCTGACTTTTGATAGGGAAAGATGACAGCTCTTCTTTGTCAGAAGGCCCTGACTCTGTTAAATAAATAAAATTCTTGTAATCCTGCAGCTTGACTGTTCAGTATGTGTCAGTTACTCTATCAAGGCAAGGTCATAAAGAAAGTATTCTTCTGGTAGTAACAGCTGCTGTGTCAGTTTTCCATAAATTTTCATAACAGCTCCAGGTTAAAGTACAAATACCGAGGCAGCTCAAAGAGAGATGTTTCTGCTGATTTCTTCGTGATGGATACTGTTCAGTTATTCACATTTATTTTGTGAGATCTGTTACCAGTCTTTGTTATAGTTAGAAAAAGGAATTGAACAGAGACCTGAACAGCAATGGGCCACCTTTTCAGTTCATGCCTGTATTCTTTCCTGTTCCCGAGTTGCTGCATATATACATTCAATAGGAAAAGGACAACATGCATATCCGTATTTACTGTTTATACACATACAAATCCTCAGCTCCTCTTTTTAAGGTGTCAGAATTTGTGTCATCTTTCCTCCATGCACCTTTTTTGGCTCATTGCCTTATTCAATGACTTCTAGAGTTCAACCCAACAGCATAAAGCAGTATCAATTAATTACCTTTATCCACAAAACCTATAGATGAGTATAAAACCACTATTTCTGCTAAGATGGTTTGGAGAGTAGTAAATAATTATCCTTCGTAGTTGATTTTTAAGATATGTTTAAATTTGGTGTATTATGGGGAAACCAAGCAGAACAGACACACATCATTTAATTTCCTGTGTGTCACTGAAGTCCCAAAATATCTGCACTTCGTTTATCTATAGCTTTTTTCTTCTTTAATTTCAGCTTCGATCTACACGGAACGATTTATGGGTCTTCCTATAAAGTCCGATAATCTTGAGCACTACAAGGTGAGAATTCTGTTTCTGTGCTGATCTGCCTTAAATTTGAATCACACTTCCATGGATAAGTGGAACAGTGAAGAAAGAAAGTGGGCCACCAGGTCTCATGGTACAGCCCTTCTGTAGCTAAGCTACTGCCATGAAATTCTTATCTACATAATTAATTGTGAGTTTGTATTTATAACTCCCAAAAATGCTAAATGGAAGTCCTTCCTTTCTTACTTGGACAAGTCAGACTGTTCTGCCGGTGCAAACCATTAGCCTAGAAAAGAACTCAATTGAGAGGGATTAAAATGTTGATGTTGATAATGTTTTGGTTGGTACTGTTAGCTATAATATGCAAATTGTTTGACGCAAATTTAGCTCTCTGATGATAGGATCATAAGCATACTAAATGATCAGAGAAGCTTCCCCTATCTGGAACAGGCTGCCATTCTTTTCTTCACATTGATAGGAAGTCTGTTGTTTCCTCTAGCAGCACATACACCAGCTCTGGATACAGAGAGGCCTGAATTAACATCCAGAGAACTTAGTGGAAAGACTCCTGTTAAAGATTTGGATTGTGTTCTCAGTACGTATTTCCATCCCAACTCAAAGAGCAGAAATGCTCAATACCAAACAGCTCTGGTAGAGCTGTCTGTGTAGCCAGGAATTAGAGCATTCTGGGAATGACATGACTAGTGCTGTTCTTTGTATGAATTGGCCCTCAGAAAAACACTAAATATCAAATCTGTTTCTGATAGTGTAGAGACATTTGTGACAGCACAGAGAGCTACCTGCTGTAAGCCAAACTTGCACAGGGATCTTTTATGGACAGACATCATCAATATGGTGCAGATTAATATTCTTTCTCCTGCTAGTGTTTTCATAACACATACAAATGATGTAAGAAAAAAATAGTACTTTTTTGTAGGTATTTCTGTCCTGAAGCCAGAGTCACAGATCACAGATGCACAGAATCATTTAGTTTGCAAAAGACTTCTGAGATCATCAGGTCCAGCCATTAACCTAACACAGCCAAGTCCACCGCTAAACCATGTCCCCAGGTGCCACATCTACAACATGTCTTTTAAATACCTTCCCAGATGGTGATTCAACCACTGCCCTGGGCAGCTTGTTCCAGTGCCTGACAACCCTTTCCACGAAGAAATTTTTCTTCATATCCAGTCTAAACCTCGTCTGGCACAATTTCAGGCCATTTCCTCTGGTCTTGTTGATTGTTGCCTGGGAGAAGAGGCCGACCCCCATCTGGCTACAACCTACTTTCAGGGAGTTGTGGAGAATGTTAAGCTCCCTCCTGAGCTTCCTTTTCTCCAGGCTAAACACCCTCAGCCATTCCACACAGGACTCAGTCTCCAGACCCTTCCCCATCTCTGTTGCCCTTCTCAGGACACACTCCAGCACCTCAATGTCTTTCTTGTAGTGAGGGGCCCAAAACTGAGCATGGGATTTGAGGTGTGGCCTCACCTCAAGGTGTGGCCAGTACAGGGGATGAGCACTTCTATGGTCTTGCTGGCCACACTATCTTTGGTATGGGCCAGGATGCCACTGGCCTTCTTGGGCACCTGAGCATGCACTGGCTCATGTTCAGCTGTTGTCAACCAACACCCACAGGTCCTTTTCCAGCAGAGAGCTTTCCAAACACCCTTCCACATGGCCCCTAGTGCTGCATGGGGTGGTTGTGACCCAAGACCTGGCACTTTGCCTTGTTGAACAAGGCTTTGGCTCATTGATCCAGCTTGTTCAGATCCCTCTGTAGAGACTGATACATACACATATACAGCCATATACATGTCTTCTTTTGTAATCTCAGATTGATATGAAGTCACTGCTGTCATGTCAGTTCAACTGTTTGATTGTTCTTCTACTAGGTAATGAAAGCCTTTCAGCACTGTAAATGAGCGGTTTAAATTGAAGTTGCTGGACTGTTCTTTTTTCCTCTCAACAGAATTCAACTGTGATGGCAAGAGCAAAGAATTTCCAAAATGTAGAGTATCTTCTCATCCATGGAACAGCAGATGGTGAGGTTTGCAAATGGCAGAACAAACACAGAGCCAGAATCACTTTGTTTGAAAAACATTAAGCATCTATCTTTGACTGGGTCAGGACTTAGATCTTTGGTAGATTAGATTTCCATATGACCTATCATAAGATGCTTACTCATTCTTAGTAATGTCAACTGTATCACTTGATAATTAGTGGACACAGCTAAATGCACTATAACTTTATGCTTTGTGGTATTAACACGTTTCAACAGACAATCTCCTTTTTCCTTTTTTAGATAATGTACATTTTCAGAACTCAGCACAAATTGCAAAAGCTCTGGTTAATGCACAGGTGGATTTCCAGGCAATGGTAAGTACTAGACTATTTTTCATTTTGAAAAGTGGTTCATAACTTTATCAATAAGCTTATCAGACATTTGGCAGTGTTTTTAACAACTCTGTTCAACTGAACATGCTTCAAAATTTGGCAATTGCTAGTGCATTTGTTATTCTTCATAAACAACTTCTCAGTTTCTTCCCCAAAGGATTTGCCTGCTCTTTTTTTCTTCCCTTGGCCTTTGGGTGCTAGCAGGATTTTCCTCTTGTCAAGAATAACTTGGAGGCTTTTAAAATGAGCCAGGGAGAAGAATAAGAATCCAGCCTTGTTATGAATGTTTTTGATACCTAGTAAAAGAGGAAGATGACAGAGCTGGCTTCTGGAGCCAAATTGTCACTGTTTGTGGAACATTTTATTTTGAATTGGACTTGCCTGCCACAGGCATGAAGTGAAACAAGCAAAAAGGGTATAAGTTATCCAGATAGTATATCCAGAATCAGCAAAAAAAAAGTTATCTGAAAAACTTACATAGGATAGCAGGTCCAGGCAAAGAGAGAAACATATATGCAAGAGGTTGCAGGATATAAAGGAGAAATAAACGGGGGAAATGTAGTTCTGAATTATATGCTAACCTCTGCTTCCAAACCATTTTTCTTAGGGCTAATAGCCAAAGTGCTTGCCTGCTATCAAACACGTTGGCCTTCTGCCCAAGTCTGGTTTCACAGGGCCATGAACATGAATCCCAAAAAGGGATCACAAGGGTTTGTAGGCCCTTCTGTGTATTACACATTTTCTGCCTCCTTCATTGATATTTAGCAAATCTGTGTTATTTCTTAAGTATCTGCAATACTGTATGCAGTTGTAGTCATTCTGGTTCAGCTACAGTGGAATGGCAGATATTTCTGAGTTAGCGTAATTGGTATGTGTGTTTTATTTCCAGTACACCATTCACAAGGTTCATGGCCCTGGTGTAATGCAGGATGTTTTGAATAGAATTCAAACAACATTTAGACGATTTTTTGTTGCTTGGAGCCCAGTATTTATTCCTAAGCAAGACTCTTACCCCTATTGCCCAGGCCATGCAGCACGTCAAGGGTATTTCATCCCTAATGGCATCTCAAGGCTCTTTTGCCTGACTTGATATAACTGGCTTGTAAGTACTGAGGCAGTAATGCTTACTCTTAAATAACAGAAGCCTTAGAAACTTTTTTCAGTAAGGATATTAATATATTAAAGAATTATCAAGTTCCTCTGTCTTCTTGAGCCATCCACTTTCTTATGTATGACAGTGAAATACATTTTTTTTATTGTTTAACTCTTGCAGAATTGAAAACATAACATAAGGAGTTTATGTTTTGTTTTTGTTTTTTCTTTCAGTGGTATACTGATCAGAACCATGGAATTCCAGGCCTTTCCAGCAAACATCTCTACACACATATGACCCACTTCCTCAAACAATGTTTTTCTTTGTCAGAATAAGTAGGCTACTCAGAGCATGCTAAGGCATCTGAGAATTCTCTGGGAGAATGAAATGACAGCACAGCCCAAGTTTTATAGCTTTCAGGCGAATTGATCACAGGAACTTTGAAATTTTAAACTTGATGTTTACATCCACTTTTGATATTGTATATTAGCAAATGTTACGGTAACAAATGTTTTGGCACATTTGATATCTGACAGAAAAAATAAATCTGAATGTAAAAGGTCTTGTGTATCTATTGCCAACTTGCTTAAACTTACATTCTGCAGTCCAAGAAAGGTGGTTCATTGCAAATGCACACTGTCAGATTAATATGATTGCATTTGTTAACTAGAACTGTAAAATGGGAAAGGACAAAGGAAGCAGTGCAAGCATCCTAACAAGAACCAGTTTCTCAAAATTTATTTCCAACTTTTTGTAAAGAATCCAAGCAGGGATAGGAACACACAGTATTTAACACTGAAGTTTGGATACTTATTGAGAGTACTGAATGATGTGTTCAAATATTATTCAACTCTTATTTGAAACCGTGATTCTGCAAAACTCTCAGTGTTCGGGTTTAAACATGAAAGCAGGACATTCATGATAACTATTATATATCAGTGGCTTTTTTACCTGTATTCAAAGTATGTGAGCCATATTGACCTGTTTTTAATTTCTAATTATTACCTCAGCATTCAAATTGATCTCAGTGTCATTCATCCCAGACTGGAGGGGAAGGATCAAAGGATTGCACAAGCTTTCTTTGCTTTGTTTCTAGTAAAACTATTCTAGAGAGTCTTTTAAAATTGCTAGAAGCTAATAATGATTGGAATACTTGTATTCTTTTGATTAGTAATTAAATCAGTCCCGTCATAATAAAAGAATATTAACGGGATAATTGGCAAGAGATCCATTGTAGATTAAACAATTCCTTGGTCATGTGTTTAAAAAATTCTGAATTAGTCTACTGCATGAGAACCATGGTCTGTCTGACACAATATCTCATCTCTGCTATTAGCTGTTGAGAGTACAAAATAACCTGAAATAAATTGTGTTGCCTTCCCACAAAGCAAGCTGCTTCATAACTCTCAGTCAGAGACCAGTTGCTGCTTCTTTGTGGAAAAGCAAGGGGTTTCATTTGACTTTCTTGACAAAAACATGGGGTTTGGCCAAAATAATTAAAATGTGGAAGTGATTTGCTATGTAACAGCTTCCTTCGTTTGTTAATGGCAATATCAAATCTGATTTTCCACACATGAGAACATTCCTTAGATACATCTTTATGTAAATGTAGTTGCCAAGCTGTTTGTAATGGTTAAATTATACTCTGATGGGAACTCTTCAGAAAATACTCAATTAGTTCAGGTTTTTTTGGAAACGCTGCCAATTATGTGACGTTAATGAGCTTTTTGTTGGTAATGTAATTAAAATTCAACTGCTATAATGGCTAAAGGAAAAAAATATAGCTGTAAGAAAGTTAACATTAAGAAAATCTAACAAGAAGTGGGCCTAATTAGATGCTGATTATATGGTCCTACATGCATTTGCTGCACACAACAGTAGTTTCAGAAATGTGGTTATCTTACAAATAAGGAATACAATTCAGTGGAAATACTGAGATTTAACTCTCAATTTGTTATATTGATACAACACCATGGAAATCATTGCAACATTGTGGTGAAAGAGAGAAAAATCAAGCTCTTATCCCAGATGCCTAAAAGTTTAAGATACCTGAATATGTCAGTGAGAACCTAGAGTAATTTCCAAAAAAGCATGGTATCAATCTGACGTAAATATCAATATATTAAGGTCACTTTCAATTTCTGCACCTTTATTTTACGTATTCTTTTGAAAATCCTCTAAGTTCTGGAAATTTGGGCAGATAGATTGGCCTGTTGTTGGTACCTTAAGTAATAAAATGATGCAATGTGTTGTTCACACCCTGCCCACAGGTCTGTTGTCTGAAGCTTTTGGAAGTATTTGAAATAAGGGACATTTCAGGAAGATCTGCCAAGTAAAATAACAGAAGGTACCTCTTTCACAAGGGGTGCATTAGCTATTTCATTATTAATCTGCCCTGAGGTCCGTTTGTTTCCTAAGGCAACCAGAGTACACATCTTCCAAACTGTCCACCATCTACTTTGGCTTGTAGGTAGCGGTTGTGAAGATAAAAAAAAATTTAAAAATAGGTGCAGTTTACTGCCATCATTTTTCCTTCATTGTTTTTCATGTTGTTAAATTTCTTTGCCTTACACAGTGTTCTTGCCAAAGAATGGGAATATGTCTCCACCAGAGTGTGACATTTACACTGAGTTGCTGAAATAATGTCTAATCTGAAAGCTTTATGAGTGAGCAACCATGTGTTTTGATGACCTGGGAGGAAATGTCCTAAGATGCTGTGAGTGTCAAAAAAATCCTCTTAAAAATACATCCAGCATCAGATTTCTGACTGGCCTGTGCTTACTACAGCTAACATCACAGTCAATCACTAGAAATGGTGCAGAGCACTGCAAACCTACCCTCACACTATAACAGAATCACAGAATGGTTGGGGTTGGAAGGGAACTTGAGAGGTCTGCTTCTCCCACTTCCCCGTTCACACAGGGCTACCTACATCCCGTAGCTCAGGACTTTGTGCAGATGGCTTTTGAATATCTAAAAGCCATCTGGACACTGTAAACCTCTGTCGGCCACTGCTGCCAGTGCTTGGTCGTCGTCATAGTAGAAAAGTGCTTCCTTATGCCCAGACAGAACATTTGTTTCAGTTTGTGCCAGTTGCCTCTGGTTCTGTCATTGGGCACCACTAAAAAGAGGCTGGCTCAGTCTTCTTTGGACCATCTGATTAGATATTTACATACAATGGTAAGGTTCTCCCAAGCCTTTTCTTCTCTAGAAAGAGAACATGTTCCATTCCGCCTTGTCTACAAACACAATCCATGTTACAGGCATTACCCCAAACTTTCACTGGACAGTTATTTGCCCTGTTCCACTTTAATTGGAGGGGAGAGCCTAAAGAGGCTACAGGATAGGCTCTTTTGTAACAGATCTTCAACAGTTCAAGTTGAAAGGGCTTGTCCTGAGGTATCAAGCTGAAGCTAATGAAGTATGTGAATAAAAAGTATACATAACTATACTGCAAACATAGAATATGGTGTGTAAGAGCCAGCACTAGGACACAATTTGAATTAAACTAAACTCTTATGACAAGAATGAACATCCTCAAAGTTTTGCTTCCTCCTTTCAAATATTTCAGAGGATCTGGTTTTCAAAAAATGCTGAGCACTTTCTGTTCTTTTCTCTTTTGAATAACAGTCGCACTTCAGATACTCAAACATACCACTTCAGACAATGAAACATTAGTCTTCAAATACCTGTCATATAAACAAGGTATTCAGGCCTCTGAAGATAGGATGTAGTTGTTCTGAATTAAGTAGACAGGCCCTTGATAAATAGCCCCAAATACGGCTGTTTACAAGTCAGTTTCCACTGTGAATCCTTTCTAGCTTTTGCAAATTAAAACTAGAGCTGAAAAGTAAAAATTGCTTTATTCTAGGAGATGAAATGTACATAAATAGTAGAAAGTTACTGATTCCACTCCAAACCTGTTTTCATCATCTACCTCATTCGTGCTGTGCGAGCTGAACGTGTGAAAGAACCTGCAATCCTTATATTTCGAACACTGAGCTACATGCTTTGCTTCACTTGGGATTACTGCAGCTGCAAAGAAGAAGAGGCCTGAAGAGGAATTTAGCAGAAAACCAGCCAGGTTCTAGAATATGGTTAGTGTTATACTCATTTTACTCAGATATCAAGTCCAATTCAGACTGCATTCAATACTTTCCAGTTTGCCAGTCCCAATTACAAGGCACAGCTGTTTAGAACATTTTATAGAGTCATTTTAAGGCTCTATATTTAATCTGAATAATTCATAGTATTTGCTAAGAGCATTTGGTATTACTTTCAATTATGAACATTGTCTTCTCAGAATGTAAAATAACTAGTACATATTTGGCCAGCTCTTCTGCTTGCGCAAATTGATGCAGCTCCATTGACTTGCAGTGGAGCGATTCCAACTTATGTGAGTAGACAGTGTGGGCTACAGCACAGCTACAATGGCTGTCACTCCTGAGGTACAAACCGCTCAGCATTCATGGCAGAGAGCATGGAGCTGCATGTTGTGGAAGGGCTTAGAGACCCTAAACTAACCCTGCATTTCAGAAGGCCACTCGCTCCCCGAAGGGTAGCCATGGAGTTGTACACGTACATAGGCACACACTGTGTGTTACGTACAAGTATACGTTTATGGATGGTACATGGTGCTTTATGTGTGCATGTGTTTACACATACCAGTTCCCACTCTCAGAAGGGGAATGCTCCTTCAGGTGATTATAACGTAACAAAGACAGCAAAACGAAAGGGGCTGCAGAGCCCAGGCCTCTGAACTCACAGCTGACAAGGTTAGGAGAGAATGCTTTCTCTATAAGAAAGTAAAGGGTGTGGGCCTGTAGTCATACCCCAAGATACATCCTCCTCCCTTTAGACATGTAATAGATAATAATACAATAGTAATAAATATGTAATGAAGAAATACACAGAAGAATTTGGGGAGGTCACTTTTTTGAAAGCATTTGATTAGCATTTTTTTATTTTTTACTGTCAAAAGTCAGCAAGTTCCTAATTCATTAAAATGTTCAAATCTTGACAATTTTAATCAGACAATGGTGCAGGAAACTTTGAAAAACTCCAGATACAGTGAACCCAGCTCCAGTTGAATCATGAGAAACATGAAAATTTCCTGAAGGCAGGCCACTTTCAGGTTCTGTCTCTTAGTCTGATTCAAAGTATTGTCTCATTTGAGAACAATGATACAGGGGAGAGTGAGATTGCCCTTGATTTTTGCCAAGAGGTGCCAATTAACCGGTGTATTCTAAAATGTGAGAGGAACAAACCCAAGTACATATGCATGTTTCCTACATTTGATATAATTTTCCGCTTTTGTTTGGCAACTCTTGTTTGCTGTGTTCCTGAAATATACAGTATAGACTCAGTTATGGCAACTGAGGGTTGCATGTTTCTTGATGGCAGTTCACTTCTTTCCTGTACATTTTATTTTCTGTGTACCACTTGAAAAACAAATAACCAGTCACCTTCTAGATGCTAGATGACCTGCTAGATGATCCAGCTCTGTAACAACCTGCCCAACCAGGTGCACTGAGGTGCTCTGTCTCATATTTTTTTTCTGGAATCATCCTACTGTAAACAAGGAACTTTATATGACACAAGAAAATAAACTGAGCTAAACAAAAAGAGAAGAACTGTCTGTCTCCTGGAGGAGAGGATATTGTCTCACATTCCATATTACCTCTTTCCAAAGTATCTTTAACTCAGTGTGTAGAGAGATTATTGTAGCAATCCATGTCAAGTGTGTGCGTTTTCTCCTGGTGCAGAAGCGGTGGAAAGGGCCCTTTGATCCCCATCTGCTGCATTGCCCGGGTACTGCAGGACACGCTGGTGGCCTCTGAAGGAGCCACCAGATGACCCAAGCCGAGGACTAAAAATGAAAAAAAATAAACCATAAATCTCAGCAGATGGATCCAATAGCACAGAAAAATCATACTAAACAAAAATTAAATTTGATTATGTGGACTGCGTAGTGAGACTTAATGTTTCCCTGAACCCGTACTGTGGTACCACAGCCAGGTATTTAGGATAGAGCTCTAGGAAGGATTCAATAAATTTTGTTTGCCACTCTAACGTGGTTATTAAGTTTACACACTGCTTCAGTTATATCTTATGGGCTATGCCAATCTGGCTGTGGTCAGTCAGCAGAAAACTACCTCACTGAAGCAGATTCTGTGCTGGCTTCGAGGAGCAGTGTTAGGGGAAATAAGGTTTGTTGTAATATGTATGTGCCTTGTGAGCCACTCCAGACTGGAGTACAGGCTGTCATTAACATTCAGTGAGGTGTCTACTGTGATTCCAGAATCTGCCTGCTACCTATCTCCTCTACCTGTCTCAGTCTCTGTGTTGTCACTGCATGGCTGAACATGGCTTTGTTTGGCAATGCTGCCCCACCGCAACTATGAAATTGTCTCCATTACTGAACAACAATAGTTGCATAGAACAGTATAAATCTCAAATCTATTTTGTTTCATTTTTTTCCTTGTAGGGAATGGAAATGTGAGAAAAAGGTTTATCTTGCATAAATCTGTAGACCACTGTGTGAAACTCAATTTATAGTGAATGTTTGGCATACAGTTCTCAAGTGAGTATGAATTTTCTTACAGTAGCATTTACAAAGTGGGAATTTTACATCTAAGGCTAATCAAAACATTTTTTAAAAATTTCACCTGTGCTAAATTTCTTTTTTTTTTTTTAAATTAAATGCTAGGCATTGCATAGTGGGTAGCCATCACTGCAGTATTTCACATCTCTGCATTACATTGGCACAAGATTACTTGAAGAATCATTCAAGGGCTTTGGGGAAGTTGTGCTGGTTATTTTTAACAATGGATTAAATATATAAACCCAGATTTAAAATTGATAAGTGAAAACAATGCTATTGATGTCAACAGAATCAGGATTCTAAATGTTAAATGTGGCAAATCAGAAATTGGAGAAATTGCTGCCTTGATCCCAGGCACCTTTTGCCCACTGTTTGTCAAGTTAATGCCCTTCTGTTTGATATTTACTTCTTTGGACATTGCTACCTCACTCCTTTTGCAAATCCATGTTAGCATTGATGTCATAAAGTAAGCAGAATGAATGTGTGAAATTGCTTGTAAAATTATCAAATGAAATGAATAGCAAATGTGATGACTTTTTTTAAAAGTTGAATAAGGAAACTGTCAGCAATGATGCACTCCTGTAATGCTTACTAGAGCTGAACAGCATATATATAAGTCTGTGCAAAAGAGGCAGCTAGGCAGAGCTCAGGATCCTCAAGGCTTGCCATAGTTGCAGAAGAGAGAGTAACTCTTTCTGCAACTACCACGTATCACTTCAAAGTATAATAAGGTAAGAGTTATATGAACTACCAGTTATTTATTTGAGAAAGCAAAGTGCATGATCTGCATTGTGTTGCCTAAAGTTTGCAATAGAGGTGCAGATCTTTCAGCAAATTGGCGTTTTCTTCTGAGGTTATACTCACTGATATTTGGAGTTAATGACATAATCATTTAAATATTTTTATGTATTGATTACTTCAACAGAGAATGATCCAAAAAAGGGAAATCAACAGTTTATGTTGCAGAATTAATTGAAAGAAGGAAGATTAACCATGAGAACATGAAAGACAAGCATTGTAGTAAGAATTTAAATGAGCTACACAATTATTGATTTTTATATTTTTATCTCCTTTAGTATCTTCTGTAGAGATATTTAATTAATGTGAGTTTAAAATTATTCACTCCATAGAGATACTGCCTAAATATGAATCAATGAGGATTAAGTTAGAAGCATGGAAACAAATTCAGTGAGTTTATGTAGACAGTGATTTATAACTGCCCAAGACGGATTGTTACTCTGTCACCCTACAGACTGTCACTCCACTGCCCCACTTTTAGATTAGTTTGTCTCAAGCAACTATTATTTTCATATCACTGTAAGATCAGAAAAGGAAATTTTATAGCACAGAAGTAAAAGTAAAGCCTTTCAATAGTTATTGTGATTATTGTATAAAATGTAATTTAGTCTTCCATCCTGCTATGGAATTCCTTAGACTAGAACTGTTGTACTTTACAGAACTTTCCACAAGGCATGTTAGGTAAATTAGATGTAAAATAGATCTACCTGAAAAAGTAATCTATTTCTTTCTAGAAATCATTGCTATTTGCAGACAGTTTCATGTCAACAGAAATCTATTTTATTCATTCATACATGTTCACATGAAAATATTTCCCTTTTTTACTACTGCAACTTCATAATTTCTATTTTTAAACTGGAAATATATATAAATGTGAGTTTTGAAAGATTTTTTTGAAAACTCAGTGAAATTATGCTAGTTAAAATTGTACATAGGTACAAAAGACATCTGTAGTAGAATATATTAAAAAACTAAAAAAATCAGGTTGGTCAAGGAAATAATATTCAAATAAATATCTGATCAAGATTTGAGAAGTATATTTGTTACATATTTCTAGTGGTTCAAACTGAGATGTCTTAAATTTTTCATTTTCAATCAGAAAGAAATGAAAATATTTTCATTAGTCTAATATGCATAGGAATAAAAATTTTCTGTGTAAGATTAGCTTTAGTTTTCCTGCATCCTGATGATAAGTTTCCATGGTTTTTAGCAGTATCTACTGGTGACCTAAATAACTTAGAGCAAATAAAACCTTTCTTCTCACTGGGCAATTAATTGATTAGCTAGCATGAACAAAGAAAATACTATTTTTCCAGTCATCTCTTTTTCTCCATAAAACATGTCTATGTTACCAAGAATAAAATTACAATTTCTTCCTTTAAAACTGTAGCTTGTTTAACTTGTCAAGAACTGATGTTGCTGGTTTGACTTACCAATAGCAAGTACTAAATGTTGAATAAACAAAAGTGATTCTAAATTTTTAAAGAACATATTTGACAGAAGGTTAATAGTTTTTGAAAAAGCTTATTTTATTAATAAGGATTCCCTTACCTGAAAATGTTGTAAATTTCAAAAACTGCATTTATACATCTTTCTTTTTAATAATCTCCCAATTTTGATTCTGAAAAATTTAGAAAGAAACTGAATATGCATTTAACTTTAATCTTAATACTTAAGGAATAAACTAGTTAGTGTTACTGTTCACATCTGAAAGTTCTATAGGCCTGGGACATTAGAGTTAGAGCCAAGATAAACTGAAATCACTGAATATCTCTTTACTGACTACAGTGACTTTAAACTATTTTTTAATAAGTTTTATATAAAAGAAAACCTTTTGCTGTTGGATATTTCATTCCGCCTCAGTGACTTGGGTTTATGGCTAATCTGGATCGCAATTTAATAAAGCTACAGACAGCTGTAAGCTAGGACTATTAAGCAGGGTAAATTTACTTATGTATGGTGTAACAGCCAGACTTTATCTGGTGTCCAAGTCCAGGTTAACTCATTTACAGCCATATCAGCTACCACAGGAGTCAATCAAACCATTCTGAAATGACCACAACAGAGCCATTTCCCAAAGAATAGGCAGAGCTTTTGTTCCATTGCTAGAAGCCTATGAAATGTGAAATTATGCATTCTTTAAGATAAACATTGGATGTCAGTGTTGCACCACCAAACTACAGCTCCAAATGAAACAGTGAAAACTGAGTTCAGTACTACAGTTAGGATTTTAATAAGACTGACTACATGACCACTATGGTATATGTTGGTATTATAGCAGGGTATGTTCAAGTGAAGGAGTCAAATCTCATATACCAGGACATTGCACAAAGCAGAAACGAGTCTCCAGACACTGATGAAAAAATGAGGAACACTGGCAGTGGCTTCTGGTGGAGAGAGGGAAACTGACTCCATTGCTTAATAGTAAAATCCATCAGAAAATATTATAGTTATACCTTTATTTTTCCTGGGTTTGATCAATATTTGATAAAGATTTTGATTGCCTCAAGTATTTTGATACTGATACTGAGGTATTCTAGTAAAATAATCATATTATTCATTGAGATTCTCTTAAAAATCAGACCTCACAAAGTATCAGTAGCAATAGATTCTTCCTAACCATTGGTAAAATGCCTACCAATAGTCAAGCTTTGCATCTCCAGCTGTAAGTTATTTTAAAACAGGTGGAAGAAACGGGTTTCAAAAAAATTCTGCTATGAAGGGGCAGAGTACTGGGACAGAGTAGAAGTCCGACAGCACTAAGATGTTTGATGACCTTTTTGGAGGTCTTCATATAGCCCCCTCATTTGCACTGCTCAGTGCAGAGCCAACTCTCAATCTCAAAATGGAGTAACCTGCACCTTCACTACACATCATTCCCTCATAATTTTCTAAGGCTTCCTCCAGCCCACAGTATGTTTAAATTCAGACTATTGTGACAAGGCATTACAATAGAGAATACATATATATTCACTCAGACTGCCTCATTTTATATATCATTGAAGTTCAGTAAGTAACTCCTGCAGTAGAGCTACAGGAGTACAGCACAGATTTCATTTAGGGGGGAGGTTGTTTTTTGACTGGGACTTACTTTGCTACCACTTTACTTTAAGGCACTCATGTGTCCTCTCTCCCTTTTTTTTTCCGACTGTACCATAAACTTCCATAGGAAAATGCCATGGATGGCAGAAGGGTGTTTTCAAATACACAAGTATCAGCCCAAGTACATGATGAAATTATTTCCAGTGACATTTTGCTGATGTGAACTCATTGCAACTTCTGTGAGAAAGAAAGAATGGGGAGCTGCTAATGTGACAGTATTCTTGACAAAGATTTGCTTTGTTTTTTCTCTAGTGAATGAGCTGGGGAAAAAATCGCAGTCACATCACTTACCCCCCGTTTTGCAATAGAACAGTATTTGAGATCTAGTGCTAGCCATCAGCAGAACACAGAGAAAAGGAGAGAACAGACCTTTATCCTCACATTGCAAAAGAAAGTGAGGATGCAGTTGCTCTCAGCTCTCCTTGCATTCTAAAATACAGACTAGAGCCTAAAGACTGGAACAGAAACTACATCTTTTGAATGCCTACCCAAGGCCCTAAAATGTCATCCACCGGACATGGAACCCATCCTAGCAGGCTCTTTATATATATCTCCAAGTTTAGATCAACATTAAGAATGTCTCTTTTCGATGCAATTGATTCAGACATATGTAAACAGTGTAACATTTTTCTTTGTTGCCTTATTTCTGTTTTGACAGGCAATGAAAATGAAAAGCATTTATTTAGTTGCTGGTCTCCTTTTAATGATAGTTCAAGGCAGCTGGCAAAATCCTCTTCAGGATACAGAGGAGAAATCAAGGTAAATTCTTTAGACCAAACTTTAACAAATACTTGTCCTGAACTTTGTTTTCTTACACTTTGAAGCCAAACATGCTATGGTTTAAAGACAGCTTTACGCAGTACTTAGTCTGCTATTGAAATTGACTATTTTTTAATATTGCAAAGCATAGCACTGAAATTTGGGGTATTAAAACAATAGCTACCTTATTTATCCAAGCAGAGTGCATAATTGTGCAGTATCCAATCTACCATAGAGACTGCTTTTACCAGACAGCTAGTGATCAATATGCCATTTGCTTTCACTTTGTGGGAGTAAAACACAGTATTGTTAAAAGAAAAATCAATGCACCTGTAGACTGTACTGTAACCACTGCCAATTAACAAGGTTAATCAACTTTTCACAGATCATTCAAAGCTTCCCATTCTGAACCAATAGATGAATCTAGACAGCTGAATGAAGTGAAACGTCACTCACAAGGCACGTTCACCAGTGATTACACCAAGTACCTGGACACCAGACGAGCTCAGGACTTCGTGCAATGGTTAATGAGCACTAAAAGGAATGGGTAAGCATTTTGGTAACATTGATACAGATCTTCATGCACAGAAACCAAGCCAAAAATCTAGCCAATTCAGTTTCTTGATATCAGCTTCCCATGCCAGACCATGCATAATCCTCAAATAAGTAGAGTACTTGAGGAAAATTTATATATAAAATCATAGAATCATTTAGGTTGGAAAGGACCTCTAAGATCATCAAGTCCAGCCATTAATAGAATATTAATATATTATTAGAATGAGAAACATATGCAAAATCAGTCAAAAGGATTTGGTTAAATCAAAGTGTCGTATCTGATATGCTACCTAAAAAGACTATTTCAGCCTCTTTGGGGTAGATGGTCTCATTGAATGAATTAAGTTCAATATGAATAAGATATATAAACATAATGTACAATTCTGGGCCACTAAGCATTAACAAAACTTTCCTATCTATGGATATTCTAATCCTGATGTTTCATTTTTGAAAACGGAGCTGAAGTTAAAGTTTTGTTGACCACTGGATAATTTACCCGTATCACCAGTTGACACTTTTTTTTTTATAATATACTTTGATTAAACTCACTCAAGCTACCAAGCTGAGAGCAAGAATAATGTAAAAGTGTGTCAGTCTTGCGTTCTAGAGAAAATCTGTCCAAAAAGATTCCAAAAATCTATTATATTAATGCTTTTAAATCTCTGTGGAAGTCTTTGAAGTATAAAGTAACAATTTCTACACATTGTATTAATTTAAATTCATATGTCTGAAATATAATGAATATAATATTCATCTATCAGTCATGGGGGTTTACCATAATATTTAAATAATAACAAATAAAAGCTTATGCAGGCTCTGCAGTATATTGGTAATAATGATCTAATGATTGTGCAATTTCACTACAGCCAACAAGGACAGGAGGACAAAGAAAATGACAAAGTCCCTGAACAGCTCTCAAGGTATTCTATTTGTCACAACTTGTTATTCGAAACCAGTCTGAGCTCATTTTCAGCATTTTCATAAACAAGAAAGAAAACAACTAGTATTCTTTACAATGTTACCACAATCAAAGAAATATCAATCAAATACATTATTTCACACCTGCTTTTTACAAGGAAAGAGGATATGTCTCTATGGTTTTTATTCCTGTACTTGTGTTCTATAGCTATATGCAGTGGATGCAAGGAATGCAACAGGATGAGAATACGTTTCAGGAAAGCACATTTCAAGTAATCAAGGAGGGCAGAGAATAAAATAAAAAGAAGATCTTAGTATAATAAAAGGCTGAAGAAAAGAAAAAAACAAACACATTTTGTTGAAGAATAAAAAACCAGTGAGAAGATTAGTGAAGGGAAGATGGCCAGGAAAATTTGCAGAGAGCTGATTAAACGTGATGCACTGCTCAGCCCTCAGCACTCAGTCCCATGTCACATAAACTACTTATTACAGAAAGGAGAACACAAGAGCTGCTGAAGGCCAGAATTCTGTTTCTTGAGTGTGGTTTTGGGAAAGGGTTAGAGAGATTGGAAATTTTAAATAAATAAATAAGAAATTAAGTGGTTTTGCAAAACTGATTAAAATACCTATATTCATTCTTCCGTCAGAAAATCCAAAAAGAATAGCCCAGATCACAAAGATCCTTAATTTCACACTGTCAATATTAATAACAAATTTGTAATAGTGTTTCCGCTTCATTGAAACAGCATATCTCAAAAAAATTAACATTTCATTAAAAATGTTCCAAACAACTCTAGTTAGCATTGCTGATGAAAAGTGCAGATGGTACTAAATTAGGAGGAATGGTGACATCCCAAGAAGAAAAAATAATAGAAAGAGCTAGATTTGGGCAGAAATTAGTAAATTCTGAAACAGAAATGCTAGGCAATTTATTAATGGAAAATATTCCATAATATGTCTACTTCTCATTGCAGTTTGCCTTCCCAAGAGCCACTGTAACATAATTTTGTGTTATATCAGAGAAATATGTGTTTTGTGTTATATCCCTCCCTACACCTCACACACAATGAGGTGTAGGGAGGGAGAAGATAAATGTCTTTAATAAGATGAAGTTGATCAGGCTTGAAAGTGTTCCAAGATTATGGCTCGGTCAGAGTGATGATTAAAAGGGTGTTCATAAAACAACTCAAAATGTAAATTTGAAAGGAATTAAGTCTGAATAGTCTGGGTCAGAAAAAATGAAGGTGAAGATAGGAGGACCATCTAACAAAGGGTACCAAAAAGCATGTCTGTATAATACAATAGAGTTTCCTGCTCATAGCTAATCAGTCTAGCAGAAGACCATTCCAATACAGCTGTAATTGCTTTCCACACCTGAACTGAGTTGTTCATAATTTGGGAATCTCTGCACAAAACTGTATTGCATAGTACAGGCAATACCTTCAGAATTGATATATATCAAGAAAAAATATATCAAGACCAATTCAAGCAGCAAAAAGAACCCCTCTCTCTCATAGAAATGCTAGTCTGGCAAGTGGGAAATTTAAATCAATATAGACTGTTAAAAAGTTAAATTCTTATGTAGTCTGCTCCTACAGTATTGCTCTTCTTTCAGCAATGCAATCTCCAAGCGTCATGCTGAATTTGAGAGACATGCTGAAGGCACCTACACCAGTGATATCACCTCTTATTTGGAAGGTCAAGCTGCCAAAGAGTTCATCGCTTGGTTAGTGAACGGACGAGGAAGAAGAGAGTAAGAATCCATCCATTCCTATAATTAAATTTTGCCTTGCGTTTGGGATTAGAAATCATGTCTGATGAAACTTTGATGTGTTTTTGACCATTCTTGCTGTACTTCATGTTTTTCTTTTGTATTAGAAGATATTCTGTGGGTGATAGACTACCACTTTACATTATTAAGTTCAAATACAGATTCAAACCTGTTCAGTATGCTGTTACATTCTAAAAGGTCAAGTTTTATTTAAGGTCAACACATCTAAAATTAAACCAGACCTTCTTCCTCTAACTACCACCTTTCCCCCTTCACATAACATTGCTTACAGTCTCCTTAACTATCATTAAGATTATTCAAGTCAGTGTCATCTTAAATTGCCTTCTCTTTTTTTCCTTTTGAAGTCAATATCTTCCTCTGCAGTATTTTCAAGATTAAATTTTTCCAGTGTTATCAGCTGTACTCCATGTGCTGATGATCATTCCCTGCAGTAACTAGTAACTTCTTCACCTCTTCCCATACTTCTCAGAGTCTCCCCAAGTCGCTGCTGCCATAACAACTATCATTTGCTATGACTATAATTTATCTTCCTTTTTAAGATGCCTCTAATTCTTTTGCTATGGTTCACGGTTCCCTGGACACAATTCTCCACTAATGACTTCACCTACTTATGACTTCTTTCATTTCTGTCTTGTTCTCCACATACTCACTGCAGATTTCTCTATCCTATTCACTTCATGTACTCTCTCATGACTTTACATCTTCTGTTATGACGGTCTTACACTTAGAATGGCCTTACCTTCAGTCTCCTGCAGGCACCTTCTGCTCCTCTATTTCCAGCTCTGCATGGTGAGGAGCTACACCATGCAGCTGCCACTCCCCACTTTTTAACTGTTCTGTACTTATTTGTGCCTTTAGATTGTAAGCTCTTTGGGGCAAGGATTTCAGTTCATCCTCTGGTTATATATTCTACCAGCTGTAAAGTACTATGTAAGTCTCTCACATTACATAAAAATAATAATAATAATAATAAAAAATAATAAAATACAATCTGTAAGACGAGATTGTGTGTTGGAGTTAAGGAAGACTAAATAGGTAAAAGTAAGTTTTGTAAATATTGACAATTTCCTGAAGAAAACAGAGTTAAATTAGGTACATAGAGAAGGGAAAAGCTGGTTCCCCTTCCTAGTTATGTTCAGACTTTCACTTGTTTTTCTGTCATGTTTTATGTTTTATGGGCCTGTCATTGGACCCAGGGCCCAGGGTGCTTCAGCATCAGCCCACCTTAGTGAAACCCATTAAAATCTTCCTCTATTTGGTGGCATGAAACAAGAGAGGAAAGTTTCCTAAATCAAACTCTGGTTTTGACATACTGGTTTTCCAGCAGTCAAAAAAGAATAGAACAAGAATCAGGATCTGACTCCAAGTATAAAATGCTACATTCTGTGTTTTTACATCAAACAAGCACATAGGTTTTATACAGGTGCTTTAAGTGAGCTATTTCAACCACCCCTGTGAAAAAAAAATTGCTGCTCTTGATATCTAAATTCTTATGCAATATAATTTTAAGGAAATAACTAGGTCTTAAGTCCAAATAAAACAGAAAAAGGTATGAAAATTTGACTGTAATGTTTTAGTAGTGGTATTTCTTAAATAACAATTCTTAGTAAATGTACTGATGCCTAGTCTACATGGTATAGACATTGCAGACTGAGATACATTTTTGCATGTATGGCTTTTTCAAAACTGCTGGAGAGGAGTTTAGGCTCACTGGAAGGAACAGTTGTCTGTTTTGAAAATAATGCCTCAAAAGATGTTCTGACATGCGTCGTGCTATACTGAGCCATTAACATCAGGCTCAGCCCTTAACTCCTTAAAATTGCAGGAATATGCAGTGTATTACATCCCTGTAATAAGGCCCTTTTAAATGGTTTGTTTATTTAGATGTGCACATTGTTTGATAATTTCTTACCTTTGAAGTTTCCCAGAAAAAGCTCTTGTGGCCGAAGAAATGGGTCGAAGACATGCAGACGGCACTTTCACGAGTGATATCAACAAAGTCCTTGATGACATGGCTGCCAAAGAGTTCCTAAAATGGCTAATTAACACAAAAGTTACCCAAAGGTGCCTGAATTTTATACTATTCTTAATATACCAGTGTTTAAAATGTATTTGTCACACGGAAAACACTACTAATTTTTCTCTTAGCTATTGATATATCTGTACTATGTTGCAAACTTTGTTACAGACAGATGAAGAAAGGTAAAACACTAAATGGAACTTGTTCCAAATATTTGAATTTTTTATCAATGGTGAACCTCTGTAATAGTTTCCTATTTAACTTGAGAGTAGTTTTGCCACTGACTGTTACCAGAAATAAGGTCAGATTAAATTATCGAAAAATAAAACTTTGCTTTGTATGGACATTATAAAATCAGAAATATTTGTTGGTATAATTACACCAAATTGATTATTCTTTAAAGACTGTGATATAAAACACTGCCTTAAAATGCAGCATTTCCTTAAATTAGAGAACAGTGCTGTAATCTGATTTCCTTACAGGTGACTGTTTAAGAACCTGCTTTAGTTTGCCTGTGTGTAGGCAAAGCAGCATTTTCTAAACGAGCTCTGCAAACAGGTTAATAGTTGGGAATTATTTGTTAAAATTAACAAAGCATTTAAAAAATAATTAAATGCCAACTCAAGACAAAGGTGAGTGCCTAGATTTTTTTAAAAGTTGGATGTCCTCTTTGCATTACTGAAGCCCCCAAAAAGACTAGTTGATTTTGGAAATCTGAAAACAAATATTGTCTCAAAAAATTTAGAAGGTTCAGTTAAAACATGGTTTTTATTAGCATGTTACTATTTTGGTGTTTATAGTTCAGCATTGAAACAAATGGTTTAGGAAAAGAATCTATTAGAAACTAGTAAAATGCTTTTCCTTTAGGAATAATTGTTTTCAATCTGTTATTAGAGAGGCATTGAGAGGTCTGTGGAACTAACATCTGCTCAGTCTTAAACAGAAAAAATATGTTCCACACATATTTCATAAATCTTGGGAGACTTAGAATCTATTTCCTAATTGCTGCTGCTTTTTTTTCTTTTTTCCCCAGAGACCTTTTGGAAGAATACCAGTAAAAATGCAGAATAAAATGGGATAAATGAAGATCTTCATTTCATCAACTGCCAGTTATTAAGAGATTCTGAAATTTGTATTCTGTCATTTACATTTGGTGTAACAAAGCTATGTCACCTTGCATGCCAGGAAATAATTGTACTATAGTTTAGTGTTGCAAAAGGTTTATATATGGAAAACCTGTTGTCTAAGGGATGGTTTTCTCAACAGCTTTAAGACCGTGAAAGTTCAATAACTTCATATTTTCCATTTATTAGGACTAAAGTAACTCCATTTATATTTAAGGATAAAATTATTTTTCTAAAAAATTTACTTCTACACACAAATTATTCAATCACCAATTATATGTGTTATTCATAAGGGGCTGGCAGTTACAAATGCCTGAGAAGTGAATATCCCTCTTAAAACCTTTGTTATAAAAAGGCTAAGCTTTAAGGATATTAAATGATAGCCTCAAATAAATTTTTTCAAGCTTCTTTTCTGTTGACTTCTCATGTGTATATGTCGTGTGCCTCTTTGCAGTCCATTTCATTTTATTCTAATATTTTAGTGTCACTGAGATCTTACAAGTAGTTTCTTTGGAATGATAAAACAAACTCAGCATTTTTTGTCACGTTTTCTCCACAATGATTCCCAGAAAAGAGCTGTGTGAACTATGAATTATCTTTAGTTGAAAAAGAAATCATGTAGGATGAAGCTAGAGAGGGAAACATGACTGAAGAGACAATTATTCTTCATTAGCATAAATTCTGGCTCAGAACAGGAGGACAGCTTTGAAAAACGTTAAGTGCAATATACTCCATAAGTGTGGAAACTGCCCCGTAATTTCTTCAAATTTTATAAGATTGCCAAGTCAAACCAACACAAACAGCCCTCTAATCCGTGTTATATTCCTTCCTTCCTTCTTCCTCTGAGAACCACTTTTACGTGGTATCACCTCCTATTTCCAATGACTACCAAACACCCTTTTCTGCCCTCACTATTTTAGCAATATACCAGGGATCTATATTAAAATGCCCTAAAGGGCAAGTGGTTTAAGAGAAATCCAATGGGCGTAGCAAGTATCTAGTAGAAGTTGATATGAAATAGGACCATTGTTGAATCAGAATTAGTATGTATAATTTTTGCTAGGAACAAAATTTTTATGGGAATAAGCTTTTTAAAAGCATCTGAAACTTTCACTGATAATCTAGAATTTCTGGGAAAATATTAGCTCATTCTTCCAAAGTGCTATAGGAATGAATATTCTGTCATTTCAGATCAGGACAGTTCATACCCAATTCAGCATCTCAATCAGCTTCTTGACAGCAACGGAAAGCAGTTCTAACATCCAAACTCTAAACAATTTAAACCCAATAGAATCTTGCACTAAAAAAAAATAGAATCGTAGCATCCAAAATACCACTGGAGAGAAAAAAATAATAAAAAAAAGAAGATGGAGGCTATGTATACATATTAGTTGTTTATCTAATCCCATTTGTACACAGTGGTTTGGGTCCAAGTAGAACTGGAAAAGATTCAGTTATACACAGTTGGATACATATGGTCCAGGATAAAATGGTAGGAGGTAACTTTTCTGTTTCAAAGACTGAACAATTGTCTTTGAAATGTTTTATTTCACTTTGTCCAGGATATTTTAGTGTTCTGAAGGACAGGATTCCTAAGCTACAAATCCATTTTTCCACAGTGTCTGTCACCAGGGTATTTGAGCCCCTCTTGCTGAGGGTTTTGTCAGCTATGAAAATACTGGGCTTTCCACACTTTTACGAATTATATGCTTTAGGAACAGAGGGGTACAAATTATATTCTCAAGTTTATGCAGCTTGCCTGGAACACAACAAAAACATTCAGCATCTAATTTTCAAAGTCCCAATCTAGAGCATGAAACAAAAGTAACATTTTCTTCAGAAGTGAGATGAAGCTGAGCTTGTAATAAATATCAAACACGTTTCAGCTCAACAGGACTAGGATTTACATATCCTGAAATCAGAGAGCAAGTCCATATAGGATCAGTAATAAGGTAGGCCCTGGATATTTCTCACACATGCTACATGAAATTCAGTGAATAGTACAAATATAGGGAGAAATAAGTCACAATCTCTTGACCTTTACTATACAATAGCTGGAGTCCTCTGTGTATTGCATATGTGCTGCCTTGAACTTCCAGGTGGCCTTATATTTAAAAGTGTTCCCACTGTATTTTATTTGCTGAGTGTGCAGCGTCTTTCCCCTTCCACACTATTTATTAAGTAATCATAAGCATATTGCAGTAAAACAAGACAACTACTTGGAATTAATACCAAAAAAAAAAGAAAAAAAAAAAAAAGAACAAAACCTGAGACACTCTAACCATTCAACTGTGCTCAGGGGACATGTAGTAAGAATCTGTAGTTGTCAGGAAAATAATTTTATAAAGAAAAATACACAAACTTGAAAGAACTGAGTGACAGCTGCTACTAGCCACATTGAAATGGTTGTCCCAGTGACATAATCACATAAAATAGGGATTTTTATTTCCTGATTTACAGTTAACACTCTCTTCACAATCCTCTCAGAACTAATGCAAAGATGTGCTACAAAACCGTCATGGCATTTCAACTTCATATGCAAAGAAAAAATGAAACTATTTCTGAAAAAAACAACATTTTTAATGTATTTGTAGTCAAAAGACACACTTAGTCCAGTAGAACTTGAACACTCCTCAGTGCTAGTAGCACTTTTGTCTTCTTTTCTTCCCAGCACATTTGATGTGAGCCACTGAATCTGTGCAAAACTTTATCCAGCAAATATTTTGTCTCCCACAGCTACACATTGAGAAATCTGGAATACATCTTTGCATCTGTAAACTGTACACATTTCAGTCACAATTTTTTTTTATTCTGCAGAGAGCTTAACTTTTCCATTTTTGCAGTTTGACTCTTCCAAATATTTCTGGGGGAAAGGCTCAAACATATAAACAGATGTCTAACAAAGTCTTGAGTTTTACTGAGGTTAGAGGTCTGAAGCAGACATCACATCTGGCAGGTCCCCCAAGTGTTTGGGAAAGTCAACCTCAGGCTGAAAGCTGTATTTTCATTCTTTTCTAGCAAGTAGCTCTTTGCAATCATGCAACTTCTTTATGAATACAACAGTGCTGAGCATACAATATGAAGCTACAGCTTCTCAAATTTCATCACGTAGCAGCCACTGCTGGATATTCATTTGTTTAATTTCTTGGCATTTCCTGGCTAATACATATCTGATTACAAAAGAACACCATAGTATAAAGCAACTTGAAATACTTAGCTGGAGGAACTTTTTTAAGTCCCAGGCTATCACAAAAGACAATCTGACCGAGAACCAGAAGTACGACCATAACAATAATTTTTGGGATCATGGACGTTTTGATCAGTCAGGAGGAACTTGAGATTTTTTTCAAGTTGCAGAGAACCACTGTCAGGAACTATTGCAACTAAATGGAAAACATATTCTGCTATACTGACTCTTACTGGATCACTCAGGTGGTTCTGTGTACAGATTTTACAGAGACTGCGTAAGTCTCTCTGGCATGACCAGAGTCAGAAGCACTGTAGGTTATTAAAAATTTGATCTAGACACAGGAACTCAGATTTCCAAAGGCACTTAAAATTGTGTTCCCACAGAAACCAGCAGTAGCCAGCCACATGCTTTGACAGTACTGCTCCTTTTTTCTCCTTAGAGTTCACCACTGAGAAACTTTAAAACCTTGCAGATAATCTCTCAATACTAAACTCCAACTTGGCTATGAAAAGCTACAAAACATTCAGGTACATTTTTTCACAAGACTGACATAATTTGGCTGTGCTGTATTTTGAGACATTGTGATTATCACTACTTAAATGTTTAGGGGGAAAAAAGCACAGATTGGCTGAATTATATATATGTTGTGATTCCTACTCACTAGGAAAAGGAAAAGTCACCCTGGGGTGGTGAGGGGTGGTGGCATTTTGTTTTTCTTTTTGACTGCTGATAAGACAAACAGATGCACAGTATACCAGACAGGTATTTAAGTGGAGCTGTAAGACATTTTGAAACACTGGTCATGCATCTTACAGCAAACAATGATATGCTGCTTTGAAAAGTAATGTAAAAGACTGTCATTTCACTGTGATTTTACTTGATAGAAGTGGACTTATCTGTACTCTGAGATTAGTCGTTAGCAAGCTGTGAAATTGCAGCACGTTGGATCCTCCATGGTAAACGTACACCGTGCTACCTGGAACCACTGTCAGGGCGTGTTAATGACATTCCTAAGGTGAATTGATATAGCCAGCACAGCATAAATTCATAACTAGTACCAACTGCTATCTTCAAGGTGAATGGTATACAATAGTCAGCAAGAACATGTTTGTTTCTAGATGAAGTCTGTTAGCTTCCATAGAGACATATCTTAAATGTTTCTAAACACTTTGGGTTATACTAAAGGAGACTTTTTTAATCACAAAACGCTATTAACCCACTCCCAGACACAAGTTTCTTAAGAAACAGACGCAAAATATTAAATGCTGTGCTCCATCTGCAGAAGTAGAATGAAGGAGCAAGCAGCACAACCTCACTGAAAGCTTTGACAAGTACTTTGAAGGCAACTCTAAGAACATCTACTATTTCCCTTGACTTGGAATCTTGCTTCAGCAGATCATATACTTTTCTGTTACATTTCTGAACTTGTAAAATACCTGCATCTGTCTCTGGTAACTACTAGTGTTCTGCAATTAGAGGGGGGAAATCTAATATGGACTAACCCAAAAGCACCACTTATAATTACTTTTTGAAGGCTAGAACTCTTAAAATAATCTAGAAACTCCCAGAGTTTTCTGACTACCTGGTAACACTCAGATTTTTAAACAATCAAAAGCTTTACAGTTTTGATTTACAGGTTATTCTGTCTTTTCCAACAATTTGTCCTACTTTCACAGCACATAATCAAAATTCTCCTTGGAAAGGGAATCATGTAATAAACAAGGGTCATCTTCAGCGCTAAATTTTAAACTTTTGTCCTATACTTCCATTTTCTGGTTTTAATTTGAAAACCCACTTAGCAGGCTTCCACATCTATCTCCAGTGCCAAACAAATAAATATAAGCCCTTCCTGCAATTTTATCAGTTCTTTCATGACTTGATTGTCAGAGAAAGAAGTTCAAAGAACAGGAACTTTACAAGAAATGCCGGTGTTATCAAAACATTGGGAGCTTTTCCATCAGCGTTTAAAGCCATTTCACTTCGGGGCCGTTATCTGATTTCCGACAGAAATCCCAGCGGTGTCCCAAGTCCCTCCTCTGCCGCGTCCAGCTGTGTCACCGCGCTCCAGGGGTGTGAACTGACGGAGAAACCGCCGCTCAAACCGCAAAGCCAGCAGAAAGCCGGGATCTTGCACAACCCCCAGCGCCTGCCGCTCCCAAGGCAGCCGCCCCCAGCCCCCGCCCAGCGCCGCTCACGAGGAGAAGCCCGCGGGCAGCGCCGGGACTGCAGAGCCCCAGCGCGCTCGGCTCGATCGGCGGAGCTGCGCCCCGCCCGCCCCGCTCCGCGATGCCGGTGGGTGAGGGGAGGGTGGGCGGCAGCGCGGGTCGGGCCTGCGCCGCCGGCGTCTGACGGGACTTCTCCTTTCAGAGCTTCCTGAAGTGGCTGCTGCTCATCTTGGGGGTCGCCGTCGTTGTCGTGGTCATCACCACGCCCCTGGTGCTGCTCACCCGCAGTAAGTGCGCGGCGCGGCCGCGAGGGGAGGGCGGCGGGGTCCTCGCTGTGGCTGCCGGCGCTCGGCGCATCCGCGGCAGCGGGGGAAAGTTCTGCGGAAAGTTTGTGCCTCAGGGAACGGCGTCCGCAGAGCTGGAGCTGCTGGGTGCTGGCAGCTGGGACGTACGGGCGTCTCACCTAGGAGGGTGGGGGGCACGGGGACAATTAAAAAGTCTCTTGACTTTCCTGTATGCGCTGGTAATAGTTAGAAGCATTGTCGTTTTCAGCATTTTCTGTTCTTATTGTGGCCAGAGGCTCTCGAAGCAGCAGTAAAATGCCAATTACTCATTTTTCTAGGGTATATTATATGCCCTCTCATTTGCTTTGCACAACTTTTGTTAATGCCTTTGAGTGAAATTATATAAACAGCACAGTTTCAGAGGTCAGAAAAGTAGAGAAAGATTTGGAATGTGGTTTTGGACTCTGACCAGTTAGCACTTTCCAGGTTGTCCTTGTAGCTCTGGATGTTAATGTGAAACAGCATTAAATCCTGATCAAGCAATGCATTGCTTTCAGCTGGTAGGACAGAGCTGCTCTTGTTTTGTGTTCTTACGATTGACAGCTGAGCAGTCGTGGTATGTATAATCAGCACTGCAAACTCTAAGGGAGTGTTTTCTAGACTAGACCTAGGTCCAAGAGGTGCACCCCAAAAAGACTGAAGATATGTATGCTGATCTTGACGATGTGTTCAGAAATTGCTTATGTGCACACAAAGTTCTGGGGGTTTTGTTGTGTCAGGTAAAGAGGCGGAGCTTGTGTCACTGGTGCTCATGTGTCATAATTTACATTTAACTGTTTGGCGGTTTAGCTCTATTAATATTAATATCAATATCACAGTCATTCAAAACTAGATTTTCAAAGTCCAGATACCTGAGTTACATACCTTCTAGGCTAAAACTTCCATCTGTGGATGCTGAGTCTATTCTCTCTTATTTTTGGGCAGCTTTTTGCCACTTATCTCAAAAAAGCAGATTTTTGAGGTGACAAGAAATACTCTGAATTTCACAAGTGGGGAAGAGCAAGAGAAAGGGTCTTGATAACTTATCAGATGGATGTGTGCAGGCATAACACCTAGTGAAAGAATTCAGTATGCAGGCCTGAACTCTGCTGAAGAGTTAGTACTTGTCTATCTTGATGCCAATGCCATGTCTTACTGTAAATAAAGTGGGTTTTCTTCTTTCATAAATTGTAGCGTAGGAATTCTTTTGCTCTAGAAGTGGCTGCAATTCAAGATCAGTCATTCAGTTACACAGTAAATTCATGTAACTTCAAAGAAGCATTTCTGTTCTACGATACACAGAATACCACCATGCTGTCAGCCTTGGCTTGCATCCTTTTGGTTGTAATAGAACACTGTGTCAGACATTTTACTGTTGCTTCAAATGAAGGCATAGGAAATTACCTAACACACCCAGATAGCTCAGTAAGTCTCTCTGGGTAGAATAAGGATTGAGATGGAGTGATCTCAGTTCGAAAACTTGAATTCCTGTCTCTTCGCAAATCAGGCCAGCAGTAGCATCTGAACAACTGTGACCATTGTAATTTGGGAACTGCAGAGTTCTTTTAAATTTTTGACTGAAGGGTGCTAAACAGATGTTTTCTGTTAGCTGGGAGTGTACAGGTGGTGTATTCATAAAGTAGTAATTTATAGATTACAGCAATTAATCACTGACAGTTTGATTATATGGCTTTTATGAACAACCACAGGACATGTGAGTCATCTGGGGATGCCTCTTGGGCCATACAGGTGATTGAGTGCAAAATGAAAGTGGCAAAATTGCTTTGGGAAGGAAGCAGCTCACGTAACTGTGACTGTGTGAAATCAAAGTCTACTCTGATAAAAGTCCTTGTAATTGCAGGATGAAATAGTTTTTATTTCATCCCAATGGTTCAAGCATTGTACAGGGAGTGAATATGATGATTATTGATATAAACAGAGAATGTTGAGTTTGGATTTCTTACCTTTGGTCTGCAGCTGTTTTCTCTGCCATGCTTCTCAATGTACTTTCATTTCATGAGCTTAGTAGTCATGCAGCACATAATTAGTTTGATAAATGGTCTCCAGCACTGTGAAAGGTTGTGAAATTTTGCCACTCCAGCAGAGTTCTGGTTTGTTGGCTGTCCTGTAGGCCTGGCAAGGGGAACTTTTGCTTCTTCTCTTGCAGACACTTAGTATGGACAAATAGTGCAGACTTAAATTTGCAGAGTGGTTCCCTAATTTGGGGTGCAGCCCTTCACCATTTACCTTGAGGATCTGCTGCCAGAACTTTGTACAAAATTTTATATATTTCATTTAGACCCACTGCCTATTTTGACACCTCATTTTGTATTTAATATCCACATGGGGCTACTTGCATCAAACAGTTTAATTTCAAAACAGCCTTGGGGCTTAGATTTGAAGTCTGTTGATTAAAGCATTGTTGTGCTTTGAGGAGCTATCAAACAGGTGACTACAGTAACAAGTTGTTACCCTTAAAGCATGAGTATTTTATAAAAATATTTTGGTCTGTCTGTTCATGATTCACCAATTTGCTTACACTTCTCACTTTTTTTTTTCTTCTCTAACCTTCCATGCAAAAGGGAGAATGAAACATCCCATGTCTATGTATACCTTTACCACTTCTCTAACTGCAGTTCTTGTTACAGCTGGGCAGGAAGGTCAGGAGTGGGAGGATGAGCAGCCACTACTGAGGGCAGGAAGGAGACAGTGCAGTATTTACTGTTATTCTGCTGCCATGAACAAGTCATAGACAGCCTTAGAGTAAGGGTCCCATACAATTGTCTGTCCACAAACCAGGTTTCTTCACCACAGGTTTAATTCTCCAAGGGTGAGAGATATTCACTAAATGAGAAGGATCATCACCATCATGATTAGATGATACTATGCATGTGCTTTTGTGGTCTTTAGATAGAAATGTGCCTAGAAGAGGCTGGAAGAGCACAGCAGGTCCGGGGGAAGTTAATGACCTTAAGGTGCCTGAGCATTCTTTGTGAGTCTGAAAAGATAGGGAATGGAAATGTTTTCCTTCTACATGTCCTTGACTTCTGTAACTGTCATTTAACTCAGTTATCTACCCTAATTCAAATGTTGAGTAATATAATATAAACCACCATTATCAGCAGTGGATTGCTATCTGTAGAACAATTCTTCTATTCTTACTTCCTTGCTTTGCATGAGATGGAATAAATTTGAGAGGGATTCCAGAGCTATTGATTACCAAGTTAATGATTAAATCCCTCCAGGGAAGTCTCTGCAGCCCGGTGGAGGGGCTCTTGGATGAACTGCTGCAGGAGGTGTCACAACACTCACTCGTTGGTTATGGTCTCTCCTGAATGTCCTGTATCAGCTCTTGGGTATTGGATAGAATTCTGGATGAAGTGAACCTTTGGCCTGAGCCAGAAAAGTAGTTTTTACCTACTTTTTTGCTGGAAATCTATTTCACTGCTCTGTCGCATAGGCAGTAACTAGGGGCTGGAGTGTACAGGAGGGAGGAAGAGTTAGAGTACTCTTTTACACATGTTGGAAGAGAAATGGGGAAACAGCAGGTTTGGAAAAACTAGCCTGAAATGTCTCTTACTTTTCTGACCACTGAATCACCCGGGATTCCCTTGCATCTCTCCTGCTGCTCCTAAATTACATGTTTTGATTGCAGATCATTCTTGCTCTTGTTCTGCTGTCACTTTAAAATGGCAATAACCATTCACCTTTTCTGATTTTTATTATTTCTCTATCCCTTTCTCATTATTACTGAACATCTTGCTTGCACTCATCTTTCCCTTTTTGTGTTTTTTTCCAGTCTCTCTTGGTAGTGGTGAACATGCAATAAAGCTTCCAATATTATTCCTTTTAGTTTTCCATGGTTTAAAGTCAGTTAATTTCTTGTGCTTTTTTTAATTTTAATTGCTCATGGAAATTAGTGAAATGCACCTTGACACTGGGGAATAACAAATACACGTACCAAAAGCAATTTGTCAACATGGTTCAGTTTTGGTATGGTGAGATGCCATACCATAAACCTTACACAACAGTTAACTTCTTGTTTGCTTTACACCTGTCCTGGTTTTGTCTGGGAATCAGGTAATTTTCTCCTGGTAGCTGGTACAGTGCTCTGTTCTGGATTCAGTATGAGGATAATGTTGATAGCACACTGATGTTTTGGTTGTCACTAAGTAGTTCCTGCTCTTAAGTCACGGACACCAGTTTCCCAGGCTCTGCCAGAAAACAGGTGCACAAGGAGATGCGAGGGAGCATGGCCAGGACAGCTGACCTGATCTGGCCAAAGGAATATTTCATAACATAGAATGTCGTGCTCATATAAACAGGGGGGTTGGCTGTGAGGTGCCGATGACAGGCTGGACATTGGTCAGTGGGCGGTGAGCAAATGTATTTTGCATCACTTGTCTTTCTAGGGTTTTATTCCTCTCACTCTCCTTTTCATTACAAATATTATTACTATTATTAGGAGTATTATATTTAGTTTTATTTCAATCATTAAACTGTTCTTATCTCAGCCTATGAATTTATCTTTTCCTGATTCTCCTCCCCATCTCCACTGAGGGCGAGAGAGGAAGGGAGAGAGTGGCCGTGTGGTANGGAATATTTCATAACATAGAATGTCGTGCTCATATAAACAGGGGGGTTGGCTGTGAGGTGCCGATGACAGGCTGGACATTGGTCAGTGGGCGGTGAGCAAATGTATTTTGCATCACTTGTCTTTCTAGGGTTTTATTCCTCTCACTCTCCTTTTCATTACAAATATTATTACTATTATTAGGAGTATTATATTTAGTTTTATTTCAATCATTAAACTGTTCTTATCTCAGCCTATGAATTTATCTTTTCCTGATTCTCCTCCCCATCTCCACTGAGGGCGAGAGAGGAAGGGAGAGAGTGGCCGTGTGGTACTTAGTAGCCAGCTGGGGTTAAACAATATCAACACCTCACACCTACAGAAACCAACTCAATTTTTCTCTTAAGAGAGGGTAGCATATTAATAGGAAATTCCAAAATTCAAACAGAATTATTTATCAACTTTATATGAGTACTACTTACATAAAAGGTTAAGAGCCTTCTTTGCAAAAGGACTTACTTACGGTTTTACTGTTGTAACAGGGGTATTAATGATGTAATTATTTCCAGTATACCATTATGACAGTGGAAATACGTATGTACTGTCAGGAGTAAGACCAGGGTAGAGATTAATCATAGAATCATTAAGATTGGGAAAAACCTCCAAGATCATCAAGTCCAACCTTTGATCCAATACCACTTTATCAACTAAACTACAGCACATAGAGTCATCTCTTGAACATTTGCAGGGATGGTGATTCCACTACCTTTCCTGGGCACTCCTTTCCAATGCTTAACCACCCTTTCAGTGAAAAAATTCTTCCTGATGTCCCACCTGAACCTTCTCTGGCACAGCCTGAGGCCATTTCCTCTTGTCCAGTCACTATCTGCCTGGGGGAAGAGCCCGACCCCCACCTGGCTACAGCCTCCTCTCAGGTAGTTGTAGAGAGCGATACCGTTCCCCCTGAGCCTCCTCTTCTCCAGGCTGAACACCCCCATCTCCCTCAGCCACTCCTCATAGGATTTGTGCTTCTCTGGGCACATTCCAGCACCTCCATGTCTGTCTTGAATTGAGGGACCCGGAACTGGACACAGCGCTCCAGGTGTGGCCTCACCTGTGCCAAGTACAGGGGGTCAATCACTGCCCTGGTCCTGCTGCCCACACTATTGCTGATCCAGGCCAGGGTGCCACTGGCCTTCTTGGCCACCTGGGCACACACTGGCTCAGGTTCAGCCTGGTGTTGACAAGCACCCCCAGGTCCTTTTCCACTGGGCCGCTTTCCAGCCACTCTGCCCGAGCCTGTGGCACTGCCTGGGTTGTTGTAACCCGAGTGTAGGACCCGGCACTTGCTGAACCTCAGGCAGTCGGCCTCGGCCCATCGGTCCAGCCTGTCCAGATCCCTCTGCAGAGCCCTCCTGCCCTATAGCAGAGCAACACTCCTGCCCAACTTGGTGTCGCCTGCGACCTTAATGAGGATGCACTCAACCCCCTCGTCCAAAGCGTCGATAAAGATTGTTAAACAGAACTGGCCCCAGTGCTGAGCATTGGAAGCCAGTCATTTGGAGTTTAGAAAAATAACAAGAAAATTCAGTCTTTGCAGCCTCTCTGAGGAAGCTAAGAGTGAAAGAAGCAGTTTTGCTAAAATATGAATACCCATTAACCTGTATAAAATCTTCAAAGCCAATAAAATGCTCTTAAATGTCAACAATTACTTTATTTTGTCAAAATAAACCTGTTTGACCCTTCTTTTCAAATGGAATCTGAACAAGGACCAAAATTTGGAATTCGATGTATGTTGAGTGTCTTTGGTCGGTGGCACAATGTGGATAAATAAGAATATACTGGTCACGGCCTACCTTGTAGACTAAGAAAATGTTTCAACTAGAACTTCTATGACTGTACCCTTACAGCTTGGCGTGTGTTTTCATATTCAGATACTATGTGGAAGGTGTTGACAGAAAATGAAATTTTAATTTTATACATAGCCAACAAATCTTAATAGTGGCCTGATTTTTAGTAATGAGACCTTAGCAAAATATGTATGTCACCAGGGAGAAAAACTTTCATCAGTTTGGAAAAATCCCTAAACCTGTTCATCAGCCACCTGTCTTCAATTGCTTCTTCTTTTCAAAGAGAGAGTTTTGTTGCTTTCTGAAGCCCCTCTGATAGAAAATGACACTTTCTCAATTAGGAAGAAGTCATATTCCCAACTAGACAACTGTGTATGAATATTAAATACCCACTTGTTCATAATCCATCAAATTAAATATTCAGCTAAATAAATAACCTGAGAAACTAATATTCTCACAGAAACTTCAAGAGCAATAAATCCAGCCTAGTAATTTTTTTAAAGAGTCACCTTTCAGATGGAATTGAGCAAGCATTTTTTTTAACCTTTTCTGAGCATTTTAGACTAAAATCATCGTATGTTATGTCTCTTGACTTTTATTGCAGCGGTAGTTGTACAGTCTGTGCTGTATATATACAGTTTTCTTATTGTTTGGAAATATGAATAAAACTGTAATAGCTGATACAAATATTTTCCTGTGATGTTTCAGATGTCACATGCATCCAACCTGCAGAAAGATAACCTTCAAAAACTGTTGTGAGGTGGTTTTCTGTGTGTGCCCCCAAGGACTTTGCTCTCTTTTTCTTCTTCTGCATAGTGAAAGAGGAGGCAGTCTGTTTTAAAAGTATCTGAAAGACTAGGACTCTCAGAGTTGGTAGGGGCAGGTTAGCATCTTGGTTGATCAGTCACCACGTCTGTACTTGAGTGTTTTTATCAGTTGCTTTTATTCTAGTCTTTTGATTTAGCCAGCTGAAATTAAAATTCCTTCCCTTCTGGACCCTGTAGGTAGAAGAGTAGATGCAGATAGATGAAGGTAGATTTTAGGTTTCCATTAAAAAAAAAAAAGGCAGGGAGGAGGCAGAGGGAGAATTGAATTGCACACCTGAATTTAAAATCTGTAGTCTTTGTTTTCAGAAGAAAACACAAACACTCACAGACTGAGTTGTTGTTGTTATCACTTTTCATACTTTGGAAAAAGTAGCTTGTGCACTGCAGGCAGTAAGAAAGAAATACTTTACATAGAAGCTGACTGCAGTGTGCTGAAGCTGATGACCAAACTTATTAGCTTAACTAGATTCAAAGTTTCACTTGGTCTTTTCAGACTAACCCAGTTACTTAGCTTTAATTTTCCAGTTAAAATTGTAATGCTAAGATAAACTTTAAGATACCTTGGTGAAGAACAAAGCAAAAGACAGATAAATATTTAATCAATTATTTCATCATAATCTTATCAGGAAGTGTTTGTTATTTAATTAATATTTTTTATTAGACCTTCCCTGAATATTTTTTTGCTTTTCAGATTTTTAGGGTTTTTTTTATTTGAGGCATTTCTGAAATTTGAGTTTAAGAATAAGCAAATTATTCACAATTGCAACTGTTAGCGGTTGGGGCTCTGCAGTGAACTTCCCAGAGTGAGCATGGGGAGAAAGGCACTAAGATCACTTCTTTTCATTTTTCCAGGAGTACATGTTTGCTGAGGTAAGAGAGCCAGAGGTCTTCTGGTCATTTTTGTCACTGTCAAAAAGGTATTTTCATTTCCATGAGTTTGTTGAGTGATCTCGCTGACACTCCTTGATTTTATGCTTGCTGAATTTACTTTGCAATAAAGTTTTATTGCCCTTCCACTGCTACTACTTTAGAGATGGTTAGCTAAAACACTTTAATAACCAACAAAAAAAGCCCACTTAGTAGCCAGGTTAAGAAGCTAGGGTGGAACAATTTGCAGCAACATCAAAATCTCTCTTCTGTCTCTTTCTTTCAGAAGAGACGTCTTCAGGCATAACGTATACTCTACAGAACTACTTGAACAATGACTATAAGTACAAAACACATAATTTGGAGTGGATTTCAGGTAATTCATTTATATATACGACTTGAATGTCAAGAAAATGTACTACCTTCAACAATGTACTACCTTTGGTCACCTCATGGTGAGGTGACTATGATATTCTGAATAAAAGTCAAATTATTTAATAGTACCATTATAGAATGGTGCGTAGCTAGAAGAGTTGATTCCTTGTTTCCTTTAGAAACATGCTCACATTCAGGGCAAGCTATATTCTCCTACTGCTAAAAGAGCATAGTTACTTCTGTGCTTTTGGGTAGAAGCATGTTACCCTCTGAGGTGTGTCAGCTTCCTGTGCATAGGGCTGCCAGGGAAGAGGGAGATACAGGCTGCTTCTCCTTTTGGGTGTGCCTAGTGCCCCAAGGGAAAGAGATGCTAGGAGGTGGATGCTGCGATCCCCAGGACTACATTTTGTGAACATTCTTGTGCTATAAGCATCCTTTCGTTATAGACCTGGGAAACACAACATTGACCAGATTTTTGAATTTTATTTCCTGCTTAAAAACATAAAGGGAAAACAGAAGTAACTGATGAGCATTTTACTTACTTTTTATTGTCATCTCTCTTGTGCTTTTAGGAAATCAGTATCTTCACAAAACAGATGATGGGGACGTCTTACGTGTCAATGCTGACAACGGAACATCCTCAGTAATCCTGGCAAATACAACATTAGTATGTTGACTTATATGTAATATATGCAGACACTGGGAAAGGTATTGAGTTTTGTATTTTGTTCTGTGTAATATTTGGCATCAGTGCTTAATATGTTTCTTTTGCCCTTCCTTTGTTGACAGGATAAGTACCAGGCAAGCACAGTTATATTGTCTCCTGACCAAAAGTTTGCTCTTCTGCGATACAGCTATACAAAGGTACAAGTGCACTTTACATCTGAAGATTAAACTGAGAAAACAAGTTTGGGAACAACTGAGAGGCTGAGAGAATGTGAGGGAAAAGCAGGAGGATGAATGAATGTGATGGGTGTCTGTAAGGGAATAGTCAAGTTGAGCAGGCAGGAGGAGGAGGGGCTGGTATTATCTGTGAGCTTGGCAGAAGAGACTTGACTGCCTGAGGAAAAAAAGCATCTGGATAAAATGTGGATGGAGAGTTATCCAAGGAGAACAAGGCTGGATGGTTTATCTGGGAAGACAATCTAGGAGAGTAGATAGGCATGGCTGTCCCAGGAGTTGTGTGGGTAAGGAGAAGTGATGAGTAGACATGCTGGTATACATCTGCTTGTATGTGTATGCTATATATATATATATATATGTGGTTGTTACATTGTGGTGGTAGGAGGTAAGAGTTTAAAACTGAGGTGAATGAAAAGCTGCATGTGCTTTAAAAGAAGGCTTGTGCTTGGAGTGGGCTTGTGTGTCCCTGTTCCCTCCTGTCAGTGAGCACATGAAAAGCCTGCAGCAGAATGCCTCATCCTGGCATAGTGCTGAACCATGCAACAAAGGTCAACCCACATTTATGCCAGGTGGCATGAAAACCTGGCTCTGTGTGCCAATTGAGAAGCCTAATGGAGGTGATCATTTGCTCTGCACTTTGTGCCCTGAGAAACCAGTAACTTTGTTGTTCTTTCCTTTTTTTTCTAGAGAGCTGCCTGTTTTGTTTGTAAAAAGTTCAGTGCTGACTTGTGCAGTGTACAAGTACTTGAGCACCGTGTCACTGAGCACTGTCTACGTGTCCTGGCCTTGCAGTACTACAGTGGCTCTTGCACTGTGCCAGACACAGTCTGTGCACTCAGTCATCAATTTTTTTCAGTTTTAGCTTTCATTCTGGGTCCTACTAAGCCAGTTACCTTTTGTCTTTCTGAATTGTTCTGAATTACTTGACTTTTCACTGCATCATTAAGAGGCCACAAAATGCCTAATATTTTACCAGTCACCCTACACATCCCCTCTACTTGTAATTTACTTTTCTGTAGTATTTTATTTGTTGCATTCATAAGAGTTACTTTTGTTTTAATGCTGAAGCAAGATCTTTTAACCTTTATATAACTGTGTGATTGAAAGTTCTGTTATTATTAATCTTTATTGCAAAGAAACAGAGTAACAAAATGAATCATGAGGATGTAGACACTTGTTATGTAATAGCCATCTGGCTGTGTAGTACTAAGTTGCTGGTTTATATCTTCATACAAATATCCAAGAACCCTCATAGAAGGTAGCATTATTGCAACATGTCAACGCTGTGGGCTACATCAAACCTCTCCAGCCCCACATAGTGAACATGTTTAAATGTGTCTGCATTATCATCATCATCATCTTTCTCTCTGTTAAGTGCCCACAGAGCAGTACAGATTTCAAGAGGCAGATTTCTCAGAGAAGGGTTTTATTTCTGTGACAATATGAACAGGAATAGGTCACCCTGGTACTGGAGGAACTGCTACAGACATACTGCTGGGACTTGTGAGAACTGCTATAAAATAAGACACCAAGTTAAATAATACAACATGAAAAATGAGACAGAAAACAGCAAATGTGCAAGTAAAACACAAGGAGATGGATTAACTGCACACTGATGATAGTCTGCCATGTAGCTACAAGGATTTCTGAAAATCTGCAGCATCTCTGGCATCTGTATCTCTGTCCTTAATCAGTCAGTGGCCTCTGTCATAGTATTTAAGTGATGACCCCAGAGGAAAATTCTTTAGCCTTTCCTTAAAGATGGTTAGAGATCTGTTACCTTTGTATGTTCATTGTGTTCTATCTTAATAAAAATCATGAGGAGGGTTTTAGGGCTGATTCAAACTGCAAGAGATAAGAAACCTGGTGAAATTTATTTTCTTAATATTAAAATAATTCTTTTGCAGTTGTGGAGGCATTCCTTTACAGCTTCATATCACATCTATGAGTTCAGTAGCAGGTCAGTAATCTTTGCACATAAGATGTAGTTTTAACATTCTTTTGCAATGAAATGTCATTTCACTGATTTCTCTTGGCTGCATTTTGTTTTTGTTTTTCCAGTTCCATCTTAGATGACGGACTTCTGCCTAATGATACACAGTATATATCCTGGTCACCTGTTGGTCATAAACTGGTTAGTAAAGATAAGGGAAACTTACATAAACAGTCGTTTTCATACACGTGACATGGAAACTCACGTTGTCTGTACCCTTGAGGTTTTGGGACTTTCCTACTGCTAGGTAAAGCAGCTGAACTAGTTTCAAAATCGACTACTGTTGCTGGAAAGACTCCAAAGTCCCTGTGTGTTTTGTTTTGTTCTTTAATGAAAATGCATTACTGAAAGTAACTAGTGGCCCCAGTAGTCATGACATGCACAAATGAGCAGGAACTTCGTGTTTTTACAGTTGCAGACAGTAGTTCATCCCTTTCAAAGACAGCAGCATTACAATTGTCTATTTAATCATCACTGTGATTTTTATCTCCTACTTACACAATAATGAATGAAGTTCTACTTGATGGATGCATGTAATGGGATTAGAGGATTAAAATCTGTCTTGTACTCTTTCCCACTGTTGTTTTCTTCCTCCCCTCCTCTCCAATCCATGTCAATGGTGACAACTACCGCATTTGCAAGGCTTGTGCCTTCCCTGTAGTGGGTATTGGACTGTCACAGGAGAATGTGGTATTTATTTATTCTTATTGCTTGTAGCATGTGAATTACAAAGACCAATCACAGAAGCAAAGGAAGTTGAAAAGAGCTTTCTGCATCTCAGAGCAAAGCTCTGGAATAAAACTGTCTTGTTCAGTTATTGGAGATGAAAACCACGGGTGATTAGAGAGGTAGGCAGATGCAAAAAACTATAGAGTTCTGAGTGCTACTGAAGGAACATACCATCTTTGCAGATCTATTGGCAGCACTGAGACCCCAGTGAATGTTTTACCAAAGCCCTGATAGTTTTCTTTCAAAGACAAATTAGTGGAAAACAACTACTGATGAAGGAAAATAAACTTGTATTTAGCAGAAAATTAATTGCAAGATTTTCAAAACTTGATACAGTAGTCATGTCACTTTTCATAGTTGATTGGTTTTTTGCATCTAGGCCTGAAGTTAGGTTGCTACCCATGATCTGTATTAGTATTTGTATTAGTAGTTCCAAGTTCGTTAAGTATCGATGCTGTTTCGTGAAATGCAACTTTTAAAGATGGTTTTTGTCATCTCGTGTAAATTGCCCAGTAGATGAAATAAAGAAAGGAAGTAGGATTTACTGTAATAGTAATTGTTATTGCAATGATGTTTTGCAGGCATATGTTTGGAATAATAATGTTTATGTAAAAGCTTCACCAACAGCAGAACCTGTGCAAATCACTCAAGACGGAGAGGAAAATAAAATTTTCAATGGAATACCAGATTGGGTTTATGAAGGTGACTACATCAAGCAAGTTTTACTTTCCATTATGATGTAAAAACTTTGGTTTATTGTAATTATTACCTCATTCCTTACCATTGAAAAATTCAAATTAATCAAAGTGTGTATTTTAAAAGAAACATGCATCCTTATCTGAGCTTAATACCTGGCTAATGTGAGGATCTAAGAATGGAAATGAGTTTGCCTAGCTTGCATTGCATCACTGGAAATCTTTGTGTGAATTAGCTTCACATGATAGATTATAAACATTGATCTAATGTCTCATTTCAGAACGCCAATAAACAGTGTGCAGTTTAGTATCTGAACTTCAATTTTAAAAAAAATCCTATTAAAAACTAATGAGAACAGCACCTAGGATAGAAGAGCCGACTTATCAATTATAACTTAAATACATTTGCATCTCTTTCAGAGGAAATGTTTGGCACCCATTCTGCTCTGTGGTGGTCTCCAAATGGCAATTTTTTGGCATATGCAGCCTTTAATGATACAGAAGTTCCTGTTATAGAGTATTCCTTTTATTCTGAGGACACCTTGCAGTATCCAAAGACCATTAAAATCCCATATCCCAAGGTCTGTGTTATTTATTAAACATGTTTGTTCTGTAGTTTCATTAAGAGAGTAGTCTCATTTAATCAGTTCCTGCTAATGAAAATATTGTCTGTCTCTCCTCAACAGCTTGCTGTGATTACTCTTTCTGAAGTCAACAGCATCTGGCAATGTTAAAGTAATTTATTATCTCCAGGGGAAAGAAAAAAGAGGAAAAAAAGTATGATTTAAGGTTTTGTTGTTTCACCATAAAATTTGGAGGTAGTGAGTAGATGTTGAGATAAACAAGCTCTCAGGGAGTTAAGTTGGTACAAAGTGTTAGGCAGATGTACATTAGATTGGGGTTGTGCATGGTATTGATAATGGAATCTTCTTCAGCTAATCTAGCATTTTCAGTTTCCTGTATTGAGAGGAAAAGGAGGAATCTGCTGAAGGAGTTTCTTTGCCCACACCTAAAGCTCTTCCAGTTTTAGCTATGAGAGTGAAACCTTTAGTACGAGGAGCTCCTTGTCCTTCCCCCTCCTCTCCACGTGACTTTATGCCCACTGCTCGTGGCACAGTTGGCACTGGGCTGAATGGGGTGAGAGTCAGAGTGCAGAGTGCTCCAACGGGTTCCTTCATGCACTCCTCATGGGGAGGGTTTCATGTTTAATACAAGACTTATCTTGTGAGGCTATTTGACCTTATATGGGAGTTTTATTTATCTGAGCAATGTACTTAAGACCTAAAGCAAGTACAGATTACACTTAGAGTACAACAGTTGCACTACCCTGCTGAGTGTCAATACAAACATGTTCTCATAGCTGGCCTCCATAATACGCTCATTCCATTGCTGGGAAGGAATATGGGTTGAAATCATCTCAAGCCCATCCCTTTAAGTTCTTTCTGTTCACTCCTGGGTTTTTATACTCTGTGTTGGCTTAAGGCATCAACATATGTCCCCCCCACCCCGCCCCAATCCATGAAGGTCTGGCCACCCGAGGAAGATATTTTCACTCTTGATTAACGGGGCAGGACAGCTGATACAGCCAGCTTATTGCTCATCTGGTATGGCTGCCTGGTAGAAAAACTGCCCTCTTTGTGCCAAGCTCAGCTTTCTCTGCAGCAGCTGTGATCAGTCACTCCCTACCCTTCCCAAAGGTCCTGGAGCACATGGCCTTTGCCTATGCCCTTGGAGCCTCTCCCAGTGGGGTCACTGACAGCTGCAGACGCTCTGTCCTGAGCATGGCCCCTGAGAAGAGACAAAGGTATAGAATGAATTGTCAATCTAAATTACACATTTTATTACAATCCCCTTTTTGTTTGGACTATTGCTGACTTCTGGCGGTGGATCAAGTACAGCTACCTAACTGTTACCATGAGGACTTGGCTAGTTAACTACAAGAGAAGCAGCCCTTACTGACACAGCTCTTCTGCTGTCAGCAGCATTACATTAGAGACAGTGGAGTACATGCTGCAGTCTCAGCTTTGATTGTGATATAGGCAGCTGTGATATGATTAGCTAATGTAAGGTGCTGCTTCCATGGAGAAGCACTTTCCTATGTGTTAGCAATGGATTTGATTCTCTGCTAGGTACTGTGTGGCATGTAGGATGAGATCTGGTCAAATACAGCAAGCCCTGTGATTGTTTCTAAATGTAGTAGTCTTTCTTACCTGGAAATGCATAACTAACACTTTTGTGTGAAAAATACAAAGGATAATTTATGTATCAATCTTAAAATCTGCATTTAGGAACTTGTCTTTTCACGTGTTTGCAGTTGGCTGGTTTTACCTTTCTGTCTGTAGTAACTTATTCATCTATAATTTCAAACACTTATTTCACCAAGAATATCCTCTCTTCAAAAGTACAATTAAAAATTTTATTTTTAGGCAGGAGCTACAAATCCAACAGTACAATTCTTTATTGTGGATACCAGATCACTCCCAGATTTCAGCCCTTTTGAAATTCCTCCACCTGCAGAAATAAAATCAAGGTGAGAAATTTTGGTTAAATATTTGATATTTGATTCTTTCTTTTGATGGGAGAGGAGGAGCTTTTATGTGACCTCCCTGTATTCTGTGTATATGGCAGTTTTTCCCTGTGATGTGGCGCTGGTAGCAACAAGATTTACCAGAGAAAATCTGCACAGAGATTATCCTCCTAGTGATTATATATAGATGGCATATTCCATGTATGTTATATTCAGAATGTGACAAGTTCTTGGCTCATCACATTCAGTGGAGTCTAACTATGGTGAAGTCATTTCACAGTACAACTTTAATATGAGCAAGTTTTCATATAATCAAATTATAATATATGTATTCCAATTCACTGGGGGGGAAAAAACCCAACAAAACAAAACCTTAATGGTAAGTGAAGATTTGATTTCATTGGAAGCAGACTCCTTGCTAAGGCAAGGTATCATGGTTGTCTTCAGATTTATACTTAAAATGTTTGTTTTCTTTGGGAAGATGGTGAAAATCAGCACCTCTCAGAGTAAATGGAAAATTGTATTCCTCAAAATGCCACTGGAAATGCACAACATGATATAAATGTATTTTGTAAAGAGCAGCTACATCAATTTAAAGTGCATGCACACAATTTGGTATCCCAGATCTTGGGTTTTGTTTTTTTCTTTATAACAGTATAGTGGAAATGTTTTGGAGGTTTGCACTTACAAACATGATGGGTATGAAAGCACAGGTTATACTGATAAACCAGGAAAAAACAAAGGTCTGTTAGCTTATGCATAAAACCAGCATTTTATACATGGGGGCCAAAAAGCTATAACTGGAAAATCAGTGCTGTTCCGTTTCAGTCCTCACCACAGTGTAACATCCATGTGTTAACAGAGATGCAAGTTCTTATGAATATGTTGTTCTTTATCCTTCCGTTACAGTCACACTGCAGTAGCTGCATGTTAGATAGCTGTCGTGCCTTGTTTTCCTCCAGAATTTCAGTGCCTCAGAACTAAAAGCCCTTTACATTTTGCTCAGTACTGATTAAGATCTCTGCTGTCTTAGAGCTATGTTTTATCTTTTGTTAACACCTTGTGGACATTGGTGTGAGGAGAATAACCATCAGCTACCTTCCAGCATCATACCTATCTGGTAACAGAGGTGTGAGTTACATGGAGTTCATCCATTTTTTAATTAATTTAACACTCCAGTAGTCAGGATTAATACAAATACAAATCTTGAATGATGAGTTCAAGGATCAAAACCCACTCCTTCTCCCAGTGGCTGATCCAAATCGTGGTTAAGTCTCACCATATGTGTCCTGCAAAAGTTGAGGTGGCCAGAACGAGTCCTGGGGTATTTTGCAAGAGCAAAGGTACATGAGTAGGAAAAGGTGAGCCATGCTCAGTGTTGCTGTTGGGTAGTTTTTCTTCTGGAAGCACGAAGTATTGAATATTTATATTGTATTTATATGAATACCACTGTATGACAGGAAAGTTTAGTTTTTGTGGTGGAAAATTCTATTTTTACCTCCACAGAGCTAAATTTTGAGCAAAACTAAGTTTGAGTTGGTGGCATACCTCACTCCACCTGCCTGGCTGGGGATGTCGAGGGGCAGTGCCCCAGCAAATGGTTGCCTGTTACAACACTATGCAGAGCTTGGATGAGCAGCAATTTTACGCCCACATTTGAAGGGGGCACAGCACACTTATGTTGCAGAGGAAGAGTTTTATTTGTCAAGAAAAACTGCCAGAATCTGGAATGGTAGTGCTTTGCCAAATGATGGTACTTGAAACCTGACACTCTGTGTGAATGACCAGCATGAAATCCATTCAGCGTTTAAACACTGGTTTTGGAACCGTGGGTACAGGGGGCTGCTGTTAGCCAACAGGAGGATGAAGGGAATGGATCCTTCTTGCCTGAAATGATCTGTCCTAAAATAAGCTGACTTCTGAATAGAGTGCAGAGTATCCCTTTTCAGTAACAAATGAGGAAGGGCAGTGCAAAACTACTGTACTCTATAATTGAGTTAATTGCAGCTTAGTTAACCTTCTGTGTGCTGTTGAATACTGAAGGTGCATTACCAGTCTCACAGGGGAGAGATATTTATTATAATAGCTTGATAAATAATATTGTTTGTTTGTTTGTTTTCCTTGTAATGTCCGTCTTGTCTGATGAATGATTTATAGTCACCAGAATTGTTAACGTCTCTCACTTTGAAGGAATAAAAAGTGTGGGACCAATTCCCCTTATGCAAAACAAGAGAAGCCACTATTATAGATACATGAAGAATGGCATTTTCCTTTTTCTTTTTTTTCCAAACAAGCTCCTGCAGACTCAATGACAGAAGCAATTAAATGACCTGCTGACTTCCCAGTCAAATATAAATGCAAAAATAGACCTTTTCCAAACATGATTTTGAAACTGTACTCTAGAAATAAATCTGAAGGTTTTTGGTAACCAGCTGACATATATTTTTAATCCATCCACACTAATTGTAGTGTTTCCCTCCCCAAACTGCAGTGATCACAAAGATACTCTTATCACAAAACTTCCCACACATTTTTGTTAACTAACTTCGGGGGAAAAGGGAACATGAACTTGGAACTAAGTCAAATGTGCAAATTACGGTTAAAAATGTATACTTGCCTTGGAGGGGAAGTTTGTTTTATTTTAGTTCATAAGGCTTTGAGGAGATAGGAGAGATCTAAAATAAGAAAAGACAGTACATCTAACAGATCGTTATGGTAAACAAAGCCACTAAATTTTAAGTGGTGCATTTTTAAAATTAATATACAGGAATATTCATGAAAATGATGGTTTTTTTTGATACCTCATTCTTCATGTCAGCTGGGTGGTATTCTGAAGACGAAAGTATAATATTCAAATAGTAATATCTGGTTTTGGTATGATCTCTCCCTCCATTGCAACTAATGGAAATAACTACTAAATTGGACAAAAGTATGTATCACTCAGAAAATAATTACAAGCAACCAATTTCAGACAGCTAAGGATAAAATTCCTAAATCTAAGGCATATACAACTTAATATTCAGAAGAATTTCCTCTAGATGCACACAGCACAAGATTTATGAACAGTGTGGAGTAACTATTATTTTATGCATTAGAGAATAGCTGTTAAAATTTAATTGCAGTCTTTCTAGAAGTGGATTTGTACCAGCCATCTAATTCTTTATTGTATCTCTGAAAATAACCAAGACATCTACTAGCAGCAAAAACGATGAAAAAATGGCTCAATTACATTTGCATCATTGTTTATTGTTGAAGAGTAGATTGAAATGAAAATAGCCAGATGAGTCTCATTCAGTGAATTGCTGAATGCTATTGTATGGTATGCTATTATAGGGAGGATTTTAAATATCTTATGCTGTTGCTGTTTTCAGGGATCATTATTTGAGTGTTGTAACATGGGTGACAGATGAAAGGATTTGTCTGCAGTGGCTCAGAAGAATTCAGAATTTTTCAGTCCTCACAGTCTGTGACTTTGAAAATGCGACTTGGTCATGTCCAAAGGTAAGAAAAATTAAGTGGGAGAGTTGCAATGGTAAATGAAACTAGAAAGGAGTAGAATTTATCTGTGTGTTTATCTTTGTAGAAATAAAGCCTAATGTAAAATAACCATAATTGTTGTGGGTTTGTTTGTTTTTTTGTTCTTAGGAAAAACAACTTACTGAAGAAAGTACAACTGGCTGGATTGGCAGAGTGAGTGTTCAATTTCTAAAACTGCTACATGCTAAATAATTCTGAAAATTTCACATCAGCCTGTTGCATTTTGCAGTGACTCTTGTGTGTAGGTCCAATCCTCTCACTTGTTGTGTCTTACATATACAGGGAGAAATGATCTCAAATGGACCACTGTGTCACCCCACACCTGGGGTTAAGCTTTATTATTTTGTGGGTAACGGGTTCTGAACTCCCAGGCTGGGCTGACAGTGCAGCATGGCTGGAGCTCTAATCATGCCCTCTGTGACCTGTTCATCTTGTTGACAGGACAAGAGGTAATGGCTTTTAATTGAAAGAGTAGGTCCAGATTAGGTGTTAGAAAGAATTTCTTCACTATGAGGGTGGTGAGGCACTGGAACAGGTTGCCCAGAGAAGCTGTGGATACCCCATCCCTGGGAGTGTTCAAGACCAAGTTGGATAGGACTTTGAGCACCCTGGTCTGGTGGAAGGGTATCCCTGCCCATAGCAGGGGTGTTGGATCTAGATGAACTTCAAGGTCCCTTCCAACCCACACCATTCTGCCATTCTAGGATTTTATGCTCAGACCAAAAGCATAGCACCCTTTCCAGACTCCTTTCTACTTCTGACCTGCTGCTTTGGTAGAAGTAGGCAGGGGGGAAATGCAGGAGCCCAGATTCAGAATTCCCTTTGTTCTGGGGAGTTGCCAGCTATGCTGGTTTACCTGCTCTCTAGTCTTCCTGCTACCTCCAGAAAGATCTAGGGAATAAAATATATTAAGAAGTGTATTCTGTAACCTTTGAATCATATTGGAAGGAAGGCACAGAGGACAAAAGTAATTTTTAGTGTATCAGGTTGCAACAGACCATTCCAGGTTTTAACTGGGGCTACTTATTTATTTTCCCCCACATGAAATATCCATTGAAGAGAAGTGGTGACAAGATGCACGTAACTGGCCAGATTAAAATTTTCATGCACTTCTGCCAAACCAGCCGCTACTGTCTGGATGATGCTTTCCAAGCTGCCTCTCAGTCCTTTTGTACATGGTAGAGAGTAGGCACCTAATGAACTACACAGAAGATCTGGGGGAAGTGAAGCAGAGATGCAAAAGTTCAGATTTGGAGGGAGAAATGAGTTTCAGAGTTTTTGATGAGAACACGGAGTACACTTTCCACTCCCGCATTTTCCACACACTGATTATGCTTTAGTCACTAATTCACTTTTGAAGTCAAAAATGAAAGTTTAAAGAAATGCAAAGAGGGAGGCAACAGCAGGGATGAAATCATCCGCAGTATGAAGATGAGAGATCAACCCACCTGCTGTCAAATTTGATATGGAAAGGAAGGCCTTAACGCTGACACATTTTGCTTCTCTGCAGCAAAGGCTTCACAATTAGACAATGTGATGATCAAGCTGCAGACTTTGTAAACAGTTGTGCAAAATGAGAGGGCAAAATGCAAGTCTGTGCCACTAAACTAGGTTGTTGGTTTTTTTGTTTCTTTTAAAGAGACAACCCACTTCTTAGGAGCTGTTGGAAGAAATGTTACTCTCACTGTATGATTCTTGGATTTGAGAAAGAAATAGCGAGTAGGGAGGATTAAAGAGGGGATAGGATAGGTGTATTTATTCCTTTTTTTATTTTCACCTTCTTAGGGATAATGAAATGATATTTGACTGATAAGGAATATTTTTATACATATGCAAGATGTATATATGCATGTGCATATGTATGGACAAATTTAAGTAAATTATATATGTGTAGTATACGGACATAGATAGTCCTCGCTTTGTATCTATAATGCTTTTTATGGTTTTGGGGGGAGAGGGGTTTTTTTAGGTTTTTTTGTTGGTGGTTTTGGTTTGTTGGGTTTTTTTTGTAATAGAGATGAAATTATGTTTAAACTAAGAATGCTCAGCAAAGCCTGCATTGCTGTATAAGGTTTCCAGGTCATCAGCTGTTAGAGCTTGCCAGTTGAGTTAAAAGAAAGTCACACTTTGAAAAATAAGGGAAAAGCTAGCAAAATATTTGCCAGATTACTTTTTGCAAAAATATTGCTTGGGAAGAAGGAGAGGTTATTTGGAGCACATGGTTAGGAAGACTTAATTTCTGTCATTGCTTTTTGAATGACCGGAGGCAAATCACTTCAGCTTTGTTTCACCATTTCAAAATGGGTATAACATCTCCGAGGCAGTTACATTGTGTCAGTTGCCTAATTAGCATTTAGATCCTTTGGGCATTTATCACAGAAATTTTATTTCATTCAGCTCAATTTCATTCCTCTCTTTTTTTCTACCATATGTAGCACATTGAAATGGCAGTCAATAGAAGAAATTGATTCATTTCTGTCACTCTCAATTGATAAATGGATAGTTCCTTCATGAAAATATTATTCCAGTTTGAGTTCTCTGACATTCTGTAATCACCTACTTACTAGCAAAATATCCTTTTGGAAAGCAGCTTGTGGTTTTTTGAATAGAGCAGGACATTTTTCACTGTTAAGCTGAAAAAAAAATTGAGTTCAAAGAATTTGTTCACAAATACGTGTTTTAACATGGGAAATCCAAGAAAAACGTGAATTTGCAAAGTTTACATTTTTATAGATTACAGCTGCATTGGACAGAATAAAACCGCCTTTGAAAGTAGATGCACATATTGTTTCCTAAAATTGTAGAAAATGAAGACCACTGAAAGTACTTCAAATTCAAGGGGGGGGCGTGGAGGGGTTGGATCACTACTGGGACTAATACTCAGGAAATCTGCTGCTTAAGGAGCAGGAAAATATTTCAAGTGTGTTTATTTTAAGAGTGATGGCTACGGGTTCTGCCTGCTAAGTCAGAAGGCAAAAATGTTTGCAGTACATTCATTGATGCCTTGTTTTAAGAATTGAGGCTCCTGGCTGGAGATATTAAATCTAAATTCATCATTTTGGATCTGGAGTTTTGTTTTTTGCTTTAATAGACATCTCTCTTATGTTCAAGTTTCAGCCATCTGTCCCTCACTTTGCACCCGACAATGCTACCTACTACAAAGTCTTCAGTGATGCAGCAGGGTACAAGCACATCCATTACATAAATGGCTCACAGGTGAGGAATACTGTGTAGGACAGTCACTGCTGGCTTATATTTTTCCTGGTGATCAAGGAGCTTCATGTTCTTCTTTTTGCCTTGCCTTTTGCCCTGCTCCAGGCTCCAGTAGCTATTACTTCAGGAAAATGGGAAGTAATCAGCATCGAAGCTGTAACTGATAAATTTTTGTAAGTATTTGTAAATAGGGTATCACTTCCTATCATAAGGGCTGGTAGCAAGGGTCTAAGCAGGCAGGGAAAGAGAATAGTGAGAAGGTGTCATTTAACTCAGTAAAAATCTGATTTAAACATGTAAAATAAAATTTTTAAATATTATACTGTAAATATTTTACTAAAACCAATATGTTTTGCTTTTATAGGTACTACATTAGTAATGAAAATCTTGGAATGCCAGGAGGAAGAAATCTTTATAAGTAAGAAATTTTTCTTCTGCAGTGTGAGTAAAATTGTTTTTAATGACAAAGAGAAGCTTTAAGAAAAAGCATTGAAAACTTAAAGATTCGGGTGTTCAGCCTAATGTGGGATCTTCTTTAGGATATTTAATGAAAATCCTTGTAAGAGTATAAGCTGCAAAAATAACTGAAATATTTTTCTATAAATTCAGTTAATAAAGAGAAATTGTGAGAAGAAACAACCAATCCTCAAGCAAAAAAAAACAAAAAAAACCACCCTCATGCTATTTTTCCTATTGCTATAATTTCAGTATTAATTGAACTCAAAAGTTGAAAGTCTGTTTTCACTAGTTTTTGAATCAGTTTCTATCACTTCTGAATTTTAACATATTTCATTCAGCCATCTTATTTAAAAAGCATATATTGGTTTAGCATAGCTTAAAAAAAAAAGTAATTTCTGAGATGAAGCTCATTTACTTTGCAGAGTGCTCTTGGAAAGCAGTCCAAAATTTACTAAATGTGTTAGCTGTAATCTGGATCAAGAAAGATGCCAGTATTACTCTGTGTCCTTCAGCAAAGACGCACAGTATTATCAGCTAAATTGTCTCGGTGAGTATATCTGGAATTAATTGACATAAACATGACTCACTGATTAGTTGGGTGGTGAAGTTCACTTCGTCAGGATCTTGATATGTACTGTGTAACAATGATATGTGTTGATAACATTGGATACATGTATTGGCAGTGGAAAAACATACTGCCTCCTAGGCTCAAAAGTACCTCGACAAAAATTACTAGGATAAAACTTGTTAGTTCTATCTGTCAGTGGACCTGAAAGAGCTGCAAAACACTCCTGTCCACTGCCATCTCCTCGAGAGATGCATGGGGAGCTCTGCCTGCAGAAGGAATTTGGAGGCTCTGAAAGTGTGACAAGCAACAGACTGGGTAAAGAGCAGTGCTTTGTGTATGAGAATAAAATTAAGATAGTGCTGGTCAAGAAAAAAATCCAAGTAATGTAATCATAAGGTAAGCAGTGGGAATGTAGTCTGTCTCTGATCTGTAAGTGCTGCTGCTTGACAAGGGTTAATTAATCAAAGGGTGGGAAAAATAAAATTGCCTCCAAAATTTCTTTAAATTGAAATGTGTGTTGCTTTTAACATGCTAAGATCTTCCTTAATCCGTGGGCTAGAAGGACAGACAGCAGAGAGGGAATTTTCTGTCACATTGTAAAAATGGTTGAAGATAACTGCTGTGGTCTCTGTGACAAGGCTTCCTGGTGGCCAAACCATTGTCCACAACCAGGTGTAGACTTTGCTAAAGAGTGGAAACTCCGTTCTTCAGTACCTCAGAGTCATGTGGTTCATCTCAGAGACAGTCTGAATATTTTGTGGGATCCTGTGGCTTGAATTTGGGCCCTGCTAACTTAAAATTCAGCTTGAGCAGACTGGAGGGAAACAAGTTCTGAGCTTTTATGATTCACTCATTTCCAATTACTTTACGAGGGTTGTGTTTCAAGCCAGCATTCAAACATGAAGGTTTTGTGCCCTGTTAACAGGTCCCGGCCTGCCCATATCTACTCTGCACAGCAACATTGATGATCAAGGTATGGAGTTGCCTTTAATTTATATTGAACCAGAAAATTGCACAGAAAATTTATTCTAATTTTGTTCTCCTTGCATAGTATAATAATAAAAATATCAGATATAAAGGGTAAATTTAATTTCAAATAATTACCAGAAGAATAAATTATATAGCTTGGCATATGTTTATTCAGAGTTTATTTAACATTATTTTACACTGGGCTAGAAAACAGTAAGTAGTGTATGATTTATTTATCATACACTACTTACTGTATTGGATAATTGTTCAGTTTTTCTGAAACTGCATTTAGATGAAAAACAGGGAAAGAGTAACTGAAGGAAAACTATATTGTAAACATTTAATCTGAAAGGAAAAACAAAAACTGCAGTAAACAAAAACTGCAATGTAAGTTGCCATCATCTCGAGTTTAATATTTAAAGTGGTTTATAATTAAAGAGCAGTGCATTTGAAAAAGATGTGTTTAGTCTTTGAATCTTACTTACTCTGTTGTTTAGTCCTCAGATACTTGGAAAATAACACTGAACTGGAAAATTCATTGAAAGATATTCAGATGCCTTCAAAAAAAATTGACTCCCTTAGTATAGATGGATACAGTAAGTTCAAAAACATCTTTTACCTTTTCCCCCCACCGTTTTCACGAAGTGATTCAAGGTCTTCTGCTGAGGAGCATGATAGGACAGATGCGTGTAATGGGAATTCTTGCAGTTATTCAGAACTTAGAGGCAAGATGATTTTTTTTTTTTTGGACATTTCCAAACATTCTGGGCTATTTTCTGAAATCCCAAAATATTCTTTTCTAAAGTATGTTTTTTCCATAGTGTGATATGTTCATGTTTTCATGATGAAGTGGCTTAACTTCTTTTTCCTTTGTAATAAACTGGAAAACAGAAGTCTCCAACAGTGCATTGAATAAATAAGAGAAATGAGGTTGGGGCACAAACTCAAAGCTCGTAACCACTGTTGAATTTAAATTATATTATAAATTCAAGTAGGTCTTTCTGATTTACAGGTGCAAGTCCCTTTGGTTTATGTTAGCAGGTTGGGAAAGTGGAGAAGTTCAGTTACTATGAAAAAGCAGACACAGTCTAAATGGAAAATCTTGAGAAAACATTTAAGCAACATTTCAACACTATCACCTTTGACTTTGTGTGGGGGATTGAAAAGATTGAATAGTTTTGGATTGAATAGTCGTTCTTGAAAGCACATTCACGCTCCAAGACTGCATAAACCTCAGTATAGAGCAGAACAAAATGCTAGAAAATGAACTTTTAATGCTTTGTGAGGGGTGCTCCTCAGAATGTGGGTAGAGAAGTGCTCTTGGTGTGCTCTTAGGCTGAGCAACATCTGAGAGCCCAGCAGTGGGAGGCCTGGTACCTGTCTAAACTGTTCTTGCTCCAGCCTTTGCTACCAGCTTTTCTCTTCATGACAAACTTCCTCTTGATAAAATGAGCAGATGTTCATAATGGAATTACATTTTACATACTGGGTTGAGTTAGGTCAGTCATTGCTAACTGTTCTTTTTGATGCCTCCCTTCTTTTGCTTATATAGTAACTCTCTTTATCTTTATGTTTTCTGTCTTTTATTTCTGTCACATTTTTACTAGGGATAAAGATGAAATCTTCCAGGCAAGATGGAGATTTAAAGATGTTCTTCATGCTATCAGTTGTATATTCATTTTTTTTTATTCCTCTTTGTTCTTACTACTTCATGTCTTCAGGGTAAAAGCTTTTGGGTAAGGGGAATCTGTTTTTAATATCAAAAATAGGAGAAGCAAATCCATTTATGTAGTCCTACTTAAAGTTCCAAGTCTGCTCACAAATCCATGTAGGTTATTAGAGAAGAAATCCACCCCTGTGACTACAAAGTATGCAAAAAGTTAAAATTAGTATTTTTATGTGTTCAGTTTAGATTGTTAATGTTTCAGTATTCTGATGCCTTGCGTATTCGTATCTGGGCAAATTTCTGTAAGATTTGCACTCTGACAATAACTGCAGTGCAGTCCATCAGCATTGCAGCCTCAGTTCTCTTTAAATTCAGGAGTGAACAATTGAGCCATTCAGTTTGCAAAACTTACAGGGTGTGCATTTAAAATGTTCAGCTCACAGCCAGCTTGGGTAGAACAAGTAACATGAAAGGAACTGGAATCAATATTGCTTCAAAAATAATAGATACTTGGATATGTTTCTGAGATGCTTTACAAACTGTCATGCAAAGTCTATCTGGCAGGTTCAAAATAATACAGAATTTCTTTCCTCTGCTGGGAGAGAAATCTTATTTTTGAGCCTGTATTAGATTTACCACTGTAGAGACATAACAAGTTTCATGTGTAAGCTTAGAATAATGTCATGAGGCAGCATTTTGAGTCCCCAAATTTTATTACTTTCTGCTAACTTAACTGTAAAACACTTTTAAAAATGGCTAGATTAGCTAGGAACTTCTATGTGTACATATTAGGACAGTTCAGATGAAACTGCTTTTTAATTTTTAGGGGGTGGCTGAAATGCAGTCTTGTATGAATTGTAATGCATGTCAAATAATTTCACTGTAGAGCTGACCTAAGTAAAACTCTTTTCACTTTTAGACCTGTGGTATCAAATGATACTGCCTCCCCGTTTTGATTCATCAAAGAAGTACCCTCTGCTCCTTGATGTGTAAGTTTTCAATCACATGGCAGCGTTGTGTTAATAATCCCTTTCATCTACTTCAAATATTCTTAATAAGGAAACACAAAACCTACATGTTTTCTAATTACCTCTTGAAGTAGTTTTAAGATGGAATGAAAAATTGAGGTGTATCCCAGTTCATGGTGGATTCCTGTGCCCTAAGATGACGTAATGGTTAATGAGCACATACTCTGGTGGTGGCACTGAGGCAGATACACTCTCTGTGATTTAACAGCCAGGATGTTCGTGTTAGCTTACCTCCTCCTCTGCTCATGATGTTCTTTGGGAATAGTCTTTGATGAAATGGCATTCCAGAATGAAACCTTGAATAAGCCTTGTATCCTAAAGCTGAAGTAGTGTGTGTGACATTGCGTTTTTTCTGTCATATTTGATTGTCAGTCAGTGTTGACAAACGTCATCCTGTGGTCAGGATTTCATTTGCTGTGGGTTTTTCTTAAATACAAGACCATGAGCATGTGCTGATTGGTCTGGTCTTCCTTAGGCACTTCTGTTCATCCTGGTATGTTTTCTTCTAAATGGGAATTACTGAATTTTATCTATGCATTAATATAGAAATGGTAAGCTTTTCCTCTTTTTACAAAAAGGTGACTCTGTAAGGAAACTAGCTGTTAATTCTTAGATACATCTTTATATAATGCAATTTGGTAGCACTTTTTGATGTGCCTGTTGGACATTTTAATGAGCAGCCTGTGCTCTTGGCTTATTAAGACTTGTTTTGGTTTTGATACTATTTTTATTGCCTTACCTGGACCTTTGTCAGGATCACCTCTGGTCCACAGTGATCTTAATATCAAAAATTACTTTGGAAGTATAAGGATCCATAGCTTGAATTAAATTCCCAGTGGCTTTTTCTTTGCTTTTAAAACTGGTGAGCGGGCTATAGAGCCATAGAAGCCATTCTTCTATTTCTTACTCTGCTGAACAGTGGTTAGAGAAGTGCACTGCACAGAATTTTACCATCAAGGCACTCAGAGTATGATTTCATAGTGGTCAAGTGCTTCTGAAATGTTCTAAAGTAAAAAGTTAAAATTATAGTTTTGCTTCCTTTTTCTCAGCCTGCATAAAAAATAGTTCAGACTGATGAGACACTGAAAATGCAGACAATGGTATTCTTCATTTTTCCAATTGAAGGCTATTTGTTGATTTCAGACTTAAACCAAATAAATCATGGGTGAAAGGAACAGAAATAGTTAGAGAACATCACTTTGAAACTCAGGTAACTAGATATGACAACACAAAAGAAAACTTGGCTTGGATTTCTGATAACCTGCTTAAAGTCAAAATAATGAAGTTTTCTTATTAGAGCAGAAAGGAGTAAAACAAAAAAAAAATCTAGTCTGCTTTCTTGATTACCAGCTGAAGTTTCAAAAAAGCGTATTGCTTTTAGTGGCACTTCAGAGTCAGTCAGTGATGCTTTTCTTGTTTCCTCAGTTTAATTTTAAAGTTTGTCCTGCTTTAGAGGCCAAAATTGTCAGTGATAATTATATTTCAAATGCTTGATGTGAGGAGTAAATGCCTGAATTTTGTGACACTTCTCCCCTAGGTATGCAGGACCTTGTAGTCAGAAAGTAGACCAAGTCTTCCGGATCAGCTGGGCTACGTACCTGGCAAGCACGGAGCAGATCATTGTGGCCAGCTTCGATGGCAGGGGCAGCGGGTACCAAGGGGATGAAATTATGCATGCAATAAACAGAAGGCTGGGAACATATGAAGTGGAAGATCAGATAGCAGCAGCCAGGTGAGCTACAGGAAAAGGTCAACACCTGCTCCTTCTTTTATGTGCTTATTGTGTAGGAGGAAAAAAGGTGAAGGTTTCAAGTCATCATCTTGAAAATACTGGTGATAGAATAACTACATTCTGCTTAATTTTGTACACTGAAGTGCGTCATTTATGGGCCAACCATCATTTTATGCTTAAAAAGAGAGAAGAGTTAATGCTTTAATACCAATTAACCATATCTCTGATTTTATAGAGGTGATTTTATAGAGATGATATGTGTCACATTAGTAGAAGAACACGCTACCAAGGAACCTGGAGATGGAAGTTTTACTTCAAGTTTTTTGCAAGTTTCTCTTCTGGCAGAATTACTTATGTGAAATACTCAGCCTTTAAATCATAGTTCATATTTGTCACTTGGTTTATGCTTGTAGAACCTCACTAAAACAAACAGTCACAGTATGGATCTCTTGGAATTGCAATGACATGATCTTACAGGGTTTTCTATGTGGGATTTTAAAGTGTTAAGGAATTTAAACAAATAGAATTTCACAATCTTCTTGATTTTTTTTTTTTAATGGTAACTGTATTTACATGTGTTGGTCTGTTCCTTGTTGCTGGAATCTGATTTTTGTGCATCTTTAAAAAAAAGACAAGGCAGGTAATGCAATCTAAGCTAATACAATACAAATGTCAGTGAGTATGGGTTGAGGGGTTTCAGAGTGTCATATGCACAGATGTTTTTCTAAATTTCCTAAAGACACACTTGCCTGAATTATTGTATGTTTTCATATGCAGTCACTAGGATCAAGTGGGAAATGCTTGCTTGTGCAATAGAAAGAGGCAGACTTGATAGGAAATAGGCATGTCTGTAGAATGGCAGATACTTGCAATCCGTTAAGTGTTTAATTATTCTGTTTGCTTTCAGAAAATTTTCTGAAATGAGCTTTGTTGATAAGGACAGAATAGCTATTTGGGGTTGGGTAAGTACTCAAATAATTTTGGCGGGAATACTATTTAATTTTGACAACTCTTTGTTGTGCTGCCATGTGTGTGAGATCCTGTAGTGCTTCACGTGAGGCTCCTCTGGGGTCACCGCACAATCCAGTACTTGAACTGATGAAGTGCATCTTAAAAATGTGTTTCTGGATTGCTTTTGCAATCATTCAGAAGCCTTTATAAGAGAAATTAGGACTACTAGAGGGATTAAAAACTATTTAAACAGATGCTACCAAGTTCCTGTGTACAGTATGAACCAGTACTAAAAAGAAGAAAAATCCAAGTATGTATTCACCAGTATCTCTTTAGTTGGAGGACTGACTTTTAAAACAAGATGTGAAATTACACTCGAGCCAGCTGTGTGGGATGGTTATCATGGTATTTGCAACCAGAGGCCAGATTTCTCTAACTTGACATGTCTTTAAAACCTGGCACAGTAGATGGAAGTGTTTAATAGTTTAATAGCGTGTAAATACCCACTCAGCTGCAAGGCTAAGTGTGTACGTAGTGTTAGTGATTCTATGCTGAATTAAATTGTTAACTGAAAGTTGGGCACTGCAGGTGACAGGCACCAGTGAATAAATTGCTTGATGGCAAGATGGTGCCTTTAACAGCTTTTCTTCTGGGGGTAAATATCTCTGTTATATTAAGTCACATGCAGTAGTATTAACTGTAGTGAAAGGAAAATTCTTTCTGCAGAAATTGAGGATTTGGTGCAATCCCATCTTAAATCCTTATGATCCTCAGGATGAATAGTACAAGAGCATTCCTCTTTGGAGCTAGGTTGGGATTAGGCATCCTGGACACTGAACCTGTGGGCAAACAGATTTTCTTTATCTCTTGAGTTTTCAGGTTGTCAGCCTGTCACTATGTACATGGATCTTGTTTGCCATAGATTCGGCAGTAATATCTCTACTGTGGCCAGGCTAGGCATTTATACAGGGGTTTAATTACTAAGTGCATGTATTGCTTTGCTGATCTTATTGGGGGGACCTAGGAACTGAAGTTGGAGCAAACATTTAAGGACTTTGAAATAAGACGCAATTCCCTTTGCCTGTAATCTGGTTTTAATACAGGAATGAGATCCAGAAATGGCTCTTGTTTTTGAATGTGGGTGGGCACATTTTCCTAAATAACCCATTCACACTCCTGTGAGGGCAGTCATTTGGGCGGTTGGTGACAGTGTTTAGGTATCTTGCTGCCTGGATGCTCAAGCGTGTCAGATATTTACTCATCTGTGTATCAGGCTAGACTGTGAGTAAATTTTCTGTGCGTAGCGAGGAGTGTGTTGTTGCACAGTTCCTCCCACAGACTCAGCAGATCCTTCACTCCCCAGTCACAGTCTTGCTCCTGACACTTTGGGGGAAAGTTAGGGAGCGAGCTACCATAGGCCTGCTCTGCTGTAAATTTTTGGATGCCCTGTTGGAACTACTCATCAGGCACACTGTGGGCCAGAGCTCTGCTTCCACCCACTCCCCCAGCACGGGAAGGGACACAGCGGTTCAGCAGTGTCTTGTTTCCTGTCTTTTGCTGCTGCCTACAGTGCTACCAAACAGAGTCATCCTCAGCTGAGTCACAGTTGGGCAGCGTTTGCGCCCTTTTTCCCCATCAAGTCCTCATTCATCAGCGCCACAGCTTCCATGCGCTGTTTGATGCCTGTTTCCCCGACTGAGCAGGCTGGCTGAGATCTGACCCAAATTCAGAATGGAGTTCATTAATATGAAAAACGCTGAGCCTATAAATGTCTGATGAACTGTGTAGCAGATGGGCCCCATCCTTTCCCTTCCGACTAAAATAACAGCAATGTTTTCTTCTCAGTCTTATGGGGGATATGTGACCTCCATGGTGCTTGGCTCTGGAAGCGGCGTGTTCAAGTGTGGAATAGCGGTTGCCCCCGTGTCACGCTGGCAATATTATGGTATGTGATGGCTTCCTCATTACAAGGATTCCCATATGTCTTCCAGTGCACGCGCTACAAAGCGTGGATTCGTACCGCGGAACTTTGGATTATCTACTAGAGGCCATGTAAATGCCATTTGGTCTGTTTTTATGAACTCATGGCCACTGCATTTTGAAATCAAACCAATTTGCTAAATATTATTATTTTAAAAAGTCAGATCCATAACTTTAGGTAATCTCTTTAACCATTAATGAAGGCTGAATTATTGTAATATTTGTATTATTACTGTAATGTGTCTGTGCTTGCTTTGAAACCAGTATTATATGTCAGAAATCCATTGCTATTAAACTTCTGTGTCTTCAAAATGAAACCTCACTTATAAGAATGAATTGTGAGGATTAACATTGAACTTGTATTGTAATTTGCTCTCTCAAAGTAACAGAATAGGGTTTGAATTGCCTTAGGTTGGTTGGTCAGGGTGGTTTTTTAGCATGTGAAATTTGGATTTTATAAATCTAATTCATCTTGAGAATAGCTTGATGTGAGGAAAACCTGATCAAGTGGACAAGTCTCTACATGCTTCAAGCCTTTAGAGCATAAGGTTTCAAGTAGTTGCATGAGGCTAGAAATAGAGTTATAGGGGCCCTCCTCCCAGATTAAAAAAATTATATAAAGTTATAAATAGGTACTGGTGCAATCTGAACACATTTTAACATTTTCCTGGTTTTTATTTGTCCAAAAACATTCAAGGGAAGGCTTTCCCTGGCAGGCCTCTGCTAAATAAGGCATAATTTGTCATTCTGCAACTAGCACAGAGGCTCTATAACAGCTAATTCAGCAGATCAGATCAGGCTGCCAGGCATTAGCAGTAGTCTGCTGGGGACATAGCAATGTCTTCATAATATTTTGGACATGAATATTCCAATATGACAGGAAAAATTCTTTTTATGATCAAGATCTCTAAAATTCCCCTTCTGGCTAGTTAGATGAAGGATTATGGAGGCATACCTATTCAGCATAAAAAAACTTCTAGTGCAGCAACTCTGATGAGAAGTCAAATGGACATTAGAATATGGCAGCAGAGCATTAATTTGTATAGCTTAAAACAAAGCAGCAAATCTGCAAATGGTAACATGGCAAAAAATATTTGGAAAATAATTTTTTTTTTCAGCCAAGCTGAATCCTAATCTACTAGTGTATTTTCATTCTATAGATTTTTGGAAGTAAACATTTAGATAAAATATCTAAGGTTTTTTTCAAATCCTAGTTATTTACTGAAACATTTTCAGTAATTTTCTCAGGATTACTGAAAGAATAACAATAAGGAAACACTGACACAAAGTACTATATTAATATTCAGCGTTCAGGTGTCCATGGCAACAAGAAGATTAAATATTCTGAATAATGATGGTTACCTACACCCCTCATTGTGGAAAACCTGATTTCCCGTATGCATTGTTACTGCTTCTGTTGATGGGTAAAAGTGATGGTAGACAGACTTGAAAACTAAATAGCATATTCTAATTTGGGGATTTTTTTAATTCCAGATTCAATATACACAGAGCGATACATGGGCCTTCCTACAGCAGATGATAATCTGAAGAATTATAATGTAAGAAATCACTTCATTTCATTTTTTCGTGTGTTGTTTCATTTCTAAACTGTTGTATTGTTCTTTAAACAGTTTAGTTCTTTCCCTGTGGGGAGAAATAAGTTTGTTTCTTCTTTCCAGCTAGAACTGTTGCATTGTGCTGTTAGAGGCTGTAGTTTCACGTGTTTGGATTTGCACAAGGGCAGCTTCTTCTTGATGGATGGTGTGGATTTTCTGTTGTTTGTTTGGTGTGTTGGAGGTTTGGGGTTTTTTTTTACATTCAGTTCCATTTGGCTACTTTGCAGACTGTAAAACAAGCTGTAAAACTTTTATTTTAACCACCAAGAAACAAATTTGTTTTAAAATTTAATATTTTTGTATTAATATTAACAAATTGAGCAAGGTATGCTTTATCTTAAATATTTTTCACCAAAATAAATGCACACCCATTCTTTCTGAAATGTAATTTTTTAAAAAATGGGTATTGTGTGAACTTTCCTGCCATAGGAATCTGCAAGTTTTTTCCAGGGAAAGCAAAATCTCCTCAATATTAGAACACTTTAACAGGTAGGCAAGGCTGTCTGTACTGTGGTCGTATCAAATTGCAGACCCACTGAGAGCCAGCAGTGTCAGGACTGAAATGCTGGCCCGATCTCCATGAACACAGGGTGTCCAAAGTTTGTTCTAATATGACCAGTGTTTGCACAGAAGTGAGGAAATGTCCATGTGTCCTCCTGAAAGCAAATTGCATGTAGACTGCTTGTCCTTTTTACAGCGTGATTAATCAACTGTTTGTCTTGCTCTTCCATGTGCTAGATGCTTTTTGTTGCCTCAACTTCTTGAAGTCACAGGTAGCTGGGCATAGGGCAGAACAGCCAAACTGTCTGTTAGGTTTTGTTAAAATTCAGGTCTATGTGAAAATACAATGGCTATTGGAGAACTGTGAGGGATCTGAGGGGTACTTTGTGGTCTGGTTATTGGAATGTTTCAGAGAGGAGTCCAGCCATGGTGATACTGAAACCAAACACTGATGTTAGAAAAGAAGATGAAGCATTCTCTGTGTTTGGGTTGGTAGGCATGGTAGAAGACAGTTTAACACTGGTTGTGTGCATTAAAAAGCTAAGTGTCATGGGTAGAAAAAAGGGTGGGGATTGCTGCATTGATTTAAAAGTATGATAAAACATATAAATACATACATATATGGACTGAAACATGTGGTCTGACATATATTTACAGTATTCTAGTGTTGTCAGCTGCTATATCAGACACTCTGATCAAGACTGGGGACAATGGTAGTGACTGCTGGACAGCTTGGAGTACCAAGTTATCCAGCAGTGTGTCTGTGTCTCTCTCTCCTAACCATTGAGCTACTGGGGCCCAGTAGGCACTGACCAGCAGCCTGCAGCCGCCTGCCTGCCTTTTTCCAAATGTGTTCCTTTAAGGCAATGGGAACAGTAGGAGGTCTGCGAGGTAGCAGTGTAAATACAAGTTACTGTCACTGTGCAGAACGAACGTTAACGCTCTGGGTGCACAAAGTCACTCACCAGCTTCACGGCACAGATGGCAACAGAGGACTGTTTAATCCTTTCAAGCCAGGAGTCGGATTTTCTTGGCATAGTATCCATTGCTGGCAATGGCCACGTTGAAACTGCCAGTACCAAAGAGCTAAAGGTTTCAAATGTGTTACTCGGAGGACTAATTGGGGAGAATGGTGGCTAGATGGAGGAGGAGTAATTGCCTAGATCATATTGTCACACTTCGCTGCTGCTCCTAGAGAAAGGAAAATGCAACTTAAGTCCTCGTTTGTTGTTAAAAGCTCCAAATGATACAGTAGTTGGACTTTACTTTTAACATGGAGGGTGGGGTAGCTCAAGAAGTGAGTTTGTTGTTTTTGATGTAGCCTTAGTGAAAGCGTTGTGGGAATTTGTTATTGCTGAAGACCCTTACTGACTTCAGCCCAGTATGCTCCTGGCTTACAGCCCCTTTGTTCCATGTCCCATTCTCAATAGCCAACCTCCTGGCCCCTTGACACTGACAAGAGCTGTTCGCTGAAAGGAGTGTTTTTTGAGGTAAATGCAAAATCTGTACTGAAAGCTACTACATACAGCTGAAGCTGTTAAAGCTTGCACTGCTAACTCTGTGCTGTCAGGTTTATGTGCTGCATCATATATTCTGTGTCCTGCTGCACTGCTGTAAAGCTGGCATGAAAAGTAAAAAGTTGCATAAACTCTGTAGTATGCACCCTGCTTTAAAAGAAATGAGATGGTGTACACACCTGCTTAGAGAAGATGAGCACTGCTAAGCACCTTCCTAATGTGTAGACTGTTATTAGCAACTGAATATATAGACTCAAGAAACTAGTTGTGGTAAAAGGGGTACATCCTACCTTTGTATTTTTGTGACGTTAGGTTTTACATGTATTGAAGGCAGAGAATCTGAGATATTAAATATTGTTTGTCAGGAGTCAGGTCTGAGGGAGGACTCACACTCCTAAGTGGGCTATTTAGGTATGCTCAGCGTCTTTTAAGGTAGTTGAAAACTAATAAAAAGTAGAGCTTTGTAAAAGAGAGGAGCAAGCATGGGTGGTGCTCCCAATATACTCCTAGGCTGAATGGCAGAGAATCTGGCGGCCTGGAAGAAACATCCCTGATGCAAAAGACTTGAGACTGAATCAGGGCAGAGCTTTAGAGGTCAGACACAGTAGCCATGTAAAGCATACCGAAGAGACTGTTCAACTTGTGAGAACATTATTTTGCAGTTCACTCTGAATTTGATATGCTTTTGGCAAGTGTTTGAAACAGTCATAGATTTGGCAATCTTTTTCTAGCAGATTTGAAATGTTCAGTCCTTAAGAACTGCTGCATCATTAGGTTATGCAAAACAGGGTACAATTTTGTAAATATGCCATCTTGTACTGATTTGACATTTGTTCTATTATCTGAGAATATGCTAAAGGGAGAGAGACCTTCAGTTTCAGCCAAACCTTAACTTGTTTGTGGAGTGCTGATAAAATGTTGACTGCTGTGTGATCTTTAGAAAAGACAGTTACACTCAGCAGGGCCTAATTCTCAGTACTTGTGTGTGTTACCTTTTTGGAGCCTTTGTCCCAGCAGTATAACTATAAAATGGAAGTGGTAAATGAAGTAATTTTTTGCTGTCCACTTAAGCTTTGTTCAGCTGCTGTTGCTTTTGCTTTGTCCTCTGACTGTGCCTAACTGGAGAGTGCTCCTTATTTTGCACCCTTCTTTAAGGACACAAAGGTACTGTGTCCTTAAAGCATGTTTTAGGGAAGAGACTCTTCATGTTGAGTATGAGTACAGCAAGTGAAGTATCACCAGTGATAAAAAGGCAGAGAAAGTATCTCGTATGTTTCTTCTTTCTGAAGTATTTTTACAAATAACTTTATTTTATTTAATGCCTGAAGAGGAAAAATAGTGACATCCTCTTTCTAAAACTGCTTTTGCCAAGTCAAGTTCTCAGAAGTGTAGCTTCAATCAGGCTTCCACTTACAGAAGGCTTGCTTAAAACAGCATTGGTTTTCTGGAAGAAAGCTTAGCAAGGTCATCTATCAAGTTTCCCTCTGCGCATGTGGAAAATTATTTACTCAAAGGATACTGGTTGGTTTGGGGTTTTTTGTTGTTGTTCTTCTTTTTTTTTTTTTTTTTTGGCTTTAATGTCACTGGGCCATTTCTTTCTCATTTGTTCTTATGGTCAGCTGGTTTACCAGTGCTCCTCAGTGCATCGAAGTGCTCTCTCCATATTTTGGCACTCACAGGTAAATGTACTTACTCCATGATACCAAGTCATCTAAATGGAAAGCATCATGCTTCCATATTTGGTAGTTTTCCATATATTGGATTTCTGGTGCTCTCCATCCTTTGACTATCAAAAGAGGGCAACTGCAGTGTTAAAGACTGCAGGGTGGGGGTTTTTTACCCTCTCTGCTGAACTTGTTTTTTAGACTTGGTTGAATACATACAAAGAACTCATTTCATATATGGAAGGGTTGTGGTACACTATTCTGCCATGACAAAAGGAATTTAATATTTGTACTCACTTTAAAGATTCATGAGTGTACAAGAGACATAAGAAAATTAGAAAATTTCTGTGTCTTGGCAGTATTTGACTTTTTCAGGGTACTAAATGCAAATCCTTGTGCAAGGATACAGCCTTAATACAAGATGGGGAAGAAAAAAAGCAAAACCCTGCATTCTTCTGTTCATAATTTTTAGTATTTTTTTTCTTGCCAGAGTAACTGGTTGTCTTATCAAGCCTAAAATCTCTTGTCCCTGTTGGCCCTCTTCTTTCTCTGCTCGTGGAAGAGCACCATCCTATTCCCTCTCCTTGCCCGAATTAAAGATCTTATCTGCAATCCTTACTGTCTTCATTCTTTAGTCCCAGTAGCAAGTCAGGTGGGCTAGAATGTTCTAACGAACATGTTGTTACTGTGTTTTCAATTTCTTGATTAGTCTCAGTTGCTGATTATTTCACTTTTTCCTCACCGTATCGTGTTTCCATTCCCAAAATGTAGCTTGACTTCTGTGTAGAGATTTGTGGTGTGGTGATTTTTGTTCAGGCCTTTCATATTTGGAGAGAGGATTGTTTTAAACTTCTTGTTACCCAATTTTACTGGAGACTGAGGCAGTATCAGCACTGGTGCCTTACCTGCAGGTGAACTATTGTACCTTGCAGTGGGGAAGATAACGTGTGTAGCCTCTGCAAGATCTACTCCTTGCTCTCACAGGGTGCACTGTTGCCATGGCAGCACTGTTTTTTTAACTTGTCTGCAGTCACACGGGAAACCTATGGCACGCGGTGTGCTGCAGGCTACCAACACGCGGGTCATGCACGGAATGTGCACCTCCCTCCAGAACTCTTCCCCTCTGCCGCTGCCTGCTCCTTTGAGCCATAACCTTGGTAACACTTGCAGATGGGTGTGGAGTGGTTTGAGTGTGAGCACCCAGCCCCTGGATGCGTGACTGTGCCTCATGGCGGTTCAGAGCGCGATAAGCAAGGGTGTGCTTGCTTTTAGCTGAAGGACCCCAGACTGTGTCAATGCGAATCAAAGTCAGTGGGTATCAAGTCATCTCCTAATAAAGAGCACCTTTTTTCTTTTTTCTCCCTTTAATTTCAGAGTTCAACAGTAATGGCCAGAGCTGAAAAATTCAAGGAAGTTGAGTATCTCCTTATTCATGGAACAGCAGATGGTGAGTTGCAGTTAATTAGACATTTTAGTATTACAGACAGGTTCACAATTCTACTACTGACAAAACAAAAGCATGAAGGGGCAAGGCTGTTACATTTACGTCAATAAAATAATACTGCTTTTTGCAACTAATCTGTGTTTCAGTCAGCAGTGCTGGGGAGTGTAGTGTGTTCATTGCTTTGATTTTCCCCCACAGTATTACAGAAGCAATTTTTGTTTACCTTTTTCCTCTTCCACTTTTCAGATAATGTTCACTTTCAGCAAGCAGCACAGATTTCCAAAGCTCTTGTTGATGCTGAAGTGGATTTTCAGGCAATGGTACGGTTCTGTTTTGTTTTTCAATATACAAATGAGAATAACAGCATAAGCTCCCTGTGGTGAGGTATAAACTCACGACCATCTTAAATGAAAGTTCGTATAATTGCATTTCATGTTCAGTAACTGAAATTTGAACATAAAGCACGTATTTTATTTCTGCACAAGAAAAACTGTAAAGCAATGCCATCTCATATTCGACCCTTTTTAACTAATCTTTCATTTTCTTAAATTTTTTGTGTTCTCAAGCAGCCAGTCCCAACCTTTGCATGTACCCAAAGTGCAATGAATATTATCTTACAGATAGGATAAAAGGAAAGGTTAGCTTCAGCTAAATCACAGATAACCTGTCCGTCACGTCTGGTGTTTACTGAACTTGTAAGACAAGCAGTTATCTGCCCTTTCTTATGTCGTGCATGGAAGCTCTCAGACTAAGGTGCAAGCTCTTCCTTTCCTACATTCTCTCAGCCCTTGGGGAGCAGTGCCAAAAAGGATGACATACAGGAGGAGGCTAAGTGCATGGTTTTCCTTCAGCCAAACTGGAAGGACATATAGAGGGAGAGGTCAGGCACCCCTTGTAAATGAACAGCTGAATCTACCCTCCATGTGGACAAGCCACGTGTTTTTACACCTTAGGCATAAAAACATAGCATATCCCACACACATAGAAGGGGCTAAAGTGTCATGGCAGTTTCCTACCCTGTCATGTCTTTGCCTCCATGCTGAAAGCCTCATGCTGGGATCATTTTAAATGGCTGCACACATTTTTATGTCTGTCATGTTTGATTTATATCATTTAGATGTAGCTACAACTAACATTCTCTGTATTTCTCTTTCACACAGTGGTACACTGACAAAGATCATTCCATCTCCGGTCAAGCACATAAGCATATTTATACTCATATGAGCCACTTCCTAAAGCAGTGTTTCTCACTGCATTAGCACCAGAATGTTAGTGATGGTACTTCTCTAGAAAACTCTCTATATAATGTACTCTGAGCCAGTATAAATCAAGATGAGATAAGAGTCAGCTCTTGGGATACCGGTGTACACAATGAAATGCTAATCTTTATAATGATTCCTGTTGCCAAGCAACTATCACATTTTTATTGATTGTGTTTAATCAGGTCTTAACATCACCAGAATGATGTTACAGACTTCTAGGAAGCATGGTACTTGCTTGAGTAATTACCTTTTGATATTTCAGTCTAAAAGAGAAACATTCTAGTTTGTATAGCAGGGGTAATGAATGATAAAAATGTTCCATGGTGATCAGTTGCAGAATAAAAATATAATCATGTTTCCATCAAAGATTAAATGAACCCTGGGATAATTTCTGTGAAAAGAATGAAGAAACAATTTTGCAGAAATTCTGTAAGGCTTGATAATTATTATTTTAGAATCGGTATCAGGAATACTGCAATGTTAATATTTTTATGTGCAGAAAGAACACTGTTTATACTGCAGCTCCTGAAGTTAGCGTGTTTTCTCTGCAGTCTCTTGTATTGCAGTTGTAGAACTCGTGCAAGGAAAGCACATAACCAGCTTTCACCAAAGATTTTTGAATGATACCTAATCAAACCAATGGCACTGAATTTGTGTGCTATCATACAGCACTGTGATTTTTGCTTATTTTATAGTAAAAGAGGCTGCTACTCTGGGAATCTGCACTGTAAAATCTCCTCTGGGAACTCAACAAGACCCCCATTTTTTTAACATAAAGTTGCTCATGTACCGATGAATAGGAACTGGTTCTTACACAAACATAAAACATTACAATGTGAACTAGCAGGCACTTAAAGCAAGGGCTGGACTGCTACTCTCCTGTGAACATGGTCTTTGGCAAAACTGTTTTTCCTTACAGCCTACCAATAAATGTCTGCTTTATTTCCAGCACTCCAGGTAGGCTTTTCCATCTGAGGATTAGAGTAGTTTTATCAATTTCACATAGAAAAAAATGCAATCCACTTGTACTAAAAACTGTGCTGCTTTAAAATAATAAAGACATTAATTTATGAAAGGAGGTGTAGTCCATGTCATTGAAAATGTTGCTTCAGAAAAAAAAGCTAGAATTTTTTAAATCCCATTAATTTCGAGGACAACTTACAGTGAAGCTTCTGATTTTGTGTAATGGTATCATGTAATGGAGTGTGACATGATTATCTAACACTTAGCTTCTTGATATTACATGCCAGCATCTGATTATGTCTGTATTGTGGGTTATTAGTGACATTAGGTGTGAATGTGAAAGTACTCATGCAGACAGATAAAGCATGGGGGAGAATGTTAAGACACTTTGTGCAGCTTGTCCTTAAATGAGAAAGCCTCAAACAGAAAATCAGGTTTTGTTTTCACAAACTAACAATTCCTTAACTCACAAAACAAGATGTTGGGTGGTTTTGTTCTGTTTGTTGGGGTTTTTCTGAAACACACTCGAGCTGAGTTTTACAAATATCATCTTGGCTTCAAGGCAGTAGTGGCTCTAATGTAGACTGGCACCACTATTAAAGTTCTTTAGGATTACAGGCTGTCAGTTGTCTCCAAGAGGTTATATCCTCACATCTCTCATTCTTTTGACTCAAGGCAAAGAGTATAAGGTAGATCCCAGCAATACAGACGCGTTATAAAAAAAAGATTATCATTATGAACTTCAAGGTGGCTTGTGTACACAAGGGTAAATAGTTGGGATCTATTTTAATATTATCACACTGTCATAAAGACAAAAAAAGTGTTTCTGTAATCCAAAAAACTACTTTCACCAGGCTCTCATTAAATAACTGCAAGAATCAGTATCATCAAGGAAACATTTAAAAAAAACCAGGTGAGACTCATTTCTAGTTTAAGTCTTTCACTGAGATGCGATTCTTTGCACCTGAGCTACCTTAATGATTCTAGCATCTCACTGGGAGATTCTCGCCCATTCTCTTCCTGGAACAGGTGAGCTCTAAGTTATCCCCGTGTCACACTTGCTATTAAGGTCACACCAAGTACGTCACCATCAACTCCACCCAGGGAGCCAACACTCACAGCCTTGCATGTTTCAGTGAGATTCCACTTGGAAAGGGAGCCATACTGGGCTCTACCACTCATTAATTTGTGAAGCACATTCATTTCAAATACCGCGTAATATTGCAAACCTCTTCTGGGTTTTGCAGTATAAAAATAAAATTGAAAATTAGTTAGGATAAATATTTATTTTCACATAACATATCTTAATTGTGAAAAACACAATAGTCTATTCACATGTACACATAAACTTTTGTAATAAATTACATCCAAGAAATTGAGTAATTTTGACCAGGAATATGAAATTAGAAGTAAATATAGCACTACGTCTGCTTAATATTGTGTGTGATTTCAGAATGTTAAGATTAACATTGGAAAAGCACTTAAATTCACGCAAAACCAGAGTGTTTTAAAATTAAACCACTCTGAAATACTGAACAGAAATACAGAATGCCATTGAATACACTGATTTCTTAATATTCTAAGAGTTGGTCAAGTGAAGCTAATACATTTTGATTGTATACATTATCGGTAACAAAGTCAGCAACATGTTAAAACACCATCAGGCTGCTTTCAGGACAAACCAGTATTGAGCTTCTATACTAACCTCAAAACAATTGGAATCTTACAATTTATCATCAAGTACACAAAACAAAGCATTTAACCTTAATGCATCAGCATTTTTTCCTAAATTTACATATACAAACATTGAATTAGATGTGAATCCTTCTTTGTGTCCATTAGATTTTTTTTCTCCATAAAAATGGCTTTTAATGGGCTTTGATAATGCTAAGGTAAATTTAGAACAGTGACCCTAGTAAGTTTGCAGCAAAATGTAATTATTTATGGCTAAAGTATTAAAACATACACACTCACATACAAAAAAACATAGGAATACTTTAAATGTGCTGGATGGGAAAAGTTTTTCATGAAGTGTATAGAAAATTAGCATATTTTGAAAAGCTGGGGAATGTTAGAGCCCTATGGATAAGTTCTTATGAAGATTGCAAGACTACAATTCCTATTTTTAGGATTCAAAGTTACAGCATAGTACTGACAGTCAGCTTTCATTTTAATAATTTAAAAATTTATCTTAAAAATTTAAAAATCAGTGAATTCCAAATACCACAATAAAACTTTAGCTCCACATTCCTGTTCATTCAATACCTAATCTCACAGCCTTTTACACAAAAGAACAGCTTGAAGGATCGGGCAGTAACAAAATCCGCTACGAAAAATGTAATAGCCTTAAAGCCACATTTTACTTTGCAATGTTGTTTCTATCTTTTAATCAATATGTACTTGATGGAATAATGAAGAGCTGTAACAAAACAACAGCAGGATACCCATTTAAGTATTACAGGCAATCTCTGAAACTAAGAGGTTTACAGTTGTTATTAGAGAGAAGACAATGTAAATATGCCCTTTATCTGGCTGAATTTTAGTCAATAAAGAGGAAGATCATTGGGCAGGTGATCAAACTGCATGTGGGGTATAGTTCGTATCTACAAAATTTTCCGTATTATAAAATAAGGGATTGATTAATGACAAAATGCATTTGTTTGGCCAACCATGGCAACATTCATACAATACAAGATACCATAATCACAGACTGCATTTTAAGAAATACTGTACCCATGTTTCACATCAAAGGATGTGGTGGTGTTCTTTAGCTAAGGTGACAAAATGTTTTAATATATAATTTTATATATATATATATATTTATATATATATAGGACTATGTTCCAGTTACATACAAATTTTAATATTAAATACACTGTATTAAATCAAGGAAAACTTCACAAATACAGAATCTGACCCTGCAATTCACATTGCAAAAAGTGATCAAAAGTAATCTATGACTTCAAAAGGGCAGATTAAGGAGGAAAGAATTATCCTTGTTAGTTTATTCACAGGGTCAGATCAGTTGTTATTTTATAAACTTCTTACTGTTCGCTTGTCAGTTTGGGTCTCCTGAAATCATTTACTAGTCAGGTGACTTAAAAAATTGGAACAAGAGTTTTCAAGTTCATCTTGAATCAAGATTATTAAGTATTCTCACACAGAAAAAGTAGCAAAATACAGTACAAACCTATTAACAGGAAAGTTGAATTTGAAAGGAACTTTGCTTCTTACATTTCTGATACAAGTACTGATAAATGGCCAAGATCAGCAACAAACACAAAGATTTTTTGCATTGGCTACTGCAGACATTTACATTGATACTAGACAAGGTAGACAAGGTGGAATGAGACAAGTATTGCACTACATTACCTGTGCTAGTTTGAGATGAAAGACAAAAGTTACAAGGTAAATCATTTATATTTAGTGGTTGTGGCACTCCTTTAATTCATTTGTAAAAAAATTACTTGCAGAGCAAGTCATAGACAAGTCTCCCGGTCAACACCTTTCCCTGAGTCAGCTTTCTTCTCTTTTCTGCTTTCAGCACTAGGAAATGAAAGGGGAAACAACAACAAAAAAAGAGTTATAGTAGCAATATCACACACATATATATATAAAAAAATAAAAATTATCTACCTGAAAACCCACATTGCACAGATATTTTACTTCATTTTTCATGCTTCATGGCACAAACTGGGAAAGCAAGTGAAAATTTCTGTGCTGAATGGTGCAGAAGACAGCCAGCATTTTAGCCACAAGGTAGGTAAAGAACTTAAGATGTACAGAGACAAGTCAGCCAGCATGCAAGCAAAGATAGCCACTTCTGTTTTTCTTTGTTGGCAAATACAACTGTTAATTTACTAAATAATACCAGCACATTCTTAAATGGAACAAACAAGAGGTCACAGTAAGTATTTCTTGTCTTTAAAATGTATTCTCTTGTTCACTGGACATTTAGAAGGAATGTTTCTGAACTAGGGTAGTGCAAGCCAATTTCCAACTAATATTTGGCTTTCAGTCTTGATTGGGGAGAAGTCTGGGGAGAGACAATATTCCCCATTTGGAGTTTAATACATACTTCCTCATGTATACATTATAAGGAAATAACTTCTAAATTTAAAAAAAAGCCTGAAAGATCACACAAAAGCCGTATCATTCAGAACTCTGAACCACAGTTCAAATTTAGATTCAGCTTTTTTTGCCCAGTTAAAACAATGTTGATTTGCCTACAGAAAGCAATATACGTGCAAAGCAGATGATTTTTTTGTGTGTGAGAGTCCTAATTTACAACAGCGTAAATAAATAAAAAGTCATGTTCTTCCAATGAGTCTCAATCACAGTATGAAAATGCAAAGAGGCTTCCACAACACAGGCAAATCAAGCCTTCAACAAAGAGTGGCAGGGCATCTAAAAAAAACCCCACATGGTTCTGAGAACAAACCTGTAGCAAGCACATAACCTACCAGGTTTCATGGGAATAATTCCTTAACTAGAATGAATGAGAAATAGGCTGAGTTACACAAGGCTCAGAGAAAGCAAGATCAATTCTCAAATTCTTAAGGCGATTCATGCACAATCATTTGACATTTTTCTTCAAAAAAAAATTGCTTTAAGGATACAATTCAGTTCAGCCAAAGCTTACTTCTATGCCTATGGCAGCTTCCAGAGGTGTTAATGGAAATAGCTAAAGAATACCAACTTCTGCCACTTCAACTGCCAAATCTGTCACCTTCTGTAGAACAGCGATAGAATTGGGTATGTTACACTTTCTGCACACAAAGGGTATGCAAACAAATTCTGGAGGGGGATGAATTGAAAGTGCAGCAGTACAGCAGGCAGGGAGTTACCTGTGCTTAGTAAAAGCAAACACTGAGGTGTTGTGTGCCTTACAGTCTATAATATTTCCACGTTTTAGGTGCCTCTGTGATACCAGGAAAGTCTTCCTTCTATTTAGGATTCACATCTCTGAGCAGCTCCTGCAGATGTGGGCTTTACTGCCTTGAGAAATTTGAAAAAAAAAGGACAAGTCCAGTCTTTTGCCAGTAAAACACATCACTGGTGGATCTGTAAAGGAGTTGGAGCTCTCTTCCTCCCTACCAAGGGAGTAGTCTAACAAGCCTCAGCAGGAAAGTCTAGGATGTGGGATTTTCATATCTTCAGGTACAAAAGGGAACTCTCTCATACCACCTGCAAAGTGACAGATACCTCTTTCTCCAGTACTTTAAAAGATCAGCTAAGTCTACCTCCTGTACATGGTCAGATCTCCTGCATATGCTTTGAAATTGCCCTCTGAAGGGCGTAATATTATAACCAAAGACAGAGAATGTTTATTTACATGTACCAAAGAGGGCTGTGTTTCAGATAGGTGCCTTAGTGTTCAATTCTGCCAAGAAAGGCACAAAGACTTTAGGTCCCTAGGAATTTTCATAATGACAAATGAAGTTTGGAAAATTGTAAAGTTCAGGTGCCTCTATTGCTAGGCAGCTTGACTGACTCAAGTAAGTCCCCTTTATAGACACTTAAAAACATTCAGGAGCCTGGGATGTAAGAACTCTCTCACACTATGCTGCTTCACAGAATCGGGGCCAGGGCACATCTTATGATAGAAATTATCCATGCATCAGACTGGGAAGTCATTTATATAAACCCTTCCTGCCTAAAATCTCAGTTTATAATTGGCCAAGTCAACTCAGCATTTAATTACTATAAATAACTTCCAGATTTTATGTATTCCAGAAATCACCCGATGTTGTTAATTGGTCAATGGCTTGCATAAAAGGCATTACATAAAATCATAGTACACTATCATAATTTAATTATCCCCATTTAATAATATTTTGGGATATAAGAAAGCAGACGTGACCACAGAAGGGAAGTGCTAAACGTTATGTAGTGGAACTACAGACGGCATCAGTAAAATTTATTTCTGAAAAAATGAGATTTTTTCCCCTTTTATGATAAGATACCCTTCACTGAGTGAATTGTGTAATCTAATACTGCTCATCTTGATCATTTGCAAAAATTATCCTTACAACTGCTACCATTCCAAACTTTTTTTTCCTTGGTAATTACCTAGGATTGAATCATATCCTCATGTAATAATGTTTGTGTAGTTCTATCCCTAATATGACTTAAGATTAAAGTTGCCTATGGCTTTGCTTATCAGAAAGAAAGCCTTTCAGGCTTAAAGTTCTTTGAATCTACTCCTCTCTCGGAATCTGAGACAAGCTAGAGCACATGAAAATGCAGGATTTCAGTGTCTTTAAGGATGTTCCTTTACAACAGGACATTCAGATCTAAAAACAGAAAAATCTTTTCTCCTGAGTCTTTGTTTCCATGAGCAAAGACAGAAGAGCAGATTGAAAATGAGATCTTTAGAAAATTAGTTTCTATTTTACTGGAGCGGAAAGGCCAAATCTCTTATCTGAGCCACAATCTGTGTGGATGCTCCTTGTTCAGAGGGTTGTGTTTACATTATCTGTCATGCCATCAAAGAAAGCAACATCCACCAGGAAAATTACAGCTCCTGGGTGCCCAGGGGCTGTGAATGTACCACATCAGGTTCTTCTTTCTCTGGGCTTTCACAGCCTGGACAACAGAGGCACCTGATGTAAGAAAACCCTCCAGTACTTCCTTCTCCTGTGCACCACACTGATTTCAGTGACAGGATCCTTTTCAGCCCATGTGTAGGGTGGAAGGCAAACAAGAACTATACTGTTTTGAATGTCAGTGAAATGCCATCCAAATGACCACATTAGTGGGCTGCTCCATGGGTATCTGAAATTAAATTCTCTGGTCATCAACTGCTCAGTCTTGTTTATGCTGTACAGGGAAAGGAACAACACTGAAAGGCAGCATGCCATTTTGGGGTGACAAAATTAAGGTGTATCACTACGAATAGTCTCTTACTGCATCTGTTCACCTTGAAACAATGACTAGCTGTTTCAAACATGGAGCTTTTGAAAGTATATTTAGAAATGGGCAAAATATAATTCTGTATTTTAAAAAAGATGACTAGGAATAAATTCAGTTTGACATTTAAATACACAACATCTATAGTTTCTATTTTAAATACAGAGTAAATTGCAAATTTTAATATTTGGGACTTAAATGAAGACATTTTACATTCCCATTTAAAATTTCTTTTTATTCTGTCTCCCCAAAAACTACACAAAGTCAACTCATTTTGGTTCCAAGGTGACACCATTTTGAATTGGAAGACACAATCAAGGAAAAGGTTGGGGACAGGGTCTTACCTTTGGGGAATCAGCTTCTAGAGTGATTAGGAAGGGGAGCTTATGACAGAAGTGTGATACAAAACAATTAAATAGAAAATAGTTAAATTTTAGATTTATGGAAGCAGAGGAAAAAATTCTCTTAAAAAAATCACACTGTGCTTGAATTTAATATTTTCTTATTCCTGCAGTAACTCTGTAGCACAGATAAAATATTGTGGCTTCATTTTACTGGACTAAAATTTAAAATTATTTAACTGTTTTGAGTACAAGTGAAGTAGGCAGAAAAATGCAAAGAAATGATGCAATCATAAAACTATTTTCACTCCAAATATTATTAGATTGCATTCAGATGGGTTCTTCATACAGCTATTTCCAGGGCAGTGATGATCACTTCTTTTTCAAGAGGAAAGAACAAAAGCAAGCAGAACAAACACAACAGCTGTTGTGCAATACCCAGGTGGAGGCTGGTGGTTCATTACGCAAGCATCAGGCATGCTCAGCTTCATTTTCCACTGGAGCATAACTAAGTACCATGCAAATATTTGAGATTTTTGTTTTTAAATAAATAGTGAATTTGTGTTTTGAGCTCAGAATACTACAACTGGACATAAGAAATAAAACTGCAAAATGCTAGAAATTTTTCTAATCCCTAGCAAAATATTCTATTATTGGTTTGACACCAATATATAAAGTATAATGAAGTAAAAAAAAAATTAAGACCTTTTAGAAGGAAAGCTTGACTCCTTATCTTTTGCATTCTCTGAGGATATCAACAATGTCTTCCACACAGCAGTTTTTGCCATTTCATCAGATATGTTTATCACAGATGGGTCATCTCTAGACAAGAATGAAAGTAAATATACAATAAAACAATCAGCAATCAGACTTTTTACTTAGTATCTCAATAAAAGCCCTTGAAAACTGATATTGATGACAATAATTAAGCGCAACATAAGTTAAGAAATTATGTTAAACTTCAAAAGTCCTGAACAATTACTTAAATACTCTCTTAGAACATCTTAGCACTTTTTTAGTATTTTCTTCCTCCAATAGCACTTAATCACAGTAACATCAATAAAATATATTGTGTCACTCCCAACTAATAAAAAATAGAAATATGAAGAAGTGTGAAATTAAATATTCCCCAAGATCTCACAAAATGATAGTGGCATAGTTGGATTAAACAAGAATCCCAAAAGGTCCTACTTATACTCTGAAACTCCACCTACTTTTAAAACAATTTTAAAAGGAATCAAAAGCCTTAACAAAATAAAATATTTAAGAGAGCTAATAAAAATGCCCAAATTAAACAAACTAATTAGTAGCCTTAAGTAGCACTTCAGAGCCATTATGCTTTTTGCTTTACCTGGACTGCTCCAAACATGTATTTATACACTTAAGAATAATAAAGTCTTAAGTGTTTTAAGGGGTTGCCTGTACATTATTCCTGACTTCATGGTTACATATACTTAGCATTCAGTAGGCCCTCAGTAAACTTGCTGTCGTGTGTGCTTTGGGGAACCACTTTAACAACCCATCTTGACTCTTGTTTTTAGCTACAGGACTGTGACCCTTACAGTACAGAGAGTCAGGTATTATCCAGGCACCTCTGCCAACATCAACACAGGATGGAGATCGATAGAGATCACACTGCAAGATAAATTAAGCTACATATTGCTAATACCAATTAGAACAAAAAGGTATGGACAACACAAGAAAAAAACCAGACCATTAGTAGTGTGTTAAGTCAGAAGGAATAAGCTGGGAGTTTTCAGTGACACAGACACTGATTTGCATTAGGAGACATTAGGGTAACTTTGTGTTAAAATGTTAAGAGAGGAGGCCACTCTGAGATGGTGTTGCTATGAACTCACATTGATGCAGAAGTTACTGTCACCAGATATTTCAAATATTTTATTAAGAATTTCTTTCTGACAACTTTAAATTATATTCACTCCTTATGGGCTGCCAACATGTGTTACTACTACCTATAATATAGATGTCCATGCTTTTTGTGTTGTGTCAACCCTGCATTGTGCCATACTACCCTGGACAGCTCCTGATTCACTCATTATCTTACATAAGAGGATCTTAATTAGACTGTTTTAGAATGTAATACTGTAAGAACCTAGTTTTTCTGCAGTGTGTTCAGGACTTTTCCTGCATCCCTGCTTGCACCAGGGTGAAGGGTTTGACCTGCTCTGCATCTTCTTTTGCACTGTGAATGTCAGAAGCCAAACTTGCTTGTGAACAGCCTGATCCTGCAGTCCTACCCGATGGAAAACTTCCAACTAGTGTCTCTTTTCCTAGGGAATGTGAGATGATGTGGAAAGACTAGAAAAGGGCTGACCTTGTTAAATGCTGCAGTGTTCAGTTCACCTATCTGTACCAGACAAACATCCTCCTGACATTCAGTAAGCATTAAGAATAAATATTGTGGCACATTTATTTTATTCAATTGCAACTCACCTAAAAGAGGAAAGGTATATTTTACCTGTAATGTCCTTCTAGTGGTAACTGAACAGTCCCTTCCTCTTCCATTGCTAACATACTTTGCTCTTCCTAGAATGAAGGAGTTTAGACATGAAACAGGATATGAAATTGTGAAAAGTGAAATGTGTGTACTGTAATCATCTTTCCATTGTCTTTAATATTAAGTATTTATTTGAAGTTCTTAGAGTAAGATACTTTTCAACTCTTTCAATTTAAATAGTCAACATTTAAAACCTTCTATTTTAAAACATGTGTCTTCACTTAATGCTATTTTCCAATGCTAAATAGAGCATTCTTTTGTACCAATAAAAAGGAAAATTAGTGAGTGAACAACTGTCTGGTGAATTTTAAGTAACACTGATAACAGGATATATGCATGGATGTTTACATTCAAGAATTAGGGAAGATTAAGTTTGCACACACAGTTTTAATACTGACAAGTTTTATTGCTGTGAAAGGTAGTGAAACAAGACACCCAAAATTAGTTTTCACTTGAAGAGAATTATGAGATAATCTACCAAAAACCTTTATGTAAAATAATTACAAAATTAGCAAATCTGTCTTAGCAGGAGGGGAGAAGAATACACCACCTCTCAAGCACCATGTCCTGCCTGCAAGAAGAAAGAAAAACAAGCCCTCCACAGGAGGATTCTCAATTTCCACACCCCTTAGGTCAGGATAACCACAGCGTGGAGGTTAACAAGTCTTGGCAGGAATGTAACCATCAAATCCTGCTCTGAATTGTTGCAGTGTGTGTGTGAGCCCAACAGACACCCAGAGACCTCCACAGCTTTCTTCCCTTTATTATGGCTTTGTAACCATTTTCACCAGTGCCTGTCTGAAAGCATGAGCTGGCTCTCCCACGATGAGAGTTTATCATTTTCTGGCAGATCACCAAAGCCTCACATGCATCAAATACACTGGTTGTTGGTAGGAGCTGCAAGAGCCAGTACAATTTGCCAAAATAGTAGAATTTAAGTTCTCTCTGCTCAGAAATTTGTCTCTTTTATGCTTTATTATTACAACTATTTCAAAAGTCATGATTTTTTTTTTCTTCAAATGGGAAAGTCCTTTGTTCATTCTTGTCTCAGAAGGACTTAACTGATTAACCATCAAAGTGGCTTCCAAAGGAGGTCTGTGAGGAGAAGGCACATATCATATCCACTATAAATGTACAAAGCCCTGGAAAAACATGGCCTAAAAATATAAAAACAACTTAAGTGATGAAATTAGGATCCAATCAAGTAAGTTTCAGATCCTGTCAACTGTATTTCTGAATATTCTTGTGGGTAGAATACTTCTATTTTTAAAAGCTGTGTGATAGCAACTCTCCAATTAATTCCTTAGGCTACATGTCAGAAGTTTTTTATTACTAGTTAATTTTGTCATTTGCAGGCTTCACAGCTTCATAAGTTTTTGACAGTTGAACAGTTTTAATAATAGCTCTAAATATTTAGAAATGCCAAAATATGTAAAAATAACCTCTCAAAATAGACAGTGAATGAAATAAAGTAACACCAGTAGATTTTCCCAGTTTTGTTTTCTGATGCCACCCTATCAAGCAAGGGAAGGAAAGTGACATATAACCAAAACATAAGGATAACAAGGAATTCTTTCCAATAACCAGACCCACAAGAAGAGAGCTACCTTGGTTACTTCTGGTTACTCTGAATTGTGATGACAACAGACACGGTGATGAAACAACTCTCTGGTCTGCTTTGATTCAAGGGAGAAAACAATGACTCACATATTTTAATTTCAGCCTGGTAGTTTTACGGGCACATACTAAATAGTAAATAATCATCATGATGCTTATCACATAGGTAAAATCTTTTCCCCAAAACATATTCCATGACAGTATGTTGAATGTGTCAAGGAAATGAAAGTTAAGAGTTCTCCAGGTTACAGATGAGGCAGGGAATTGTCAAAGGCCACAGAAGAATCAATACTAAAGGCAGAGAAATCTAGTTTGTATAGTCACACCTTCAAATTATTAGCTCATATCCTATTTCTGCAAATAAACCTACTGAGGGGAATCCTTAACACACCTATTTCACTGGTCTTGGATCACTTCTCAGGGCATCCCTAAGGATAATTTGCTGATTTATGCATTCACATTGTCTAATTTTTGCAGTATCCTTGTACCACCAGAAGTTTAGATCTCATGCGTCCTGGGCTTTTGCAGAGGTCAAAGAGCATCACAGAGGTCATGGGCACAGCTGTCCCCACTGACTGCCAGGACTACACAGCATCATCTGCATATTCACCTCCCTCTGCTCACACTGTGGTACTGCTCAAAAGTGCTGATGCAGGACACATGAATCCCATTTAAAACACCCCAGCACCCACACAGTCCATCTACTGCTCTTGCAGTTGGTGTTTCACCATTGAAACTTGTCCCTCATTTATTTGGGCCCAGTACTGAGGCTTCCTAACAGCTGACATTGATCAGGTGGCTGATACCAGGGACAAAGGACGTGCATCCCTTACACATAAAGTTACTTTATATCCCCACAGTTTTATATGATACTAAAACAAGCAATTCATGAAGCAACAGCTAGATAAAAATACTATATAATAGATGCAAAATTGGTTAGAAAGCTACAGTCAGAAAGATCAGTGTTTCACTGTCAAAATATAGGAACAGTCTGAGTGGAAATATGTAAGAATCTGTCCTGTATCAAGTTGATAAGAAATTATCTGAAAAGTATATTCTTTGAAATAAGATAAGGAGTCCAGATCTGAAAGAGCCAAGTGGGTGGTAATGCCACAGGATGTAAGTCAGAGTCTGAGCATTTGGTTAAAAGGCTTAGCAGTGTCACTGACCTTTTCTTTACAAAGTGAAAGGAAATTGTTTCTGCAGTAGCAGAAGGACAACACTGGCCCAGAGTGTAACTGGGAATACTGCACAGGGCTATGGCACTGCTGAGCAGGGAGGCCATAGAGTGATGCCGTGTGCCCTGTGCTCAAAGGCAGCTGGGACACCCACAGGCCTTAAATTCTGCACTTCTCTCCTCAGCATCTCCTGCAGGGATGAGACCCAGCCCAGTGCAGCATTGGAGAGCCCCAGGCATCTGAGGGCTTTCCTGCAGACACAGGTTCATCTCTGCACACCACCTGGGGGGGCTCAGAAGCAATCCCCAGGAGCACTGTGGATAATATTTTATATGACAGTATGGCACCCTAAGAATACATCCCCACCTAAGCCTATCAGATTTGTAACCTTAAAAGCACTTATGCAAACTATGACAATATTACATGTAGATACTGTTAAGAAGTCTGCCTGGTGCATGGAATGTGCCTCATTTACAGAATTTTCTCTAAATGTCTGAAGGAGAAATTGGTAAATTGCTACACAAAAAAAAAAAATTTGAAAACATGACCCACCTCTTTCTCAGCATCTTCAAGTTTCTTTTTCTTGCTCTCAGGCATCAAATCATCCAACCAACTGAGCTCCCTCTTGGTAAAAAAGAAATCCATGAGTTTTCGGACAAACACCAAAGCTAGGACCTGCAAAGATATTAATTCGAAGAATTAGGAAATTAAGCAAGTAAAACAGACAAATACACTTGTAGAGGAATAGTTTCAAAAGTGACCAGTTTGCAGCTAGAATTTTATGCTTTAATTTGAATAAGCCAACAGCTGCTATTCCTTTGTTCAAATGAAGTATGGCTTGAAGCATTTAACAATCACTGAGGTCAGTAAATATCTTCTATTTTCTATTAGTGAAATAAGCAGAGAGAAATCACTTAAGCAGCAGACCACCTTTACTCCTACCAAGACACAGAACTGTTAAACTCCTCAGTGCAATGAACAGTCCTCCTTAATAGGTGAATGTTCTTTCTGTAACAGGACTGAGTACTATTCCTTAAATAAAAAATACCAAATAAATTTTAGTATTTTTTCTTCAGGAGAAGAATTTTCTCTAAGAGAATATAAATTGGGATATCCACACATAGGACTCAAAATAGAGGTTAGATATCAAATTTTTCCTTACTTAATGTATTATAAATTGTCCCTGAACATACAATCAAAGCAATATCATAATTACCTGCCCAAAATTATTTTTTCTTCAATAATTATTACCCATAAGTGAAAGGGAATTTTTAGAGGAAATAAAAAGAAGTCATACCATCATAGGAAAGACAATGGCAGCTCTTGAAACCTTTATAATCCAGAGAAGCACAAGACAACTCAGCTGAATTATAGTGAAGAGATGGACCTTTCGAAGAGGAACATGCCTTAGATAAATAAAATCTGGCTGATGCTTTGCAGGCATCCAGAACAACTTTATTCTGTCAAAAAGCTGAAAGAGAAAAATTTAAAAGTTTGGATCAAAATGAGGTGTAGGATCATCTATGCTGGCATTCACACACTGCCTAAGAGATCCTGAATATCCAAAGAATCTGGCTTGTTATTCTAAAAGCAAAAACTACATAATTTCAGCAGCACAGAAGAGACTACCTCAGTTACAATCATATACCTATACTCATTCAGCAGTGGCAAGGGACTCATCTTCTCACCCACTGAGCCACCAGAGTAAGAATGAGAAATGTGTTATTTAAGCAAAGTTTGATTACGTGGTTAGTCATACTTCAGTTCCTTTCCATTTCACCACACGTGTCTCCCTAGATTGTATTGCAGAGGTGCTGAGACATTGAATTCTGCTGAATTACATGCTGTATGGCCATACTGCAGGAAATACCCTGTTCATACTACACTGTATGTTACACACAAACAAAGTGGTTGCTTTAAAATAATACTGCTAATCATGAACTCCTAATGTTCGGCAAAGCCAGACTTCAGAATGCTCGTGAATCAATTGTGAAACAAACTGAATGGAAGCTGGTTGATCCTGTTGGACATATGCACTATCACACTGCTTTCCTAACACATCCTAGACTCGTTTTTCAACAACTGAGCTCTGCCTCCTTAAGCATATAAAAAGCTGCTCATGGAGGGACCTCTTCAGTCTTTTATTTCCTGTGAATGAACAGGAAATTTTCTTTTCACCAGACACTTTATCCCAGGCTGTTTTCTTCTCCATATTTCACTTTATTCACAAAAGCAGAAACAGGAAAGGAAAAAAAAGGAATGCCAGAAAGCTGACTGCCAGGCTGCTAGGAATGTATGTGAGAGGTTCCTGTTTTTCAGGTCTATTTGGCTCCATACTGACCTGAGACACTTGTATCATGGCTCAGTAATGATGGTGATACACCATTCTCCCTGCATGGATGAGCTATGCTATATTCACACAGCCTTCAGCAATGTCAAGTTTTGGAAATTTTTATTGAGCATGTGCAAACTGCATTTTTTTAAAGTCTTATAATTTGGCCAGATCTGAGCAGATTTCTTTTTCACAGAAACAGCAAAAAGCACATCCTCCCACAAAAGCCATCTTATCAAATCTCCATTCCTTGTCCTAGCATGAGGGAGGGAGATAAGGAGGGGGATGCTATCACTTTTCCAAGTAAAGATAGCCAGATTTCAGCATGCCTTAAAAACACTCCTCAACAGTGTACTTTCTCATACCCCTCTTCTGAGAAACAGCTGAACCATATTAAATTGAAATTATTTAAACCTCAGTAAAAGCCAAACTACACTTCTGAGAATATCAACCCAAAGGATAAGAGCTAGGCAGCCAAACTACACTTCTTAGAATATCAACCCAAATGATAAGAGATAGGCAAAGTTATAAAAGAAGAGTCTCTATTCAAAGACCACTAGACAAAAAAAAAAAAATGTTCCCAGCTTTGCCTATAAATGGAGGTAACTTGCAATCAAATATAATGAAAGAAACAATCAGACATTTTCTTTGCTTTTTGTATTTGACCTTCAGCACAGTATTACTTGTGTTTTCACCGTGTGGTTGTTCTTTCTCAATTGTCTTGGAAGGTGTGTCGATGCCTCGTGGGCTAAAGGATTTGACACTGTGCCATTTAATGCCAGAGAAGCAGTACACAGGATCCCATTACCAACCCCAACCCGAATGCTGGAATGCCTGGTTTCTGCCAGCTACTCCTACTTCAGGCCACTGCAGGAATGCTGCCCTTCCACTAGAACTGACCCTTCATCCCTGAAGTACTGTGGCTTGCAACAGTTCCCCCTCCCTCCCTGCCTGGAGTGTTTACTTGCACAGGGAAAACCTTCGAAATTTCACTTCTGTTAGTTTTAGGGCAAGTTAGCACTAAAGGCAAAGTTCAAGATCAAGTGTAGCCCTGCAAAGGAACTTGGAAGCTGAAAAGGCAGCATGCAAGCAAGTGAATGGGGAGGCAGCAGAGAGGGAAGAGCCCCTGATAGTTATTACTCAGTTTTTAAGCTCAGACAAAATTCCCTTGATAACAAGAGAACAGAAAAATCAGCACCCAAAAAATAGGGAAAAAAATGGAGCACATTGCCTAAAGGGAATACTCTATTTAGAGAGAATCCATTTTCCTTTTTAAATGAGTCACTTCCAAAAATTTAAGGCTGGCAACATTCCTTTAAGATTATACACAAAAGCTAATACAGTAATATAATAAGAACAGCTATATTTTTTATAGAAAGCATCATCAATAACACACTCATCATAAATCCATTTTACCTGAATTCCCTTTAGAGACGAAGCACCCATATAAAGAAACACTCCATAAAGTACTGGCATAGGAATAAACTGCACAAACAAGCAGAGAAAGGGAAGAGCATATTAAATACTACTTAACAATTTTAAATGCTTCTAGAAAGACATTCAAAACAGTTGAAATACAAAGTGCCATATGCCTGCATTAATCAGACAAGTTGTAAATTCAGAGTCACTCAATTATAAATTAATAATGTTTCTCAGAGTGTAAATCAAAAGAAGAATCTGGCTCTGTAGTTTTATTTTCCTCTCATGGCCAGTTATTACAATATACTTTATTCCCCATTAATAAAATTAACAGAACTACACAAAAACATGTAAGTCTTAATTTATACTTAAATTCTTTACTTAAAAGACTGCTCAGAAACATTTTGGAGAGACACAAAATACTTCTTACTGCTAAAAGAAATATTTTGTGCTGTAAGCATTTAAAAATGGGTGAAAGAGTCTAGGGAATGATTTTGTAAGAGACTATTGCAAATGTTCAGGTTCTCAGCATACACTGCACAGGTAAAGGAGTATGTCCATAGGTAAGTATCTGTTAGAAATGCTAAATATACAAAATGTGTGTTCTGTGTGTTTTCAAAGTGAAGGCTTTATGATATACTTAATAAAATATTGCTGGGAAGTACAAGTTCTAAGGGTTTATTACCTCCACTGTGACAACAGGCAAAGCTAAATTCTGGTTTTATTAAAGCCAGTGCCAGAACTCTCACTGATTTCAAAGAGGCCTGATAATTCTTTAAAAAGTATTAAGTGTAAACATGGCATTATATATGCGTGTAAGTAGACACCCATTTTCAGGACACTGGTGAGCTGTGTTGAGTATGCAGGAAGCATGAGATAATTTTCATGTTCATTTCCAAGAAACAAACCATAGAACTTCTCTTGTAGCTGTGAAAATATTTTTAAATTACTCAGAAATCACAATTTTTTTTTTAATTTTCAAAACAAATTTTATATTGGTATAACAAGTCTGTTTCATGATAATTTGCCATGGGCCCAAAGTATTGACAAAGTGTTAATCTTCATCTACTACAGCTCAATGGCAGAATTCCCTTTGACTTCAGTGAAGCCAGATTTTCATTATAAGGTTTTTGTTTACAAAATGCTAGAAGTCCCTAGGCACTTTATTAAGCAAAATTAGAATTCCACTTTAGACTCTCATTGTGTAACATTATGCTAGTTAGTAATGTGCCTCGAAAGAGCATTCATTAAATAATACAGTAACAACAGTGACATGTTCAGTGCAGTATTCCTTAACTTTCCCTTTCTTCCCCAAATTACCTTTAGAATACTTGTCAAAAAGACAGATGAGCCCATAAGGATAAAAATCATGAGCCCTGTGACTCTTTGCTCCCGGATTCCAAGAAATTTGGGCTGCTCCCCTGGAGCGGAGCACTCTGATTCCAGTTTTAGGCTGTTCACATGGGAAATAGAGAGGACAGTGGCTGCAACAAACCATGGCAATCCCATAATAGAGCACACACCAAGCATCACTGCCACCATGAGAAGGTCGAGGTGGTATCCACATCCTTTCTGTTAAAAAAAGGAAGGACAGAAAGAAGATGTAAAATGACATCTGAATTAAGGAGAACACTCCTGGCAGGCATTCCTAATGAACAGCTAGAGACAATTAAACATCTGTGACTTGTAGGAAACACATAGCTTCCTTCTATGTGTTATCCAGGCTGGATCAGTAGTGATGGCAGACTGGTTACCTAAGGGGAATTCATCCTAGCTCACACTCAGTGCTCAGTGTTACTTGGACTCTTCCCAGTTACAAGTTAAGTGTATTACAATTCCACTTTACAGTGGGCCCCAAACAGCTTTCCTGTTTATAAAATGGATACTGGTGGGACACTGGAAAATACATACATTTTCCGTTTTAACTAAGTCTCTTCTGTGGGTAACAGCAAGCAGAACATCCCGCTGCGCTGCCAACTTCCCACTGCACTAATCTTAGTAGACCCTCCATCCATTCTTACATGGGACTTGGAAAAGTATGTCTTTTTATTGGTCCCTACATAAAAATTTCTAACATTTGCAAAGTCAGTTTATGCTAGAAAGGGTCATAAAACCACACTGATCCTTTTAAAGTTTTTAAAGATGGTAAGCACACAATAGTAATACATTTTCACTAATGTACTTCCAATCTTAGATAAGAGCAGCTAGCTAGAAAATAAGATACCTTAAATTAAAATATAAAATCAGGTACTGGTTTATTGGTTTCCTTACTCAAACACAGCATGGTAATATCCACATGAAAAGTCAGTACAAAACCTTTGGGTTTTGATCACCCCTGCAATAGTCAAATACTACATAAATTTACCAACAGGTAGATAATGATTTGCTTTTGTAGTAGTGCATAAAACCCTGTGGAAGAATCTTAAATAAATTTAAAAACCTGCAATTCCAACCTTCACTTGGAAGAGAGAAATGATCAGTGCATCAAGCTTGCTTCTATAGATATCTGCTACCATAGCTGAGTGGGATATTTCATTTCAATTTTAGCAAGTATCCAGGACCTCCCCACAGCTGCAAGCAGCAGCTAAAGCTATTTTCCTTTAAAAAGTCAGGTAGTTAGCCATCTCCACAAAACTTTGCAATATGGCAACAAACCCAGTGTCATGGTCTGATGAAACAGTGATGTTTCATCAAACAATGTGAATATGTTGAACCATAATTTTGCCTGTAAACCCATGCAAATGCCTTTTGACATAAAAAAAGTAACTAAACTAAACTTGGAAGGGTTTGCTGCAGAGACTGCCAAAAGCTGAAATGTGCACTATCCAGAATTTGCTATGGGAAATATAAAAAAAGAGGGGAAAACGAGTTGGAAGCAAACAAATCATTTCTTTATGAAGACAACTTTTACTTCTAAAATGGGAAGTGTCTGGGTTTATGAAAATGTAAGCCACATATCCAAATGAAAATGCCATCTTATTTGCTTACATTATTTAAAAAGGGGGGAAAAGTTAAGAAAATGAAGAGAATCAACTCTAGCAACCTTCCCTCACTCCCCAAAAGTGCTTATGAGTCTTATCTCCAAGACACATCTTGACAAACTCAGAGATGTGTCAAACACAGATATTAGTTACAGGCACAATGCACTCAAAGAAAGAGTTTAATTCTAAATCCTAACAGAGACACCTTTTTTTACCTTCTGACACATTTATGAGGAATGTATCTGCTAATGCATACAGAATCCGAGAGCATTTCCTCACATTCATACATGATCTGAGGAACCTGACATATGGGAAGAAAAGGAAGCATAGCAACAGGTGATGCTACACCAGACCCCAGCAAAACTAAAACGCAGCAAGACAAGGGGGCAGCCAGGAGGACCATCTGACTCCCAGATGCCAGTGCTGAAAAAACACATTCCAAAGCTTGGCAGCAAATTCCTGCATCTGTCAAGTTAACCACATGCAATGCTATGGATTGACATGAAGAGCCAGGCTGACAAAGAGGGCAAAAAAAGAACATATCAAATGTCACAATCATCCAAGAAGAGGCAATGCAAAGTGAAGGTTGCAAATGCATTTGCTAAAGCAACTTGGGATTGGATTGCTGCTTATTAAAAGTATGTCAGAAAAAAGCCTAAGCTTGCTGCATATACATGTACAGAAACCTGCTGCTAGATTTTGCCCAACAGTTTTTCAGAGGGGTGATGTCCCTTTTTCTCTCTCCATCTGTAGGCAACTAAAGTGTTAGAGAACAGAGCAGGAAGTTGTCCTATGTTGTTTTAAGAACCCATTGTGCCTCTAAGGCTGAGTTTTATTCTTCTCCCTTCTTTAAGATAGAAAGGGCATTTAAAAAAAAGGATAGGTAGAACCACAGAGAAGGATGAAGAGAGGGGAAAAAATCTTATATTACAAAATAACCCCTGAGTAGTTTTTAAAAATCCAATACAGTAGAACAAGACTGTCAATACCTGAAGAGGCAATTAATATTATAGTATTTAAGGAGATTATTAACTTGAAGCTTTTTTTTTAAGTGAATGAATCATACTTCTAACAAAGCACAGAAGATAGCACTTTCTTAATTCAGAATCAGTATTCCAAATTACATTCATAAAGTCTTCTGGAAGGCAGTGGATCACTGACACAGGGCACAGGTACTACACAGACCAACAAAGAAAAAAACCATAAAAATTTAAAGGGGTTCTATACAATATATAACAAACTAGCATACTCGAGTAGATAGATGCACTTTACATAATCTGAAGCAGAAAACAACAGTGAAAGTATAAATTTTGACTGAATACCTTTAATTTGTGTTCTTTTCTATTGATAATGACAGCTGTGATCTGCTGGTCCATAAAGATAAGGATAGTACAAAGCAGGGCTGGAATTACAGCAGCTATCACTGTCCACCAAGGATTAGGCCCCAAAGGAGTAATAAACCAGCCACGATCATCTCTGGTGGGCTATAAAAACAGTCATGCATGGCCAGTCAGAAGTGTAAGGATTATTTATATTTCAACTTCACAAGAATACATACAAAACATTACTAGGATATTATTTCCTTTAAAACCAAACTATATAAGAGCACTAAAAAAACACTAAATTTCCTATGATGTCAAACCAAGAAATTACATAATTAATAATAGACTAATTAATAATTAGATAATAAAATCATCTGGAATATTACAGACTTGGTTGCACTTGATACAGTAAACCCAGAATTTGGAAGAAGCCCCAGAACATTACAGTAGTCTAGGATTTGTGTGATTTGAGCCTTGTTAATCTCTGCAGAGATGACATAAGGAAGCATGAAGGGGCCTGATGGGAGAGGTTCACTGACATGATTCATAAATCAGAGAGGTTGCATAATACCTTGTGAACACAAAAATTTTAAAATAGTATCACTCCTCCCTGTTGATAACAAAAAATTATAAACCCATTATAGTGGATTACTTTGCAAAATGATAAAGCAGGGAAATTTATCAACAACTTACCTTAAAAGCATTTGGAACCTGAAGTTTTGGTGATGGAATTCCAATGGCATAGTCAATTAAAACCATGGACAAAATAGTGAGAAAAACAGCAAAATCGCTGACAACAGATCGTACCTACGATTATTGAGAGAAATGACAATTTAAACTAAAACATTCATGCATGATTTAAGATTTTTCTTCACTGTTTTAAGACGTTTTTCACTTACTACTAAAACCATGATTATTCTAATACAAGCTTCCAGAAGAGGAAAGATGCACTGTCTGCTTCACCAGCAGTTAACTGAATTTGCAATGCAAATGAAATTCATACTTAGACATGACTAATGACAACTTTTAAATTGAAGTAATGGCACGCACCTTTGTTGGGAAGTATCGGCTGGTTTTGAACTGCTTCAGTGTGGATGAGAGCGTTACTGTAGAGAAGAACAAGATGACAGACCAGAAGAGGACATCTGGAACGTAAGGGCCGTGATGACCACAGGCTCGCCCAACAAACTCACCGTGAAACTTTTTACATTCCTGTCAGGGAGAGCAAAATAGTATTGTTCTGAAAAATATCCGTGCTTACACTGAAATTTCCTTTTCAGTTTCTTTCCTAAATTGCAAGCAAATTGTATCACTAGAAATAGTAAAACAATTTTTAGATATTTATTCTTTTAAAACTTAAAACTCACTATGTTTGTATCTAGTCTGCATGGAAAATTCTCAAAGGAATCTCTTTTTTAGCTATATTAAATTACGAAGTTACTAAGACATACCGTTAATAAAATCATTAATTAAAAAACCCCAGATTTATTTCAAACTCAACAAGTACACTGATTTATTTTCTGTGTACAAATACAGATTTACACTTACTAACACTCTCCAAGTGTGGAAAGCAAAGTTCAAAAGCCACCAAGAGAAAGGCTGCTCCTGGTGCATTCTTAGGAACTGCTTTTTTGTTTTAACTTCACAGGCAATTATTAAGGATGGGTGGCCTAAGAGGAGTCAAACACATTTAATACCACACGGGGGCAGCACATCCCACAAATTGTCTTTCTGTTAAAAGAAGTTTGATAAAATGCCGGAAAATCCAAAATCTGTAACATCAATTATATTTAATATAATTTATGATAAATATGCAGATACAGTAGAAGGCATTTCCAGTACTTCTCCACTACCATCCTTAGTTGCCTAAAATCATAAAGAGTAGCTCTAGAAATGTGAGCTACCAGCTCTGGACTCACAATCCTTTCCTTCTCCTTCCCAATCCCTCCACACTTACTAAGAAAAATGAAATGCAGCACCCAGAATCAGGGACTTCAGGCAGAAATATCCTGCCAGATCAGGATCTTCTAGTATTAAATCAAGTGTGTCATTGGCTCATCGGACTTGCTGCACAATAACACGTTATGGGAAACTTCGGATTTGAACAAAGATTGTCATGGAAAAAACCACAATTGCTATTTGATAACTGTGAGACAAAGGAGTGCAAAACTTTTTATAGTGGTACATCAGTAAACTTTGGATGAAGTTCATCATATGCCTCCTGAAGAGGATTTTGTCACCATCAAAACCCTCTTCACACTGGGTCCAAAATCCTCTTCATACTTGGTCCAAAATCCTTTGCTCACACTTGGTTTGTCTTGATAGCAAAAAATAATTGTTGAGTTTTAAGAGAGAATGAGAATCCAGATCTTCAGAAACTTGAAACATTTCAACTAGACACAAGAAATACATGAAGATATGAGCAGTAAAAGAGACATAATGGGGTGAGTCTGACCAAATGTTTACAGACAGCAATGTCTGATCTCCTACTGCAGTTCTCTAGAACAGAAGTTTCTTGATGATGCTTGCAAGAAATGAAGACATGAAAGTACAAAAAAATTCAGTTATTTCTTTGACAGCTATAGGGACTCATGGAAAAAGTTGGTCAGTTATACTGCTACCTATGTAAACTCAAGTTTTGGTAATAAGCTTTCACAGAAGTTTTTAAGGGTTTTATATAATGCAGCCAGTCTTTTACATTTATAGTTAAAACAAAATCTGTTATTTTAAATCTCCTCAGCTGCAAATGTACTCTGAAAAACACTGTCAGAGATCTGAGAAAGTGAGAGGAGGAGTCTGCCCCTGCACAGATGCTCTTAGAGTGTTCTGCAATTTTGAGAATATTCATTCTGGACTACTGGAATCCCTCAGGCCAGCAGTTCTCAATTTTCTTTCTGCTGTTGCCACACCAACAGAGTTGAGGAGCAGTCCCTGCTCAGAGCAACGCATGGAAGCAAGACAGAGCAGCCGTGGAAGACAGCTCTTACTTAACACAAGCTCTTCTGCATTCCTGCCTTTGAAAAAAAAAGAACAGTGTCTTCTGGAGACAGTCCACCAGATCGGCTTTTAAGTGTTCAATTTGATTATGCCTACAATTTGGTTAATTCAGTTATATCTCTTTAGTCTGGTGTCTTTTGCACTCAATTCTCTTTGACTGTGTAACGAAATTATCTGTTTGTGAGAAAAAGTGGTGACCCAATCTCGACACTTTAATCAAGTTGTAAATGTCGCTTTGAAGAAGGCAAACTTGAATTATATAAATCCTTTAAACATAGAAAAGTGTACTGTTTAGAAACTAGTTACATGTTCATGCAAGCTGCACTAAACTGTAGCTTTATCCCCTTCCTCCCCTGGGAAAAAAAATGACAGAACTTATGTAAGGAAAAAGTGGTCACTGAAGAGAAAATGTTACAAAATTTCTCCCCTTCCTCTTTTTTATAGCCTGAACAATTGCAAGAATATTTTAGGGGAAATAAATGCTTCTGATTCTTTCTACACAAGGGAACTTTGGTTTTGCCATCTGGCAGAATTTAGGACAAATTCATTGTCATTTGACATGTTTGACTTAATCTCAGCCAAGCTTTTGTGCTAGTGTGTCAAGAAGGTTCCAAAGCAGGGCATAAAATGCACACACTTGCTTTAACATGTACCATCAGAGGCTGCAAAAAGCTTACAAAAGGAGATAATACTAAAAAGTCCATGTTAATTTTTGTTAAGTATATTTTATTATTTATTTGAACAAATATGATCAGAAAAAAAATGTCTTCTTTTCAATATATTTGCTGCAGCAAGATAGACAAAATTATTTATGCCTATGCCTTTATTTATTAAGTTCCAAAATTTACTTACTGACACAGTTAGGTTCCCCCATGGCACATCAGATGCAGATATATTGTAATCCTGCCAGTATTGTAAGGTTTTATTGCTAGGATGTTCTGGTTCCACACAATTGCATCTGAAAAGACAAATTTTTTTCCTTAATAATACAAGATAAATCAGATATTAATCCAAATTACCAACTTTATGATACATTTAAATTATGCTCTACATTGACAGATCATTTTAGTTCAAATGAATTCAGTAAATGCATGCTTGAAGCAGTTTGTAGTTCAGGAGCTAGTGCTATTACTGGAGTATAATTTGCTGTGAGGTGCATATGCATATATAGTACGTAACGTGACATATTCAAACCACTGAGCACAGTAAGTTTTACCACCTGTTTTCTTCCTTGTCTATTGATACTTTGAGCACAGTTTGTGATACTGAGAATGTGCCAGTCCTGTTCTGCCCTCTTATACCTAATGCTTCTCTACATGGCCATTAGATGCTATGTACAGTTTCAGGCTGATCCATTTTTCAAATTACAAACTCTCTGTATCCTCTTTCTTTCCCAGATGAAGAAGTGCCTTTGCATGCAAAACTGCCCAACTACCCAGTCAACTGTTAGCGCTCTGAGTGTCAGGATCACCAGCACCAACGGCTCTCTGAACTCTGTCCCTTGTTCTTCCTTTCTCCACAGCTGCCGTAAAAGCACAATTTTCATTTTAAATTGTGTATTTTAACATGCAAAATGTGACGAGGCAGTGTGGGAGGACAATACTGCAAATAGGTAATTTAAAATCAAAATTAAGTCTTTAAAGCCTCTGAAGCAACTGTGGGAGGCTTTTTCTTTGACAAAGCCTTCAAAATATCCAGGATACTCTGTAAGATCCAAGATGTCAAGTGCGCTTTGCAAAACGCTTTAAATTAATCCTACTTTAATAATCTAAAGCACCATCTAGCCTGCTAGTACTTTAATGTGCTTATGATGACTTTAAATAAATTGTGTACTCTGATAAAGTTTTCAGGAGTAGCTGGGGACAGGATAACATCTGACTATTGCGTGCAGAGTCACTGAGCATAAATTGCATTAAAGCTGTAGCAGAATATCAGTTTATTCACTTACCTACGCCATCTATTTTCTATGTGGTTGTTTATTTTTCCACAAAATGACAATACTCATCTAGATTTGTATGATATGCTATAAAAGAAATTCTACTATCTACATTGTGAGGACACAACACTGACATTCTATTTCAATTACAATACTATACATGTGACAACAGCTGCATTTAATATATAGATAGGGAAAGATGCAGGTTGTCTTTGAGCAATTCCTTGCTTTTATTTTAAATGCAGCTATTTACAAAAGAAAGAGAAAACCCTTACAGCCCATCAACAAAAAGCAAAAAAAGAAAAAGCAACTGCATTCAGAGAAATAGAGGGCCTGAGCCAAAAGTCCTTGACTGGATCTTTCAAACTTATTTAATTTGCTTTGGATCAGGCCCTAAGTGCAGAATGAATGCGTGTTCAATGCGCAGTTCAAAGTATTACATGGGTTAAATGAAGCACATCACTACTGGTGAGCTACAGTAGCAGAATAAAGCCAACAAACGGTACGGCTACATCATGTATTGCAAGGGAGTATTGGATGTTCATGCAACAATGCAGAGGTGGCTGTGTTGGGTTACTGCTGTTTTCTGTGAGCTCCCTGGCCCCTGGTGTCCATCGCCGATCGCAGACTGGCCAGACGCTGGGCCATGGCCCACTGGGGTTTGATTACAGCGGGCCAAGGTGTCATGGGCTGCTCACTCAGTCACTTCCTCACTAGAAGGGAAGACTGTGCCTGTCGCCAGCACTACATGGTACAGCTACACTTGCTGCAAACTGCAAAATTACATTTAAAGGTTAGAGGAGCCAAAATTTCTATTTCCTCAGAAACGTGACAATTGAAGCTATAGTTTAATACAGCTCAGGTAATTCACCTTCAGATGAGATCACCTGTTTATTTCTATAGCAATATCACTTTCCTCCTGCACAGCATTCCAGTCTGGTCTTTACCAAGTTTCGCAGGCATTTAGCAATGCCAGACTGATCATCAGCAAATAAGTGACTTGTGCAGACTCCACCCACACAGACCAAAATCACCCTACACACTGCTTTTGTCACTGAATGGGAGAAGAATTAGGCCCTAACTGTAGAGATCAGATCCTGTTTCTACTCAGAAGACCATTCAAACAATGATCTCAGTGTTTTGATATATATAACATTACATTGCTTTCAATATTGTATGTGTTTTGGCAACACTGACATTTTGATGTGAGATTGTATCACGGTATTACTGTCTTCCAGCATCCCACTAATTGCTTAACATTATAGAACTGTGAGATAATAAAACACTCCCTGTCCATCCCAGAAAACCCAAATGAAGGTACCATTCAGTGCCAAAACATAAAGACATTATCTACCAAAATGTGTCATTTCACAACAGATGTAATTGCTTCAATGATAACTATTTCCCAACATAACTGATCTGCAAAGAGAATCTCACATTAATGAAATAATGCTTCCTATTTCAATCTTTTTAATATTTTAGTCTCTTTCATTGCCATTTTTACTTTGAGAAGTTTCGGGAGAAAAAGTAAAATACACTTAATAGTTAACACTAAAACATCCTTCTATTTTCCTGATAAAATATTACTCAGAAGGCTGGAATAAGAAAAAATGTATTTCTTCTTGGGGGTTCAAATGCTCTTACATTCTTGTAAAGCTGTTTAAAGTGCTGAGCGCTTGCCCACAGCAAGAGATCTTCGTGGAGTTTATGCTATTACCAAATGAGTAATAGACTATACAAACACCTATATTTTCTAAGCAACATATTCAGTTTTAAATACAGTACCAACTTAGCAAAGTACTCTTGTGTCTCTTAGTGATAAGTCACCAATCACCTTCCTTGTGCTAAAAGATTCAGAAGGATTCTTTTGATTCTCTTGTATTGTGGCTAGAATAAAGGCAGGGATGACTCTGACTCTGGCTGGGGTAGCAAAAGCATAGGTGTCACTGGGGGCGGGGGGAAGGAATCTTTGCTGCCAATCTCAACACACCCATTTCATCACACTGATGACAGAAATAATTCATTTTTCATCTTTACACTTTTGGACACTGCAAGACATTCTGATCTCCTGGTAGCAATTCAGATGGTTAAACATGGGTGACTGTACACTCCATGATATCTGTGACATCCATGATGAGCTGGCACATATGAGAGGGTCTATGGTGACTCATGCCCTTGTTTTCAAAGCAGCTGGAGGCTGAGAGATCTAAAATGGCACTAGATGGCCAGTCACAGGTCCCTACCTGCATTTAAAATGCCCATATTTTGCAGTTAGGCAGATACTAGTGGAGATTGCTTTCTTTCAGAGTATTTAAAAATCTAATACAGCCTAATAAAAAGCGGATTATAAATCTGAGGTAGATAAACCATTTCAGACAGGACAGTCTTCAGACAACTCAGGACTGTTGCAAGATTAGAACTGACAAAATGAGAAAGCAACAAAGAATAACAACCAGAACCTGCTAGTTAGAAAGAATAACCAGAACAAGGAGTCTTTATTGCCTTCACACCTTCCAAAGTGTTCAAGAAATCTCTGGGAAATCAGGGTGGGGAACAAAGGTAGATTATAAATAATAAATGTTAGGACTGCATGACAAATTGGTATCCTCTGGAGCCTGGACCTCTCTCTCTTTTATAGGAGGATCAAAATTTCAACTAAATCTTCAGCATCAATCCAACTGTAACAGTATAGGCAGTATAAGGTCACTCCCCACTTCCCTTCTTTGTCCTCCCGAACTCCCCACAATTTCTTAGCTGTTTTAGGTTTTGGTTCATAAGTCTCAATTTCGTTCATTTCATTAGGTGGAGGCAGCCATCCTAACTTCACTGCATGCAACATCTACAACTTGTCCTGTTTTCAGAGAACAAAGCTAGGATCTGACAACCCCAACTTCAGGAAATCTCAAACAACTCACTGCTCACAAAGCAGTGTTCTTTGTTCCACAAAAGGAACAGTTATTACTATCCTTAATAGCACCAATAAGACTGTCTGTATGATCCCTCTTTCTTTGGACCATGGGGAAGGGAATATTGATTAGCAAATTAGAACCCTGTCACTTTATATTTTTCCCTCCCTCCTTTGCAGATCAGCAATAAAACATAAATGTCACAGCTGCTCAACAACTAGTCAGGTGAAAGGTTCTGTACTAAAACCACTTTCATCCTGACTGTAATCTTCTGTTCACTGCAAAACAAGAAACATATTACCTACATTTATTTTTCCAATTCAAATTAACCTCAGTCTAGTCCTTCCAATCCTTACAATATCCACCTCTTACCCCGATTCTTCAGGTTGCTTCTTCACCATTTTCTTCTCTTTACTCTGTCATGCACGCTCTGCTCCCCACACAGACTTTAAACATGCAGTATAGTGCCAGTCCAGCTTCAAAAAAGAGCCTCAGACATCATTTTTGTGAGTAACTAAAACACACTTAAATGGTGCAGCTCCCTTTGAAAGCCCCATGGCCATTCATCCATTGGCAGGTGCCATTTTTCAGTGGGCTGTTTTCAAGACTAGGAGGCACTTACTATTGATGATTTTATACAATTCAAAAGGCACTAGTTTGGATCTCTATTTTTCCAGCATTTACATATTGCAAGCTACACCTATTTATACTAGATAAGGATCTGATCTATAAAAGACGCAAGTGCAGCTTCTTCCTGATTAGTTAATATACCATTTCCCCTTCCTAGAGAGGCAAAATGCTTTTCTGGCTCACTTAACATAGCCTCAGAAGGAGATTTGCTCAGTATGAATATTTATAATATTTTAAAAACTACAGGCAAGTATGACAAATAAGTTGCAAAATGTGCTTGTTTAAACAATATGTCTCATTGGATATCGGAGCACATATTTGGTAATATGAGTAGGAAGGTTTTCCCCTAGCACAGAGGACGCTCTGAGTGTGCTGTGCACTGATCACATAACAGAGACAGAGGAAGATGACAGTATGAAATAGAAGATAACATCACTAGGTTTGTTTTTAAAGTAAGGTATATGTGTAGGTACTCTTTACGTGGCATTTATAAGGCTCAAGTATATTAATAGCAGAATGTTATACATGTTTACGTGTTCTCCAAATATACCATTTTCATGGGAATTATGGGCATTCACAGGATCCTTCTGCTTGTCTAACAACTGCTATGGGAAGAGGACAACAACAATATCATAAATGATGTCTTCTGTGCTGTCCCATACCTACAATACCTGTATATCCCTGACATTATATTTACCATATTCCTTCTTGTGCCAACATTTGTAGCAACTAAACCTAAGTCTCAGTGGAGAAAAGACTGGAAACAAAATAATTAATAGTGATGGAAAATGGACTTGTCAGTTAAGTTCTATTCTCAGTATCATGAAACCCTTTCACAGCACAGCTGTCATGGCAAGACAAGATTTTTTTCTTCATTTATTTATGAGATCTGTCATCCTGAATTAGGACCATTAAGTTATGTAGCCCATCTCTGACAGTCACGAACATCAGTAGGCATCCACATATATTCTCTAAGCTTGCAAGTCTCTATAGTTTAGTTGGTGAAGTTCAGGAGGAAAACAGAAAAGCCTGTTAAAGTACGTAAAAAATGCACTCAGCAACACAATAGTTTCACAAAGAGAACTTTAAAAAGATAAATCTGATAAATTTTTAAGATTTATCTTAAAAAGATAAATCTTCTGTTACACGGAATAAAATCTCAAAGAATCAGGTTCCTTTGGATAGCACGTCAGGGGACAATCGTGTTTTGTCAAGGGGAAAGTCTAGAAAACGGATTTATAATCATATTGTAGCTTTGTTAACCTCAAGGGTTGGTCTTTATCAGCTCTCTGGTGCAGTATGCAGCCCATGCATTCGCAGCAGCACTACGGGATGTAACTGCCATTCACAGAAGTTCATGTGCAGAGCGTGTAACTCTGTGGGATATTGGCAATTCATCTGAAAGCTTTCACTGCAAAATATTTCTAGGATGTCACTTCACCCTGTTTCCAAAGTTAAGAGAGCACACGCCCGAGGAGAAGAGGTTCAATATAATGTTGGTACAGAATTACTGCAATACATTACAGTGCTATATGGTCAGCTTGAGTTTCAATTGTTCAGGTGCAGGGCATCAATACACATAAAAGGACTGTAACAAAATCACCCAAGGATTTTACATAAGCCTTCGTAGATTTTGAAGGCATTTTGTAGACCAGCTATCAACTACAAACTGAATGCTGTGGAGAATTGCTTAACAAGGAGATCCATTTCCAAAGCGGAGGGGATGAGCAGTATGAAAGAATAAAGCAAGGTGGGCACTCTCTGGGCTCAAATGAGGAGGAAAGAGACAAACAAGTCAGTTGGGTTGGGCAGGCACAGAGAAGTCCTAGAATAAACAGAATAAAGAAAAATAATGTCTGGATTCCAAGGTCTGTCAAGAAGCAAAAGGGAACCAGCAGTTAAATTCAGTGATGGGAGTTGCATGGTACTGGGAAGAAGACAGATATTCTTAGGGAAGGACACACAGGATATGGCACAGTTACTTAACTGTAGGTAAAAACTATAAAGAAGGGGAAAATAAAATCTATATTCACATCTAACTTCAAAGAAATCATTACAGGAACTGGAATTCAATTACATGCCTGGGATCATAATGAGCAATTCTGTGCTTATCATCACTGACTCTTCTCATTCCACCTGCAGCTTAAGGGATACAGGGAATAAATCAGCCTAATTTGCATCCAATAATGATGTATTTAGATTAAGTTATACAGATAATGGAAGATATTAATCTTGCTTGTGCAAACAGTGGTATACACAAAAATAATCTTCACAATGCTTCTAGAAGCAATGGTTTCTATAGCCTGAAATGATACTGAGATTGACATGATCTTGGCTCCCTAATTACATCAGAGTGGGATTTTCTACTCCTAATGCTTAAGTGCATGTCAATACCAAGACAGATTGCAATATGCATATTACTATGCCAAGAAATCACTTTAAAATTATTCAATGTAATCTGTTAATAATTGAGTAACTTCTGGTAAAGAATTATTAAAACAACATGAATTCATCACTTTGAAAAAAGAATTAATAAAAACCAAAAAGGTATATAAAAAGCTAAGCAACCTCACCCTGAGAAATGACTGAACTTCTTTATTCTAAGATAACTATCTTAAAATGCTTGTATATTAAAGAATACTGGATTCCTTTCTAAATCATATTCCCTTCATCCGCAATGCTTATTCTGTTTTCCTTTTAAAAACAGTGGGTTTTATCTGCTCCAATATGGGGTTCTCCTTTCTTAGAAAAAATAACATTCTAATATTTAATATACACATTAAAACGGATGGGCATCAGTGTTCCAGACAGGATTCACTAACTGGAGACATATTTGCTACAGGGGTAGGAAAAAAACAGGAGGAGGAGAGTGCAGAAATAAGAGAGTTGCTATGCCAACCTACAAATGCTAATGGCATGACAAATACAAAAAGGTCACATGAAAAAAAATAGAAAGAAAAGCTCTGATCAAAAAGTATGTGTATTTAATTTAATAAACAATATAGGTACTCTGTTCAAATTCCTTCAAAACAATGCAGTTTAAAAAAAAAACAAAACACAGCACACTGAAAATCAGGTTGTCTTTGTCCTTCCTTTGATTTAGCTCTTAAATGCCTTATTCTTCATCATCCATATCAAAAATATGGTGTTTTAAGAAAGAGTTACATATAAATACTGAATGGATTTGCCTGCAAGTAGATCATGTAAAGATTAGGGGTAATATTTAAACACAGACTAAAAAACAACATTTAAGAAATGAGTAAAAGGTGCATTATGTGTAGTTTTACATTAATTAGATCATTCAACGAGATATTTTTGTCTTTTTGAGGTAGAATTCTGTAACAAACTCAAATGCCTGTCTTCTATTTATAATGGTAAAATGCTAAACACAATTTTTAAAGAAATCTTTTAGGAGGACTTTCAGTTGATTTTCAAATACTTGGGTGTGCTTGATTAAAAATTTAAAAAAAAAATCCCAGCTGAGTGTTCTTCCTATAGTCTTCTAAGGTTTCTTATGGCAGATATTAGTAATGACTCCTGTACTTTCAAATATAAGAGATGCATGCAGTGCAGTCTTTTACATCAAATTCTTGCAACAGAGACTGTTTGTAACAGGATTCAAAACCACCAAAAATACAGAATGAGTTTTCTTTCTTACTTGAAATATGGTTTCAATCTGGTTGAAACACCAACCATTTAAAATTACTATTCTCTTTGTCTTTCTAGTACTCTAAAGAGAGCACTAACAGCATGCCAATGACTTTTCCTGGGTCAAATTCATGTCTTCAGCAGAGCAAAGGAGCAGCACTGGCATGTAGACAGACTACCTGTGGACATCAGAGCATCCCTCAGAAAGCCCATGGGAGGAGAGAGGAGGGCTGGGCCACAGCATGCACTGAAAATTTCAAATATATACAGTGTTCTGACCAATCTCTCATCAACTTTTTGAGTGGACAACAGAAAACACAGAAATTTTACAGTATTACCTGAGTTTTCTAGAACAGAATTGCAGATCCAAGATAAAGTTTTACGTAAGCTTTGGTTGAGCATTCAAAGAGAAATGAGTTGCTCAACCTTTTGAAGATCACCCATGGCTAATTAAAGACCTGCCAAGGCTTTACTAACAATTAAAAACTTGTCTTTAAAATCCCCAAAGAGGAAAATGCAAACAGCTGCTTTAATTAGCAAAACAGCAGATACTAATTAGCTTCTGTAACAGAGTATGCTGGTCCTTTAAGGACAGGACCAGTTTCAGCCCAAGTTTGTTACCCATTTAAATTACAAGTAGAAGGACTGGAATCAGATGTTGCAGGAAAAGCTTCAAATTCCTTATGAAGTCAGTATTTCCCAACTTCAAGTACACAAAAGAGAGATTTTTATTTTAAGTAAACTTTTATGCTTATCCATCTTTTAGTTTCTTATCTTTCCAGAACTGTGTACAGACATGTGAGCAGGGACTGAGGGTACTTGAAATGTCTTGTGATGATCCCATGGGGATGATAATTGTGACATCTCATCTTCTGGGCAAAAGGCCACTGTATCTGCACAGAGTAAGACTAATATGTGCACATTTTCACAGCAAGCCCAGGGAGTTCAGGCTGCATCAAGTCTGCTGTGAAAGGAACGGGCTGCTGATTTGGGCAGCTGATGTAGAATTGTTGCAACTGAGCACATCTTCCAGTTTTCCCAATCTTTTGGGACTGGTTCTGAATAACTAAGAAAAACTCACATGGAGGAGAAAGGAATGGAGAGAACAGAAGAGGCTGGAATTACCCTTTGGCTATGTTTAGAGCACAGATCCTTGGAGTCAGCAGATATGCTCTTACAAGATAATCAATATGCATTGATTGTCAATACACTGCCATTTCCAACAACCAGTTTTAAAGTTAAAAAATGTAAGTCACATCCCATAAAAGCTGTATGTCTACAACTAGTCATTTTGCTATTAGTGGGGTCAGTTGCTATGGACATGATTGATAATGAACAGGATATGAGATGTAATACAAGAGTTTAAAAGGCAATCTATTTGTACTATCTACACAGAGTGAAAGAATAACTGAAAATATAGGTATGAAATAATAAATTCAAATAACTACAAAAATACTGTATCAAATAAGAGTAATATCAGTGATATCAAATAATTTTGATATATGTGTTTGAAAACACCAGGCAGTGGTGAAATCTTTCTTCCGAACATCTGGAAGACACTTGTTCTTCAGGAATCGTGTTTGAAAAATCTGAAACTGTTGTGCTGGTATTCCAACACTGTAGGCCAGGACAGGTCAATAGGTGTAATTGGAGGATGACAAAGGCTGCTCTTTTACCATTTTGTGTGCTCTGCACATTTTACATTCATTGCTCAGTTACCAAGAGCAGGCAGCAATAAAACACCACTCTTCAAAAACCAGTTTGGGATTCTGATTATTGAATGGCATTCTAACTAAAACCAACAACATTTATTTGTAAACCCAAGGATTATAATGAGAAAACATTTTCACAAAATACTGACATAACTATGACTGTACCCCTACAAGCAGGACTGTTAAACTCATTTCTCTGCAATCTCTAGCAATATTGTGGGATTCAGCTAACCACAAATACAGCTACCCAGGAATCCATGTTTCTACTTATGTTTATGCTTTCCATTACATATTTTAATATCTCAGCTTCATCTGATAAATGATTTCTGAATAATTTTTTGTCTTTGTACAGCATTGTATAGCATTGTCTTTGTATGGCATGTCTTTGTATATGCAACATGTAAAGCATACACTTTGTATAGCATAGGAGGACACCATGTTCTCCTTCCCTTTGAGACGACTACTTTGAAGTGGTAAAGGAAAAAAATCCACAAAGACTCTGCTGTATAAAGGTCTTCAGAGTAAAATACCTACTTCATAGAAGGTGAGTAAAGGTAAATAAGAGCATATAACCTCAACTGCATGCATGGTCTATTCCTGATGTCTATTGCTTTCTCTTCAAATTAATATTCCTTTGTCTACTGATTAAACTTAGATCAGAGAGGAATAGTATTATTTTCAGCATGATGAGAGCATGTCACAGCAGAGCTATAGTTTCTCTAATCTGACTTGTTCTGTGTATTAAGGTATATTCATGTACATTTAGATTCAGGATTTGCTAACTATTTTTCTAGTGATAACATACACAAAGCTCAAATGTTTTCTCTGTTGCTGTGTTCTGTTTTTCCCAGCTTAAAATGCAAATGAGACATTTGGTTGAGACACTCCTGTTTTTCCAGTGAACAGAAGATGTGGCACTGTTCAAGCACTGTTCCTTTAGGGCCCCACCCAGCTCATGCAGAGGGTTCAAATGGGTTCACTGGAATAATAAAGACATTTCTGGAGAGGGATTTTCATTGAAAATGCTTTTTAATGCTGTTTTAGTTACTGATGTGACCAAGCTTAACTGGCCTCAGCACAGACTAAGATCTTGTCCTTTACTAGAACAACATTTTTGTTCTCATATCACAGAAACAGGTCTATGAGGCTTTACTTCTCAGTGAAACAGTATTGATAAAAGCAATTCACTTTTGTATTGCCCAAGTAGATTAGTACCTCTATAAATTTCACAATAAAGTAGAGCTGTTTAAATGGAGTTAGAGTAAAAATCTTGTTATTAAGAAAAAATTGATTATGAGCCGCTGAGATGCATCTAACAATTCCAAATCCACTTCAGCTCTTGTGGGTTAAGCTCATACCTTAAATGCCAGAGAGGTTAAAATAAAGGAGGTACCTCAACTTATAACCTTTTAGAAAGGTGAATATTTCAATTTGGGGAAAAAAAACCAAACCAAACAAAACAAGATAAATATGGTATACAAACATTACCTGATAATCCTGTTGCCATTGAAAGATTATAAATCATCAGTACAGGGTTACAAGAAGAGACCATGAGTTAAGTCTCATTAAATAAAAATGAATAGAGACCTAAAACCAAGGTCCCTTTAAGTCTTTTTTTTAATTCTAGGATTTCCAAGTCGAATATGTTGAAGCTTTTCCAAACTTCAATGCAATATAATTTTTACTTAAGTAAATGTGTCCTGCTTGTACACATCCCCTCAGTAACTACCACTTCCATAAGACAGCATAATGACCAAATAGCTTCCACATATAAAGTTTGCAACTACTGCAAACTTTTCCTGATGTGTTCCTTGCAGAAAAAACAACCTATGGAAAAAAAAACCCCCGAACAGTTTAACAGAAAAAACCTTACTTACGAGTACTTTGTCAGCAGCTCCAAATTATTATGCATGTTTATTGGGTACGTCTCACTGAGATGAAACAGCTTCTCTAAGGCCTCATAAATGAAAATGATGCAGATAAGAGAAGCAAAGGCTTCTTCAGTAAACCGGGTAATGTAGCAGACTAGGGAGCTTGCATCAGTTGCAACAAGGATGATGCACAGGATTGCAGTCCACAGCCCAATGCTGGCTCTCAGAGAAAGGTACGACAACCCGTACTCTCTGAAAATAAGAAAAAATTCAACACACTTAAGCTTTCGTCCAGCCACAGTGAATGGAGACAAGGCAGCTCCAAAATTTCCTTTCTGGGGACAGTCTGAATCAGAAATTATGTACTTACTGTAAACAGAAGATACTATCAAGTCACCTCCTGACCAGAGCTCTTCTCCCAATTAACAGGACACAAAGAGCTCTATCTCTACTAAACTGATCACATGAGCAGCTTTGAGAGTAGTCACACACATGAAGTGTGTAAGGTCCATTCACTTTATCCCATATCCTGCTTTGTGAACAGCCAACACCTGTCAATTTCTTTTTAAGCTGTGAAAGAGTAGCTATAACAACTTTCATCAAAATTCTGTAAGCTTATTGCATATGATAATAGAGCTCCAAACACACCGGGTGACATTATCACAGCGAACTGAAAGGTCTGTCTGAAGGTGCTAGAAGATTTATTTGAGTGCTAAGCAGGGTTTCCTACTCTGTGTTGTGCAGGAGATCCTGGTACAGAAGTCCCTGTCACAGCAGTCAGGCAGAAAAGCAGATAGGATAGCAGAGAAGCATGGTGGCTTCCAAGGCAGAGAAAATTTTTATCCACACTGTGACAGAGATATATCAAGTACAGCACGTTAGCCTGAATGTGAGCATAGGCCCTTCTGGCATGACACTTCAGCCGCTCTCTGTCCACATGAGGGAATGGCATGGTCTGTATTAGTGACTACTGAAAGAGGGCACCACTTCCATTGCACTTACTTTCTTGGTGAGAGGTAACACCTTTCGAGACAGGGAGGAGATAAACCACTGATTTAAATGTATTGTCTCAGAGTAGAGAATGATAAAATTAAAACAAAAACAACAACCAAAAAAACCCCAAACAAACAAACAAAAAAAAGAAAAACCAACACCAAAAAAAAATCAAAAAATAATTTAAAAAAACCTCGACAAACCCACCAACCCTAAATATCCTGAAGCTGAGGGAAGGGGGAATGGAGGAAGGAGAGTTTAAAACATACAAAAGCCCAAAATTTAAGAAAATTAACCTTTGTGCATTACCAATCCACTGCGTAATTTTTGGACTCTGCAACACGATCAAGGCAACAATTTATCTTGTAGTGCACTGCTTAGGATTTCAGCTTTGGGATTGGTGTTTTTACCTAACAACAAATGAAGGATGATGAATATCATGACCTTCACTTACTTGCAAAATTTGAATAAGATCTTCTCAAACACTAAAACTGGTCCTGTGCTGCCAAGTATAGTGAGAGGCTGTCCACCAAAAAGAGAGTAGGCAATTCCAGTCATGGATGCTCCAAATAGCGATTCTATTGCACTCTGAATACGATACAGAGAGAAGTGTCCATAAATTTTCAAACAGGTTATTTTTGAAATGTCTTAGTCTGTAGCCTTCTAAACATTGAAACACCAATATATAAAGGTGATTCATGCAACAGTAAGGAAATACCAACCACAAAACTAGGAATGTAAGTTTGTTTTAAAAGTTCAGATTTAACACATACTATACGACCTTCAGTTGCTTCTCCCAGCAGGCCACCAAATGTGATGACAGGAGACATGCAAGCACAGTAGAGAAACAAAAATGATGCCAGACACTGCAGACTGAGAGCATCCCTGAAGTCACTCCAGAAGAAGGGAGCTTTTCTTTTGATATCTAAAATTAATCCTCCAAAAAATCTAAAGAAAACATAGAAGAGCAAAAATTAATTAAGGTGGCAAACTTTCTTCTACAGTATTGCTTCAACCACAGTGCAGAGAAGCTACTGTTCCTTGATCAAATGATACATACTCTTATGTTTCACTCTTCATAGAAAAACAGGTTTATAGGAACTCTGTCTTTGTAACTTAAACCAGGAAATTATTGTGGTTTTAAAACAAACTAATTTCCATGTCCCTTTTATAAATTCTTCATCTAATCATCCGGATACAAAAGTTCTGAACAGTTGCTTGCCCCCATGCACTAAGCCAAACTGTTTATTACATGAAATAATTCTTTACATTTGTTTAATCAGAGAGCTATCATCAGTGCCTATTTGCCCACACATTTATATATAGAGCTTCACATTCTTTATTTGAGAACCTGTTCCTAAAGACACTTGGTGATAGAAATGAATATACGCTACTGATTTTCAAGGACAAGAACTGTCATCTTTTGTCATTTACACTATGTCAAGTATAATCAAATATTTAGGAATAGAAGCTCCCTTACAAGACACCATACAGCTGAAGTAAATAACCCCACAATGCTCTTTTTCTCACAGGCACACAATGTATCAGATGCTGCTGAGGCAAAGAAGAAGGTTCAGCGCCACTACCTCCTAAATATTAAAACAATCCTTCAAGCTGTCAATTAGCAGGTTCAGTGCGAGAGAATAGCTTCCAGCCTGACTGACCATCATCTCCCCTGCCCCATTGTACACCAGCACTGCAGCTGAATCTTTAGCTTTGTGCATGTAGGAACAATATTTAAATATCAGGAGGCAGCAAGGTGAAAGAAACTTCTATTGGCCAACTACATAGCACTAAGGCAGCCACTGACAGCTGATGCACTTACATCACACCGTATTAGATGAGAGAAAATAAGTATTCCTTGGGGCAAATTCTTCATTCTGATGTCTATTGCAGCCACCAGGGTAACTACAGCCTCATGTACCAGGACATATCATGGCTTACCAAGGTGAAAAAGAAATGCTAGCACTGCGCAAACCAGAAACTTCAACTACAAGAGCATTCATAATATAAGCATTATATTAATAATTATATAATTATAATTATATTATAAGTAAGCATTCATAATATAGGGCACAATACTATACCAAATTTTCCTTCATGCTTTACAAAACCAAGAAACATTAATCAAGTTTAAGAGAGGTCTGGCCTTTGTAAATACTAGGGAAAGGAGCTTAAATACAGTGAGAAAACTCAAACCCTCTTCCCCTCTCCTGCTCTCTGCAAACTGGCATGTATTGTCCACTTCAGGTATGTGGCACATGCAAATCAGGACAAATGCCTGAAAGAAACCATGTGCCAAGACACTTCTGAGAGAGAACCAGACCCTTGTGATTCCTTTTGAACATCACTTTGAACACTTAAGATTTTTCATATGTTTTCACTAACTTTCCAGTGCGTTGCAGTTCTGGTCCAGAGTGTCCCCCAGGATGTTCTGCTTCCCCGTGGGCTGCAGTTCCATTTGGCACTCCTGGGATCTTACGCTTCTCCTACCAAAAGGAAAAGATATTTCTCATGGGTCTTAGCACACGAAACATAATTTTAGTAGGAAAAAAATAAAAAACAGGCTCTGAAAGTTAAAAGCTCAAACATAAAAATTTAATTTTAAGATTCATCAATAGAACCTCTTCATAAGCTGCAGAGGAGTTCTATTACCAGACACTTAATAGTAAAAAGAATTGTGATTCTGTGAAATTTAAAGAATTGATCACAAAAAATCTTGTGTCAGAAAACATTTTAAAGAATAGCAAGCTTTGATCAATTCATGCAATAAGCTTAGAACAAAAGCAAACCATGGCTATTTAAATAATCAAGGATGCTTATGACCACTTGTCCCTGAATTTAATATCTTTAGACACAACTGCCTGTGTTTACTTAGGAGAGAACTAGCCATGAACTAATCCAAATGTCATCACTATACTGTATGCTTGCAAGTCAAGGGTTCTCTTAAAGAAAATTAACCTAAAATAAAAAGAGCACGCAAAATATAGTGACTCTGCTAAATGTTAAATTAATGCTAATTTAATTAAATTAAATCTACATAACAAAAATTCATCACAACTTTTAAAAGTGTCTGGATTTTACACCATACAAACCTGAGATGGAACATTTTTAGGTGGTTCTATTCGAATTGTTGGGTCCCACTCTCCTGGAGGGAGAACAGTAACCTGATCAAGGAACTCATCAATTCCAGACACTAAGTCATTGCGGTCTTTTGCTTTGTAAGCAACATCATGGAATACCTGTGAAAAATTGAGAAGTATGTGTGGGAGGAAAAAGAGATCGAAAAAGGAACTCCCTCTAAAATTTTTCACAATGGCCCCTCTTCTCTGAAATAGAACACACTTTGTAAAGTTCCCACTAAACAAACAAACAATCTCAGCTTCAACTGAAAATAGTTTCTGGTACATAGTTCTCATAGAAATTCCAGCTGCTACAGAAAAACATCCTTATGGCTGCTAAATATTCTAGAGATTTTACAGCTTAAACACAATTAAATCCACTGGAAAGCAACTGTGTGAAATGGAATCTTACTGGTGAAGATATCTTCGCTTGTGAATATTGTTTCTCATTTTGTTATCTCCTTACAGCAGCATAATCTGGGCTGTCACAGGATCATGAAATGAACTAGAATGCTCTTTGTCAGCACCAGAATGATTAGCCACATTTCATCTGAAGGACTGGAGATTCCCTATTACACCTCTTCAGTTAGTACAAAACTGAACCATGAACAAAACCAACCCATGAATAAAAATACCTCATCTGTCATTAGTGTTGCAATTGATCTTCCAATCTCATGGTATTGTTGGCCTTTACCCAGTGGCCCAAGAAGAATAAACAAAAATCTGCAAATAAAAGGTAAATTTAAAAAATTTTAAAGGATAAATGGTTGAAAGGAACTATAAATATTACAAAAATATTTATCTAAAATGTGGACTAGAAGAATCTCTCAGATAAACACTATATATAATCTCCTTCAGGATCCTCAAACATGCATTTAAATATGAAGCTCTGCTTAGAAAAAAAATGTGACAATATCTTCCAAAAATATATCATAAGCTTAACAGTCAGTCTTCTACCAAAACTTCCTTACATAACAAACTTTAACCTACATAATAAATGTATGCAATTATAATCTATGTACAGAACACATTAATTTACTTAATTCTGTTAATTCAACAGAATGGTTACATAAATTATTGCAATATTGGAGAAGTTTTAATTTAACCCAAATAAAAATAATTTTTTAAATAATTTTTACCACCATTAAGGCTCTGGACAGCCTCTACTTAGGGCTGTAGGCAAGTAAAGTTCTATAAAAGGCAGAGGATTCATTCAAAGGAAATAACTAAAATTCTCTATTTTGCTAAAATGCAAAAGACAATATTTTGGCGTATATTAATGAAGTTTTTTTATACACACATTTTTGCAGAAACTATTAATTGTCCTATTTGTAACTACTTATTTTTATTTTGACCAAAAATCAAGAAATCTGTTCTTTTCCTTTTGGTGTTTTTTTTTTCTTGTGGAAATTTGGGGGAGGTTACAGGGAAAGGCTTTTTCCAAAGCCTATTCAGTCCCTTGATGTTCCTTATACATATGCAAAAATTAGAAAACATCCAAAAAGTCATATCCAAAGTAATTACAAAGTACAACTCAAAGAAAATATTACTGTTTATCTGGTTAGAAGCAAGGATCTGAGTCTCAGCATTGCATTTCAGGACATATTATGAATGTCGTATGTGAGTGTCCTGAGTGTCACAAACAACTGGAATACACAGCCTACTGCTGGAATTCTACTTTTATAGAAACTAAAAGAGGGAAGGGGAAAGAGAGACAGAATATGTGTACAAACATATGCACAAATAAAAAAAAAAAAAAAAAAAAAAGAGAGATAGTGCAATAATAGTTAAGTCAGTGAACTCAGATAGGGGAGAATCACTTTGGAGTTGGGATGTGAATTGACCCCAGCAGGACACAATGTAACCACAGATCTATCCCAATGCTTTCTGTTTGAATATAAGGTCTATTTTAGACATTTTTTTTTAATTCCTCATAATTTGTTTTCAGAATCAAAGTACTTTAGAAACAGTTTCAACTTGGAAAAAAATTAATCTAATAAAAATTTATGGTTAAAAGTCATATTCCCTACCATGCAAAGTAAATTTTTGAAGAAGTACAAACTTTTTGAAGAACATATTTACAGCATGTACTCCATCCATTCACTCACTATCCCTAGTCAACCAAATGACACAGTTTGCTTTTTCAATTCAATTTTCTCAATCCCTTTGTCATTTTTTTTAGTTCTGTACATAATTATGCAGTATCACACAAGTAGTTTCAGTTCCAGATGAAATACTCTAAGAAGCTGAATATTTCACCTTAGTATTTCATCTGGAGTAATACCAGTTTGAATAGGATCAACCGTGTATTGTAACCTACATTTCTACATCGTGAAGTACACACAAACCAGCATCTGTGTCCAAATATACACACACACCTTTTACAGGATGAGTGGAAGGCTGCAGCTAAGAGATGTCTTTGTCAAAGAGCAGACCAAATTCCTAACTCAGTAAATTACAAAGCTGAGGGTTACATCACCCTGTCTCCACATGGTACTCAGGAAAACAAAAGCAAAATCAACCCAACTGTACCTGGTTGGAATTGGAACTTCAGCCAGTCCTGTAAGCAGCACTGCAGGAGACAACCTAACAAAAGCCACAACGGCACGGTCCAGGAACTCGAGTTCACCAACTAAAATGTTTGATGCCTCAGCTCCAGGTGGTATCTTTTTCATGAAGTGTAGGTCAACCTGGGAAAAGTTACCTAAGTTACTCACAGGGATTTTTTTCCCCCTATTTGTTGACAGAGATTTTCTGGTCACTGCACTATAACCTTACCTATTTCAATTATGCAGTTCCACTGCTCTAGTATGTCGAATAATATTTGTTTTTAATAAAAACGTTTCTCTAAACCAAACAACAGGACATTAATTATTTCACTGATTTTTCTTGGAAACAAAGCACTGCAGAATTAATTTATAAAGACGACAAATAAAATTCAAAATATTGTTAAGAACATAGGATTCATTTCCTAGTAATGTTTTTTATCTATAATCATAAGAGCATCAGTACTTGATAACAATCATAACAGTAGAAGAAATTAAGATGTCTTATTTTTCCATAATTAACAATTTTGGAAATCATTAATTCGTAGTTCATAGTTGTTGTGTTATTATCCCACTAAGAAGAACACTAGATTCCACTACGCACAATTTTCCTTTTTCTACTCTGAGATGCATTTTTGTTTTCAAATTCAATGGAAGACAGTTGCCCTTCTGCTAAAGTAACAGAAAACTAGCTATCATGACCATTGATTGTCTCAAGAGCAAACTGAAAGAACAAAGCAGGAAAAAACTTTGGAATTTTAGGCAGCAATGTTGACTTTTGCTGGATGATAGAAAAACACAGAGACACAGCTTCATCATGACATTGCTATAATAATCTATAATAAGTATTTGCGTAAGAATGTATGACTCTAGACTTTACTCTGTAACAAAGACTGACATGGAGTAATAAAGTATATAATGTATGTTTGATTTAGTTATGCACCAGTATTGTCTACATTTCAAAATGCATGAATTTTGTCATTTGCTTTCCTTTTATTAATCTAAACACAACAACAGCAACCAAATCCAATATAAACTGTTAAAGTGGACCATTTTAATGTCTATCTTACAGCCATCTGTCAGTACTAGTTTGCATAGTTTTTGGTAATATTTAGAAAATTGTTTTCTTGCAAATGGCTCTGGCACTAAATCAGAATTCAGATATAACACAGTTGCCTGTGTAATGAAATCTTGGTTTGCTGACATCACAGAGATATCTAATGCTTCCCTGAGATACGAAGATGACTAAACACCTCACAAAGTTAATCAAGAACCAGATCAACCTGGAAGGTTGGAGACCAAGCACTTTTTCAAGGTAAATTAAAAAACTGAGGTAAATTCTGTTCTTCACTCAAATCACAAAATAACCCTTCAGGATTAAATGCAAAACTAAGGTTCACTCTGCACCTAATCTTGGTGTCATAGGGTATTTGTAATTGAGAGGAAGAAAGCAGTCTTTCAGGCATGTAGAAATGTGCATTCTGTGCTGAGTTTACCTTGTGAATGGATGGATTTAATATTTAAATGCATTTAACATTTAATAATTAATGCCACATGTACAACATCCTTCAGCTGTGACATTGAGATCCTCTAGCATATAGATCACAAGATTCAAACATGAAATAAACATTCTGTCTCCTCTCTACCAGAAAGTATTTCCACATATTTTCTGTACTATTTATCAGCTTGAGATTCTAATATTGTCTAATATTGTTTAGGTAATGAAGAGAGCCCCATTAGAAGTGAAGCAGCTGGCAGAGGAGCAGACTGAGCAAACACACCCAAACCCCAGGTGTTGCTTTCACTGCACAATGAGGGTGGAGATGGTCCTGGAGTGAATTTATGGCAGTGGCAGAAGCTGCATATTTTGAATACTTCATCTAACTTATCCATAATACATCTCTTATCCGAGAAGGTCTTTAGCTGGAGAGACCTGATGTGCATCTTAATCTGCACCCCACCCTGAGTCTCATTCATGACCTGACACTAAATAGTCCCAGCAAGCTCCAATTAAATATAAAATTAAATAACTAAAGCAGAGGCCACATCCCTCCAGGGCAACTCAAGGACTAAAGAGTGGTGGACATCTACCCTGAAACCAAACATAAACTGACATGAAGACAAAGTACTCAACATCCCTTCTTAGTAAAACATATTAATCAAATTCATTTATAAGCAGGGTCAACTGGCATTCAAAACAAGTCAGTTGCTTCACATGGTATTTGAAAGACCAAACTCTGTCAGTATGGGACAGGGGTTTGATTCAGAAATAGTATTTCCATGTGGAGCACAGGAGTGTTGCCATGAGAAGGGATGTGGGCACAGTCTTTTTATGCATTTTGTGTTCCAGGACAATTAAGGTTCCTTTCAGTTTTCAGCATAAAAAGTAGAACTACGTCAGATGCAGTTCTTAAACCATCACCCCCACTCTACTCAGATAGGGGTAAAGTGGTGCTGTGACAGATCACCTCCACATCGCCCTGAGAGCACAAAGTCCTGCTGGTGGCAGCAGAGGAAGAGGAGTGATGCATTTACAAATAGCGCAAACCATCTCTCTCCCCATGCCACTGAAGTAACACTCAGGACAGCTTTCAGTGCCTGTCTCACATTTTTCATAGATAGATACCAATACAATCAACACAGTCTCAAAACTGTATCCAGATTAAGTCAGCTTTTTGAATCAACTCCAAATTTGGAATATTAGAAGTAGCCCAAGGGAGACAGATTAGCAAGGAGAGAATATGTGAGGCAGTCAAAGGTGCTTTTTTTGTAGAAGATAAATGAAATTAATATCTGGAACAAAATTAGAGCAAGAAATCACAATACTCAAGAGAAAATTAGTGTACTGCTCTACTTTCCTCTCAATCTGTGCATATAATTCCAATTATAACCGTTGGGAGCTATTGCAATAGCACGTTTCAAGGGGAAACTGCACTTAGGCATCTTCAAAAGGATAAATTAATCTATTTAAAGTCAGTCAAAAAGAAAGGTATTAGATTACAATCCTTTACTGTTATTTCATTCCTCCTAATAAAAGTTGTTCCTTTCGTATTCCTGACATCCCTGTTGGTATCCATCACTGTTGAGGATAGGAAAAGATGAAATGTTGATTACTTCCAGCTAGTTTAAATGGGAAGAGCTCTTTTGATCAGCAAAGCTGCAGCACTACAAAAATAAAGAGTGAAGGATCAAATGATGCAGCTCCCATTCTTGTTTAATATAAACAGAATTGCAGTTAGACAGCTGGCTGGGATTTGGATCCTACAACACTCAAAGCAATTGGAGAAATGTCCAAGAAAAGCACTACTGAAACTTAGGCCACTCTCTTCACCTTTGCATAGCCTAATTTTGAATAAACAACTTTATTTATATTTTAAATCCTTTACAAATTGTACATCTTTATATTAGAACACTTGCCAAAATAATTAGTTTTACTTCAGACTTTAATATAAACCTCATTAAACCAATATTATACTTGACTCTTTAAAGCATTATAATTTTAGTTTGAAATGTTTACAGATTAACATTCAATTTTTAACAACCTGCCACTGTTTACAGGTGTTCTTGCAGCCTCTATAGAAAAGTGGTTCATAATACATTCCCAGCCAGCCTCCTGTTTTCTCATTATCATTGACAGAAAGATCTGTTTTCCCTCTTATTTTGGCCATATACAATTCATAGTCTGGAATGTTCAGTCAAAAATTCAAATTATGCAAATAGCTACTGCTGCTAGGAATTAAGTCTGGCACCAGATGGAGCAATCACATAACTCTACTTTTAGCTCAGCTGCACTAACATTAAAATTCAACAGACTCAAAGTGCTGTTCTTCAGAATTTTGGTTTAAATCACCTTTCTTCACTTACTCAACCCTTGGTGCATTAATGCGTCAGCTGAAGTCATCTATCCCTGTCAGGCCTGTCATCTGCATCCACTGTGACTGTCTCAGGTACATACAGGCTTATTAAACAAATTAAGATTCTCCTTCACATTAAACCTGAGAAGCTGTTTGCTTTCCTTTGCTATCTAACATTGAACTGTCATTGCAATTTCCACTACTGAACACTTAACATCTTTTGTAAAGTGTACTGAAATATCTTGGCTTGCCAGAAGAATTAAGTTATAGGTTTACAGAAACACATTCTGTTTGAGACATCTGGAATACACGAGTTCAGGTTATAAAAAGCATAGTTTGCATTCATGCATCACTTCTACAAAAAGTAAAAATCTGAGGTAAATGTGAATTATAGGAATTGTGAATTACTTTCTTACTTAGATAATTTTCTGTTAATTTGTAAAATTTCCCACACAAATATACACCTATGATATTAAATTTATCTGTGTTCCTAAACTGTGATTTCTTGTTACATATAATTTAGCAAGAAAATGCAAGATTCTGTTTTGTCATACACAAACCGTGCTGCAGTGCACACAAAACTTCAATGCTAAAGTAAAATCTACACTTTACAGCTTTTCCTGACTTGCATGGATTCATTTTATTTAATTTTAAATATCTGTTTGGTAGTCAGGAAGCTCTCTTCACCATCAGTGAACACTTACCTTGCTAAAGTCAACAGTGCTGTTTTCTCTGCTCACATCATTTTTGTTTTCAATACAGGCTGGAGTAGCCTGTGGGGAAACAATCTGACCTGCTAAAAAAAGTATCATTATTACAGAATACTAACAGTTCTATAAATAAAGCACACAAATCTAATGACACAATTATTAGAGATCTGCATACATTTCATATCATAGATATATGATGCACCTAAACATGGAATTTTAATTAAAAACTTATTCAGAATAGCACATTCTCAAAAGAAAGAACATTCATCATGTGCAGTTATGAATGTGAGAAGGTAATTTAGACAATGTAAAAGATACTGCTGGATATTGGAAGACAAACTCTAGACCAATTAAAGCATACTATTCTTAAGATGCTACATTTGAGGAAAGTCCTGCCTTCACAAAGCTTTTGTAAATAATTTGAGGAGCTGCCAATTTTGGGCAATATCTGTCTACAAAAGTAATCCTCATTGACTTAAATAGGATTACAAATTTTTACAAAGACTCATGTGTATAAGAATGTCCTGATTATAACAGCTACAAAAAACAACATACAAGTGGACTGGTATGAAAATAAATCTATTGGAAATTAACTGATTTATAAGCTCAGTATTGAAAAACGTGATTATGGACATGTATAAAACAAATGTTTCAGCAAACACATTTTCAAAAAATTCCAGTGAGGATTTAGTAAAATATTTTAAAGAAGTTTTAAAAATATCTCAAGGTGAGAAGTGTCTAAACACACTCTAGTCTAGTGGAAACAAAGAGCAAGTCTTTTGACCAACAAAATTTTGCCAACAAAAGCTCAAAAAGAAAAAGAGGTTAAGTAACAAGTCTGTGTCATATAAAGCATATTTTTACTTAATGCCAACATTGCCCCTGTGCACAGCCAGAGCCCACCATGCACACATTGAGGCTGTGGGGCTGGCAGCAGGGCAGCACACAAACCCCACAGGGGCACAGGCCATGCTTGCCTTCACTCTGTCTCCCTCTCTGGCATGTCAGAAGCCACACACAGCTCTGAACACCACAATAAAGTACATGAGAAAGTACCAAATATATGAGCCAACTATCTCTTACTGCCCTAACGCATACCCAGGAATAACTACAGAGTCCAACTGGCCCAGAGTCAGCATCTCGTGCCCAGCATATATTTGTTTCCATAGCGAATAAAGTCTCTCATATGACTGAGAAATGATGATGTGAAAACATTGGTTCTGGTGAAAATCAACCTAAACTTGCACAGTAACAAAGACCATATGTTCACGATATTTGAAGATGAAGACAGTCAGAAAGTCCTAAGCTAGGCACATTGTCTGGGCAATTCCAAAAGCCACAGCGTGGCCCCTCACACCGCTGGGACTCACACCTTCCGCCCAGGTGCGTCCTCAGCCACAGCCAGGACACAGAGCACTTTGCAGCATCCAGCCTGAACAGGACCAGAGACTTGCAAGAGCACCCCAGCCACTGCCAAAATGCTGAAGGAACCAGTTTCTGTCACAGCTGAGCACTACAGGATCCCTGACTAAGTCTGGTCATGAATTCCCAGTTGAAACACTTGCTCAAGGAAAACACTGGTTTTCATGAAAATCAACATCTCATTTTCCACTGGACAAATCTCCCATGACACAAAACAGGTTTTAGACTCTTGTGCTGCATCCTAGCAGCACAGACAGAGATACTGTACTTTGATTAGGTAGTACAGTAACAGAATGTTTAAAGACATATTTCTAGAAATCTTATTATTAAATGTATCTATCTTTAAACTGCAAGTATTTCCATTTTTCTCTCTGATTCAGGACAAGGACAGATCAAAATAAGAATAGAAATCAAGGCTTTTGTTCAGCTCTACAGTGAAACAAACAGAGAATGGCAAACAGACATGCCAAGCATGTTAATCTAAGCAAGTAGAATAAAAATAAAATCAGGATTAGAATTCACATATGACAAAAATAAAGGATTGATTTTGGAAAGCCACATATTAATGTAAATTAAAGGAATTCATATAAAAAGAGGCTACTAATTCCTAAATGTCACAGGAGACAACTTTTGCAAAACAGAAGCCAGAATTTATTACATATGCAAGGTATTTATAAACAGTCATTCAATTTTTCTGTTTTAATTAAAACTGAAAGAAAAACAAGAGTTCCATCATTGTTACAGCATCATTTTTACACTATGTATTCCAATGCACTACTTCACATTGTAGTTCTTTTTCTGTATTGTTTGTTTAGCAGTCCTTGAATTATTTTTACAGGAATCATCCTGTAGTATTACAGCTATTGAAAATAATTAATATAAAAAAAATGTAAATTTTATTTCTGTTCTATTTTGGAGATTTTATTAATGTGACAAAAAAAGCCCCTTCCACTTATTCAAACAGAGAAGGCATAAAGTGCTCAGGGAAAGTTTCTGTCTTAACTTACTCCCAAAAAACTTAAAATTAAGTAATATAAAACCTGCTGACTCTTATTTTTTTCCTTTTACACACTCCTCTATATCCTAGGATCTATGAAAAGGGAAATAGTTGTAATAATTACTCATACTAATATATTATAAAAATGTTACAGGAAAGTAACAGAAATAGTAGTTCAGTATCTTTCTGTTGCTAATTAGGCACTTTTTTTCTGGACCCAAAAATTCAAGAAAATGAGAGCAGAGATATCTGCCAGGGAAAAAAATATTGACCAACAAAGGAGTCAAAGCATGGACCACCTGTTTAAATACTGAAGTTTTAACATCATAATGGAGGTGTCAAAAGCAATTAGCATAACAGTCCAGAGGACTTTTAAGCATTGTGTCCACTTTTCTTTTAGGAGAAAAAGATGTAAAGATATACATATAAGGAAATAAAAGCCACTACCAGTAAGTATGTGAAGTTTTTAAGAATAGCATATGTTCTTTTTCTGTGCCAACGGAAGACCTCAAACTTTGATTTACCCATATGCTGGAGTAATCAGAAAGAACACAAGTTTTACCTTGAGGCAGAAAGACATGTTTAAATAGCTCTACAACTTAAGACAGCTTTCTGGATCATGGAACAACAAGTTTGGGTTTTTTACTGTATTGAGTAACAATCAAAGATACATAGTAGAGACAACAGGAAATCTCTTTTCACAAAGAGACCCACCAAAGTAACCCCAAACTCCAGCCAGATTTTAAACATTGGGCATAGTTTATTACTTCTTTTGTTTGAGCTGAAAATACGGGGTTTAGGCTGCTAAGAATGGTGAAAGCATAAATCAACAACTCCCTGTAACTGGGAATAAGAGCAGCAACAGCCTCACCATTCTACTCTTTACTGCCCTCTCCTCACCAGTTCCATTTCAGCACTCCATGCAAAATGGTTATTTGCACCTTGTATGGGGTAAACACAGAATTTTATTTTTCAAGACTGCAATGTAATACTTTGAGTCATTATAAATCTGAAGTCTCAATTTATCCTGCAGTCCACCTACACAAAGCACGTGAAGAGCTGCATCCTTTGAGAATTCATCAGGAGCCATTCAGACAGTTTTAAGTATCAAATACACAATGTGGTATAATTGAAATATCCAGGGGACGTACAAAGGAACTTAATACGTAACAGATAAAACCGTGCTAAAATTGGTGTAACAGCTTTTCTATGTAATGAAAAGCCAATATCAGCACAGTTTTTAAAATTGTATTTCAAAAAATTGGCATATTTAATAAATGTCTTTTCCAGATAATGTGAAACTACCAGAGCTTTGAATAGAGCAGGAATTCACACAAAAAACCACTCTTTCATGCAAAGTCAAGCCACTTATAAATCAAAATAAGGTCCACATTTGTTACAGTAATAGAAGTTTGCATTTGCAGATACAGTTTGGCATTTTTGAGACAGCTAGTCCTGGCAAATTAAAAAAAAGAATTAATCCCAGTAAATTAATGTCACATGTAACATATTCTTCCCCCCTGAAATGTAGAACTCAAGACATTCAACTATGTGCATTGTGGTTATCAATCACAATCCAAGATCTCTATAGAACACCAACGACAAAAATGCAGAACAGTGTAGTCAGATACAAATCACAGCTGATGGAAACAAACTGGATGCAATCAACACATCAAAGGAAACTAAACCATAAAAAAATATTGCTTATTTTTCTAAATGATACTTATTTCTTCCCATTCAGAAAAAAAAAAAATAATCCTGATTTTCAAACTTTTTCAATCTTCAGACTTTTCACTGCAACTAGTCACCAATTTTCCAAATCTAAATGGCCAACACTGTCCAGATCAAAACTCAAAGATTGAAAAATAGTAAGTTTTCTTAAGTCTATGATAAAATTCTCATAGAGCAGTGACAGCATCTCTGCAGGCAGAATTTTCTGTGTGCCTTTAGGCCTCTTGAGGAACAACATTTTTAATCAGTGGGGAACCATGTCACTCCCACTGTACCCCCGTAACTACAAGGACATTTGGTGTTCACTAAAGAGGATGAGTAAGAAGTCACTTTAGCTGTTTTTCTAATGCTGGCCTGAATATCTCAAGCATAATTCACATGAAGTCATGCAGTATAAACTAAGATGTTGTGATTTGCAGTTTTATAAATTGATGTAAGAAAATGAACTTATAAAGAAATGGCACTGTCCCCCCACCAAAAAAACTCCACACAAACTTCTCTTAAGCGTGCCACAGCTGCAGACAAAGGCCTAAGGTATTTTTTTAAATCACTATAGCAAGAAGATGCATGCTGACAAGAAACTGAGATGAAGACATGGGTGTACATTTGAAATGATCTGAAGCCCAAGCAAGAATAGGTATTTATACTACCTCTGAACCTTCAGGGAGTTTACAGAACCCAAAGGATAGGAGATGAGGAAGATACAGAGATGAGATGAGCCTGTTAGAGACAGACACAACAAAGAAAGCAAAATAAAGAAATACAAAGATGAATGATACAGCTTTATACATACAGATTACACATTTTATCATGGGTACAAGGAAATGTGGAGAAAGAAAGAATAAATATCAGATGAAAATGTTCATAAATACAAGTTATATTTTAGTCACATAAAAACCTGTGGAAAATATAACCTGATTAAAATATAAACATCTGAGAAGGATCTGAAACAAGAAATAGAGCATTAGTTAATTTAAGCTAGAATTAACTGTCTTTGAGTTTGCCTTCTCTTCAATAAAAGCTGAAGCAATTCACCTGATCCAGATCCAGTACTTCAGAAAACCTGCATGAATGTCACTGGCATTGGTTGCAACTTACTCCCAAAACGGAAGTACATGGTCATGGCAGTTAGGAATGCCTCCCTACCCTTCCCAAGTGGCTCCAGGCAACATCCACCTTTCTCCATGTGACAGTATTGGCATGGGAGTTTCACATGCTGTGAACTCACTCCGAGGTACGGCATAAATCCTTGAACTGATCTTTAGGGGAGATTGGGAAACTGAAGAAGGTAACTAACACCATCACATAACTGGGAATTTTGACTTTCCAGGATATTAAAGGATGCTATCCTAAAACAGGACAAGCATAGGCGCCAATACCTCTGCTTGTGCTCATACTGCCACAGAACGATGAAGTCCAAACCAGCCCATCATACTGACTGAAATAACCAGAAAAAGGCTTAAAAAAGAACATGTCAAAATGAACAGTTTCAGCAGCTCACACTGTTAACTCTGAAGATCCCAAATTTTATATGCCATTGCTTTCTTCAAGCTCTTTGGTATACCAGTAAACCTCTCCTTGGAATTTCAGAATTTCTCAGAATCAGACATGTGTGGTGTAACACAATTTTTACACTAATAATGTGCCTGCTCTGATGTCAAGGGAGAAGAAGCTGTTATAAATGGCGTAAGTATGGAACAGAAAACAGGCAGAAGATCATGTTATTGTGGGTAAAGAACACTTCAGCAAGGTGCATGAAAATACAAGTAACTTAGTGTGCCATACTCCTCTCCCAAGTCCCTTCTTGGACTTTAATCAGTGTAAGGTGTCTGTTAGATTTCATTATACACACATACACACACACACACACACATATATATATATAAAACATATACACCCCCTAGACTAAAAGTGAAATAGCCAGTCAAAACCCCTAAATGTTCATATGATGAAAACTTCTTTTCCTAACTACATTTTCATAGAATCAGTTATTTTTTCATGCCACATATACTTAAACTCAGAATTTCAGAATCTCTTTTATAAAAGGGGAGAGGTTCATTAAATTATTTTAGCATTCCTCTAACAATAGAGAGGTGTCATATATTTGCAGTTGTCTTTGGCTTTTTAGACCACGTCATAGGAATTTACAAACACAGCTCTGAGGTATCAGTGTCAAACCTACTCATCTGAACAAAAAAAGGTTAAATTGCTTTATAAAACAAACTTTCTAAAAATTATTCACTAATGAAAAATATCCATATTTTTACCTGTCTTTTACAGTATGATAAAATTACTTGCCACCGTCTATTTTGGGTATTTGGTGTCAAATTAGCCTATACAAAAAATCATTTTTCCTGCTCTTATGCCAAATTTGACTGTCGTTTTTTATTGGAACATCAAAAGCAGGCTTTTAATTCTCACAGTTTTGATGCCTAATGAAAAGTGAAAGTTAAACACAGCATGGCAGCATTAAAAATGCATGGTAAATCCATAGCACCCTGACATCTTAGCCCTGCAGAGGATGTGAAGAAAAGCCATTGTAAACAAAAGATAATGCTACTAAATACAAAGCAAATTAATTAGATGGTCTGACAGACTCTTTAACAAAGAAAAATGGAGGGAGAACATATGTACGACTGTCTTCCAGCAAAGACATCACAATGGCCTGTCAGTGGTGCTGCCATATATTGAATTAATTTATGTATTCATTTTCAGACTTTGCTCCTGAACATCTGAAAATTGACACATTGATAAGCTACTATTGCCAAGAACTTGGACAAAGAAGGGGGTTTGAAGCCTCAGCTATACCACATAACCCAGATATCAGGGACTTAAGGCTCTGAATCACCTCTTTTACAATCAACAGATTGCTAAGGATTGTTTCCAGCTCAACTGTCTAACACTAACCCCAAATTTAACCAAACCAAGAACTTCCTTTTGTGTAGAAAAAGTGTCCAAGTTCCCCTGTCTCATTTCAGCAGGAACAAACAAGTGGCCCTTCTAAAGCTCCTGGCACATGCTCTTTATGGAAACTCCTGTCTCTGACAGGGGTGAACCGGGCTGTAAGTTCATCAGGAGTACCTGAGGTGATCTGTTCCTCTCCCCGCAGTCCTCTAGGAATTAAGCTTATCATCCAGAAAGTAAAAGCAACAGTATTTTGATTCCTTCTTTTTATTAAAAGGAGAGAAAACATACTGCTACTGATGGCAATATAAGAAACATTTTACCTTCATACATTCTACACAATGTTTGTGGAAAAATAGGAATAAGCAGATTAAAATGATGCCTTGAATGCCTTTTACCAGTTTGTTCTCAGGAAACAAGATGTGTCTTACAGCACACTCTTGGACAATAATATAAGTTGTTAATATCCCTTAATTTTTCTTTTATACATATTTGGCTTTTGCTTTTACATGATTCAAAGTTATATTTTAACAACTCATTTTTATATTACTATGAATAGCTTGTACAGACACTCCATGGCAATATAAAAAGAAACATAGAGCTGAGTGAGCATAACACTGTAGCTGAACTCCAGCCTTTGGGTCGTGAGGCACTGGCAGAGAAAATGATCAGAAATTATCACTGCTAGCCCTGGACAACCTTCTAAGAACAGAAGAGTTCCTGAAAGCTGAGCATTTCAGCGCAGATTCCTGCATAATTTACGCACCATGTACTAGGGCAAGTTACACAGGGTAAGGAAATAACTAAGAGTATGTCAGAAGAGGTACAGTTAGTGTACCTGAAACTAGGCAGCTCTCCAGAATTCTCTCTTTTCCCACTTTTTAAACCCTGCAGTACTTGGGCAATAGTTTCCACTCAGATCCGTGAGCTGCTCATTTGCTGTTGTCTTGACAAGGGAAAAAATTCTAATTCCTTCTAAAACAAAAAACTTAGACTGTTTTCCTTTTCTAAAGCTAATACTAATTTCAGTGCAATTCAGGCAATAGAATAAGATTCAGATTTTTTAACATAACAGGGCAAAGGATGATAAGAGAGAAACTTATAATAAACAAATCCTACTTGTTTTATCACAGGGCCATCATCGATTTTGAGGTCAATGCAGGAGACTGCCAAACGTGCATAAACATTTAAAGAATGCAAGTAGAAAAGCAATGCTTCAAATTGATTAAAAAATATCTCAGTCCAAAAAGTTCATGCTTGGAAATTTTCACTGTAATTTAGATAAAAATCTGATATACTTTCACATAAACATCCCTAAAATTATTGAAACTCTATAGGTTATTCTATTTTTTTATATACATATATAATTTCTATTATGTCTACTGGTGCATTTAATTTAAATTAACACAGTAAAAGAGACTAAGAGATTTTTTTAACAGACATTTCTACACAAGCACATGAACTGTGCATTCAGCATTTTTTCATCCTGCAAAATAGGGACAGACAAATGAAAAACTGTAAGAATATGTCTCCCGACTTAGAGAATCGCTTAACCACTGAATATATAAAATTAGTGTGTTTAATATGGACTTAGATGCTGTCCTGATGAGAATTTATTTTTTGGGGTAATTTAGGAAGAGCTAGGAAGTTTGCCAGAAGAAACTTGGGCAAAAGCAAGATTTTTCTGGAGTGAATTACTGCATCAGTTCCACTAACAGACACAGAAAGTTACCAAAATTGAGCTCATGATAATTTCACATCTTGTCCTGAGGGTTCTTTTTAAGGCAACTAATGCCTATTTGTTATATAAGATCTAGTGCAAAAAGCTTAATGGAATGCAAGCTGCCATCTTATATCCTGTGGAAATTGAGGAACAGGATCATTATATCATTAACTTTCTCCAGTGTCTCCTGAATATTTGTTTAAAGTCATCAGCAAGAGCTGTATAAATCAACAAGAAAGTGGCCTTAAAAATGATGGACAATCATCCTACTTACTTTTACTCTTGTGCATCCATATGCATAATCACACACATCTTAGTAAATGTTATTTTTTCCTTAGTCTTAAAATGGTATTTTGACATAATTAATGTTTCTATTTAATATCCTCATCAGATGAAATTATATGTTGCCTTTTAGGTCTGAGAATCTTCCCCAGGGAAGCAACTAGATTTAGATCTCTTAAAACTATATATGGCAATGATTGAAACAAAAGCTTCTTTCTTGCAAATCAAGTTAACCTTTATATCAGCCCCATCTTTCCAGATCAGCCACACGAGTACTCTTTGCCCTTGTGTCCTGTGCCTCAGAGCACACAGACTCCTCCTGCAATCCTGACCTTCCCTGTGCTGTGGCTGTTTCCTCGCTCCCCGCTTCCCAAGGTGATAGGGGAGCTCAGCAGGGCTCTGAAACAGAGTGACAGCAGGAGGGACTGAGATTTTACTACAGTTAAGGCAATTTCTGGAGTAAGAGTTAAGTGAAAAATATTTGCAAAATTTGGCTGCAAATTTCATAACACAGACCTTTGTTTATGCAAATAAGGAAGGGGCAATAAGAAATGATCTTTCATTATGATGACTTGCAACAATAATACAGCTTGTAAAGTCTTCTGTAAAAGCAAGAAAAACAAAAAAAGTTATGCCAATATTTTATTCTAGAACCATTCTGCAAACATTTCTCATTTGCATTACCCTGATTTTCCCAAAAGGGATTTTCTGAAAGAACAAGGTGCAGATCTTGTGACATCTCTCCAACAGTGTCATCTTGAAAATATTTGCCTCATTTTTCAACCCCTCAAATTCACTTATAAAATCTGAAGCAGCAGTTGAACTCTAGTTCATGCATACACTGTTGTAGACTTAGAAACTATTTCAACAATCCACTGCATTTAAAACAAATAGGTCCTTGGTAGTCAACAGAAGTCAAAAATAGTCCTATTGCATTCCTGGTACTGATGGAGCCTGTCCACAGTTCAGAGCAACTCTGTGCAAAGATGCTCAAGCTCACCCTGAGGGATTACACAGAGCACCTAAAGTGCTCCTAAACTGAGCTGCACTGGAAATGAGATGCCGTGCCAGTTACCTGGGATGGCGTGGCACACCAGCACAGCTTCCAATACTTCAGCGAGTTCCCCTGAATAGCTCTGCCCAGCCCTGAATTGTGCAAGATACCCAAATTTCAGCTTTAAGCAAGTATATTTCTGAATGCCTAAGATGAGCCATGCTCATGCGAAAAGGTACAGGGCAGCTTTTCAGCAGAATCACGCTGTTAAGCTCTGGGTACAAAGCACTTGCAATACCAAACAGGCAGATGTTATTGAAGGCTCAAAATGCAAAATAAAGCATTACCATTTTTATCCATGGAATGGGGCTCAGACTGCTTCTTTCCAATATCAGCAAAGGATCGTACAATTGGGATCCTGTTGCTAAGCTTCTTCTGGTTCTGATGGTGATGCTGTTTGAGTAATGCCTCATGCACTCTGTGACGAACATCCTCACTGAGCTGCCCAGAACCCACCTGCTGGTCCAGAATCATATCTGAAAATACATAAATAAACATAATAAAAGAGGGGGAAAAGGAAACATTCTATCTTTTAAATTGCAATAAAAATGATTACCATCCTACAGGATTACAAATGAAAAGCATCAGTTCCTTTAATGCAACAGAATTAAATGTTAAGTTTTATCTAGAAGTGTTTCACTCTCAGGGGAAGCGAGAGCGAGGGGGAGGGAGGAGACAGCAGGGAGAAAAGCATGCTATTAATATAAAAAAATTTCAAAAAATTATGCAGTTCACAAATTAAGGTCACCTATGCAACGACTTTGAAGTCAGTCCTTAAGTACTCCCATACGTAACATATTTAAATCCAGGGTATATAAGATGTCTTTTATTTCCAAATAACCCCTATTCTATTTCCTACAAAGGAAATGGAATGCTGTGAGGAAACAACTTTTTTATTCCCTTTGTACTTACCATAGGAGATCACAGTCTAACTCTTTCTTTCTTTCTTGTAACTGTAATTACAATACTTTTGGTGCAATATAAGGAAAGTTCAGGTAATACAATTCAGAAAAAATTTCTGCATTATTTGTCGATACCTAAAAGAATCTATTTCTACTGCCAGATGTACTGTTACTGAAAGAGAATAATTTCAAGGAGGTGTGAGTGAAACTGATCCCCCTGCTAAGAAATTACAACCATTTTTGCACTCAGCTAACAGAAAATAGTCTTATGTTTTGATATCCAACACTATTTGTTCATACACAGGCGTTCCTCTAGGAAGGTGACACAGCCCAGTGAGGTGCTTTTACACCAAAGCACACAGAATGGGCAGAAAACAGGGGGAGTTGGAAGCCACTGTGCTGCTGGAAAGTGATGACCTTGTTGACATTACTGACACTTCATGGGGTGAATTCCATGATTGGAGCGTGGCTATCGATGGCTACAAGCTGTTCGTAAGAGACAGGAAGGGAAGGAGAGGCCAAGGGGTTGCCCTCTATATCCAGACAAGGATTAAGCATGAGGAGCTGTCTCTGAAGAACAGCCAAGAGCAGGACGAAAGCCTCTGGGTAAAAATCAGAGAGAGAGGCAACAAAGGGAACTTCATAGGTGTGGTCTACACTACAGGTCAGCCAATCAAAGGGAGCTTGTGGATGAAGCCACGCTGCTCCAGCTACAGAAAGCATCATGCACACAAGCTCCAGGCTGACAGAACTGGGATTGTTAAGCCTGGAAAAGAAAAGGCTTTGGGGTGACCTAATTGCAGCCTTCCAGTACCTAAAGGGATCTTAGAGGAAAGATGGAGCAAGACTTTCCAAGGACACGTAGTGACAGGACAAAGGGTAATGGATTTAAATTAAGAGTAGTTTTAGATTAATAGGAAAAAATTATTTACTGTGAGGGTGGTGAGGCACTGGAACAGATTGTCCATGGAAGCTGTGGATGCCACATCCCTGGAGGTGTTCCAGGCCAGGTTGGATGGGGCTCTGAGCAACCTGGTCTACTTAAAAGATGTCCCTGCCTACAGTAGGGGGCTTGGAACTAGATGATCTTTAAGGTCCCCTTCCAACCCACACCACTCTGTCATTCCATGATTCTATGACATTATGTGTTTCAAATGGGAAAGAATTGTTGAGAATTTTGTGGGATTTTTTTTTAATTATTATTTGGGGAAATATTGCTACCAACAGTAAAGACGCTTAACAGAAAAATAAAGGAAAAAAAAATCTGTATCAAAGCAAGTATAACAGCATTTAAGTACACAGTTCCTTTGTGTATCAATTGGAAGAAACTGTACTTCACAAAAATACTGATGTAATAAGCTGAGTCCAAAACTCCTTGTACCAAAAATCCAGACAGCTCATGATTCTGTGCTGGAGTCAGATTCATATCTGCCAGTAAACTCAGTGGAAAAGCAAGCAGAGCAGGAAAAATAAAAAGCAGATGCATCATCACTAGAGACATAATTTGTCATGTCTTTGATAACAGCCAAGAGCAATAGAAGAGAGATTATAAAAGGCATTCAATAACTATGGTGGTTAAAAGCAGAGTTTAATTGCTAACAGTCACCTATGCACTGTGTATATACTTAAAATACACAAGTTTTTCTGAAGTTCTCAATATCCACATAACAAGCCAATGTATCACACACCTGCTTGAGAGCTGAACAACAAAAAAACCCGCACGTTTCACATGCGATGAAGAGGTTGCCAACAAATCAACATCTCCACAGTGATATGCACACAAAAAGACCAGGATGGGGTCCAGGTAAATGCAGCTGCCAACAGATGTGACCATGAGCAATGTATCCAGAGCTTTGCAATGAAGAGTCATGCAGAGATTTTCAGTGTTGTACTGGATCCCCTCCAGCATCTGCATCCTGTGCAGTATCAACAACAGGACTGGCCAAACAGCTCGTACCAAGGAGTAATGTTGCCCCATATTGTGCCCAAGCTAATAAACTCTGGCTTCAGGGTGCTTCACCTGAGCCTGAAGGGAACTTTTATCTCCAGGGTTAACTCAAACACCCTTGATTGCAAAGATAGTCTTGAAAACAAGAGCAGCATGGTTAAAGTCCAAGAGTAAATGGCCAAAAGGTGCATTTTAAACATTTAATTTTCAAAATAGACTGTAATTCCTTAACCCTGTGAGCAGAAGAGCCTACATGCTCACATCAGTTGAAGTTGTATGTATTTTCAAAGCCGTGGTCTTCATTTCTGTACCTAGAACAGGTGGCCACTTCTTCACACTCCATATGACAAAAAGAAGTAAAGAACCTTTGTTTTAAAGAATTTTCCTCTTGAATGCGCTTTTAAATTCTGCACTGCCCCCTTTTAGCCAGAGACACAGCTTACCATTCAATTTTTCAAAGATACTTCACTACCATATGAAGCTTTCAGAAGAATGTAACCTGTGGAATATCCACCAGCACAGTGCTACCCATTCTATTAAATGTTCACACCATAAAATTTCTGCTGCTGTCAAGTACATCCTACACAAAGTAGGATGTTTCTTCAGTAAGGAGAAGAAAGTATGCTGGAACCATGAAATCATTTTTCCAAAGATAGATAAAGACAGATATTCTCCCTGACCTGGCCATTTAAAAGAATTCAAAGACACTTGAATTATATGAGTTTCATATAATTTCAATAATGTTTTCTCCATTTAGACTCAGTTACAATACATCATCTATATAAAATTAATTTTGTGAGTAAATGTGAGCAATGTGAGTACTTTAACATGCTATCACAGTAACTTGACTGTAACTCATCACCACCTGTGAACAATTCACCCAGGCTGTGAATTACAGCACTGGGGTGCAGACAATTTATGTCAGTTCCAATGCAGCGTGGCTCGTGTGTGGCCCAGCAAAAAAAATTCCATCTGTCCCACCTCTAGAATCGGCAAGGATGCAAAAGCAGGCTGGCCGCTTCCACTCTCTCTGGAGGTGTCTGTTACACTGCAGCTTTGCACAGAGACACGTGGCCAGACCCATGTGGAGTGCCCACAGGTCCAGGCAAATGGACAATAAGGAGGCTGTCACGTGTGGCCACAGCTTGTTCCCCACTGCTCCAGGCTCACAGTGTGCTCATCACCTCATGTGCAATACTACACAGAATGTTCAGGTGAAACATAGAATAAATTTATAGAAAATATACTGTATTCGTACCAAAATACCTGTGAAGTCCAAAAAGAAATTGCTGGGCTCGTATTCTCCTGATGTAGGTTGGCACTGACAGTTCACAGCAGAAACTGAGTTCAGTATATACCAGCAAGGGTGCCGGTATTCACACTTCAAAATTTTATAACTGTACAATTGCAGGACAAAATGAGAGATTAATGACAAAATATAAAACACATAGGCTTTTGTGTGCACCACAGTTGCAGTGATAGCTGACTACAAAACCTAATTTAAAAGCCAAGGTTTTTCTGGCTTGTGGTCCTTGCCCTTAAAGACAGGGAAGAAAAAACCAAGCAACTCTAAATGCATTGCTTTATGGAAGACAATTGGTCGAAACACCGTCCTTTATCTTAATGTGTCTCTAAAGAGGAACCCAAATATATCCTTCCCTAGTGAGTCAGGCAGGAGGAGCAATACAAACCCAACAATTAGGATTCCTGACCTGCACTTATGAACCAAGACCCATTTACAGCATTTACAAAGGTGATTATAAACAAGCTATTTAAGCCAGCAGATTTAGCTGCTCATCCGAGAGGGCAAAGCATTCCAGTACTCCAAGACACAGATTCTATTTCCAGCTTTACCTGAAATTATTCGGTTCAATTCCTCAGTTAAAATACTTGAAAAGGAAAGAAAGAATGAAAAATGTCTGCTTTTTGAAATAACAGTATGTAATTTTACTGAGGAACAAGAGCAAGTATTTCACAAAACTGTAAATTGCAGAGACAAGGCCAAAATTCCCAGCTTGCAGTTCAGAACTGCAGGCACAGTGGATGCCTCATAAAAAAATAAATTTTGCAAGCTGAGATTGACTTGTGCAATCTAAAAAGATTCCCACATTTGCAGTTAACATGGGAAAACAGAAAACAACAACAAAAAAAGACATGCTACATAGAGGTTGGTACAAGATCTACAATTTATCCACAGACAATGGAACAAAACCTGGTAGTTTCTCTGCAGAGGTTATTACCACATGCTAAGCTGAAAATAAAGCAAACAAACGTAGAAACCTGGGTAAGTGAGAAGGTGAAAGCTGAACAAAAGACAGGTATAGGGTCAAACAGAGAAGCAGATTACTCACAGGCTATCCCACACTTTATTACAATGTTTGTAATAAAAGTTAAATGTACCATAAAAGCACTCTCAGAAACACAACACAATGTGAGTGTTGCAGATAAAAAAAAGGCTCCAATGTAATAAAATCTCAATTTGAGCCAGTTAAAATATGTCATTATTATGGAGTAATATAGCTTAAAGCAAACAAAGGCAAAAGAAGACTTGTTCAGATTGAAAGCTTAACATGATATTAACGAAATCAATAAAATTGCACACTTGGGACATAATGCCCTGGGTTGCTGAGCACAGAGCCCGGTGACCTCAATCACAAGATTAAGCTGTTACACAGATTGAAAATTCGATCGTGAGGAACATACAAAAGACTGCTAGGGAGAAAACAGTCAGATCTTGGGATTGGAAAGCAAGGGCAGTTTTAAAATTTAATTTTAAAAATAAACCATTATTACAATTAAACCATTTAAAATAAATGGGAATACTTCAAACACATGCAAGTCACCAAAGCTCCACTGTGCAAGACAGGCCACAGTTTGTATTTGACAAGGTCTGACATTTGTTCATAGAACACTCTGCACAACTACAAGAATATGCAAGTTCTGTGGCTCATGCTGTAAAGAAAGTATTGCCATTAAAGGCTGGACTGAAGAGTTTTTGAACCAAACAACAGAAAATGGCATCATATGTTAAATAGAGGAACCTTTTGGTTTCATTCAGTGGTTATAATCAAAAAACCAGATGGTAATCTGAGAATCTACATGGTTTCAAAGGAACTAAATGAAAATATCAAAAGAGAACATTTTCATCTGCCAACTTGAACAACACAGTGAAGCTGCTCTCTAATGGTACAGCCAGATTCTGGCAAATACCTCCTCAAGAGACAAGTTCCAAAATAAATTGTTTTGATTACATAGATTTTTCAGACTTCCTTTTAGCATATGTTCTATACAGAAGTGATCGATAAAATATTTCTACATAATGTTCAAAGGAATTCCTTGTGCATGGAGTGCTAACTACAGATACAGGAGTCACTGCAAAGACATGTGAAAAAATAACATCACTTATTACAAATAGCAATAACTCCCCTAAAATATGTGTAATAAAAATTGCATTTTTAAACAGGATAAAGTTCAGCAGAGGAATTGAGCTCTTTTCAAGGGAAGCAAAATCCATCTTACAAAAATTAAGAACAATTTGAGAAAATTCAGCAGCAAACATGCTGTTCTGATGCATGATAACAGTGTTGGAAATTCATCTCAGAAGTCTCTATTGTAACAAGATGCTATCCGTGAATTCAGCATCATAAGTATGAATAAGCTCTTTTGCAACAAGGAAAATTGTGTGCCTGTCCAAAGAAATATACAATTTTGTAGATGAAGTAATTTTTTAATATGACAGTTGGAATGGAAAAGACCTAATAGAGAATGGACATGCTGGAATAGATGATGATTTAAAAATTCTCACCACATAAACAGTACTAAAATATTTTTAAGCAAAACTGTCAGAGTTTCCAGGAATAAAATACAAAATGTTCTAGAAACCATGCAAACATTACAAAAGGTGGATTTCAACTGCAGATTTTACCACAAGCCCATTAATGTTTTAAAATATAGCCTTTAATAATAGCAATTCTCAAGGGCTAAGTGCTGAGAGTTTAGTGCCTTAGTGAATAAGTGTTTATAGATTAAAAGCCTTGACTAAAACAAATAGGAATTCTTAGTCTCAATTTAGCAATAAAGTTTAAGTAAACCTCTTTCAAGGATATGAAGACTGGCACTGCATTAATAGAAATGTAACTTGATATTGGAATATAGCCCAGACAGCAAGACATTACCAATAAATACACAGCACACATTTCTCACTAACAAAGCATTAAGGCAAGTAAGAAGAAAGTACATGTGCAAAAATAATGTATTTGTTCTCAAAAGACGATGCATTATAGCAATGCAGTAAAATTATCAAAAGATCGCATTAAAAACAAAAACCCTAAACTATGAATCAGAAGCACAAGAATCAAATTTAATTCAGGAGTACCCCTTAAAACCGTAGGGCATAACCTGTTTTTACCAGCTCTCCTGAAGGTGGTATACTCAGTAACACAGAAACAAAACCAAAAGTGATCACCAGGACTGCTGGACAAGCCTGGCATGAGGATGGCTAGCAAGCCAAATAACAAGAGCTGAATGTTGAAAAAAAAATTGAAGCCAACAGGTGAGAGAAGCCATTTACTTAAATTCTAAAGTGTCAGGACTATCAGATACAACTGGAACACACATCAGTTTCTGGTGAAAACTGCATTTGCATTGTATAGCAAAAGATAAGTAGGATTATAACTACTGACAGGGAATAGCAACTGACTGGAACACACAATAAAGGATTTCCTGAGAGGTACCAGTTCTGCCTAATCTTCAAGTCCAGCAGTCACTTCTATGTAAAAAGAACTGCCTGTCATATTATTTGGAATTATCACGTTTCTAAAACACCCAGCACACATGCCTTGGTGTGTGCTTGTTACCACTACTATCAGTCTTTCCTTCTCACAGCACTGCCTGCTGTGTGCCACAGTCTTCGTAACGTTCTCTAATCACTGGAGACCAGAACTTTACACACGTAGCATAAAAGTAACAAATTACAAAGGAACTTGATTGAAGAAAAGGAAAACAGCATTGCTACAGCACAAATTATATTAACAGAGAACAGCAACTGGAGTTGCAACTTTATTTCTGGAGAAAATAAAAAAAATAAATATCTTCAAAGAAACCTGACAGAATATGAGTAATCTACAGAATGATTCACTTGCCTGAAGCACCTGCTGCAAAGCTTTTATAAAAAGAATAGCTCATTGCTTATTGAATCTTCAGAAGAGGAAAAATATTATCTTTTTTCAAAGATAAAGTGCAACCCATGCAAACCTTATCATGTGTCAGGTCATCTCATCAGAAAGGGATGCCTACCACTTCAAGCAAAAAATACAACAAATGAAATGCATCCAAATGTGCCACAACAACAGGTGCTTTCTAAATTAAAACGGTATATGCCAATTAATGAAAGTCATCCTAAAGCCTCTTCTCAGAAGAAATACGTTTTCTTAATCAACAAACCAAGATAAACCACAACTAGGGCTGACTTAAAATAGTGTGAGGGTAACTCCCCAAATTCTTTACTGAAGGACAACTTACATCAGTGGTGAGTTGCAACATTAGTATTACAAATGCTCAAATCCTTGGCCACGTTAACTAAAACAAAACCACTATATCTAATGATTAAGAGATTACAAACATTAATTAATTGAGGCCTCACTATGTTGGAAAATATACCATATCTTCCAAAAACAAAGAAAAAAAGGATGTTCACTGAAATTGGGAGTTTTTTGCATTAATCCTTACTTGTTTTACCTACTTAAATAAAAACAATTCTGGAAGGGCTTTCTTAGCTGACTACGGACAAAGTTGAGTGATTTCTGGATTAAGAATGTAAAGCTCAAGTTGGAAAATCCCAGTGCACTATTTAAGAAAAAAAGTAATACAAGAACATCAAGCAGCTGACCTAAGTACTTCTTAATTATTTATAAATAAATAATAAAGCAACATACTGATAAATCACCTTTGTTCTTTCAAATCAGCTTCTTTTTATTCTTCATGTTTATCTTTTATCTTTATCAAGACAAATTTTGAAGCTCTGATTCAGACTATGAGTCATGAGAGAATCAGATCTCAGCAGAGTAGAAACCCACACAGGTTTTTGCAGATTTGTATTAATAATATCTTGCGTCAGTTTGACATAAACAATTTGGGAAAAGTAAATACAAAAAGCAGCTACCACTATCCGAGCCAATTTTAATTCCACTGTTAAATATAGCCCACCAAACAATATCTCCCCTATAATTTAAATAAGTAAAATAAATTTTGTATGGGACTTACATACATTTATATATCATCCATAAAGCAGCTTTCTTGATAATCTTGAGTGTTAGAAAATTGTATTGCTTTGTCTTTTATATCTTTTCTAGACTAGTTACAGTCTTTAAGGGAAACACCAGGAAAGCAGAAAATGGCATTTAGTCTCAATCTCACTTATACTTTTGGGAGGGAAGACTCATCCGTAATGTTCTCTCTTGCTCAGAAGCTCACAAAATAAACTTTTATTGGAAAAAATGCACTCAACTTTATCTTAAGAAGTTAATGGACCTAAAATTTCTTTTAAAAACTTACACTATATCATTACTCCTGATTTCATTCTCAACTCAGAGCCATGTCTGTTTTCATGTAACTTAATTGCAATAAACGCTTCCCTATATTTTGGGGGTTTTTTTTAAGCTAGATTGCCTGCAATTAGCGTAGCAGTAGATCAAGTTTGTGAAAGTTAGCACACGCCTCATTCACGTGAGGCAGCATGGCAGGAGCAGAGAACATGCCAGCTCTAATTAAATCTAACCAAACTGTCCTCTTTCCTCCATTTTAATTTTCTTCTTTATTCAAAAATTGATTCTTAAAGCAGCAGATTCCACACAAAAAATATAAATAGAATATTTACTAACTGTGCCAGACATGAGTTTCTTTTCAAGTACATTGAGAAAAACATTTCCTAGGAGTTTCTAAACTGAACTGATTATTATGCAATAACATTCTTGTAAACATTTAATTTTTATGATAAATTTTCATAACCAATAAATGGAACATCAATACATACCTGCAATTTCTTCTATGGAGTTAGCTCTCATGTCCAAAAGAACTGTGCCATTCAGGATGCAGCTTCTCAGCTCAAACAAGCTATGAAGTGACAGTGTGGCAACATATGGTTTGCTCCACCTCTCTCCACCATCCTCTACATCTTCTTCAAATTTCAACCACCTATACAAACAATCAATTTTATAACTCTGTTGTGCGTAAGAAATGAAAAGTTAGTTACTTCTATGGATGCTGAAAGTACTGACAAAGACATTAAACATGTCTTTGGATTTCACTTTATTCTTCCTTTTTAGGAAATAGGAGAAACTTCCCTTGCCTACTTCTTTCCATATAATGCTGTATTATACCATTTTTGAGGACAAGTTCTGACCACAGAGAAGTGAGAAATGTATTAAGCAATCATCTTTGTACTCTACAAGAACTTTGACTAATTCTATGGCACACAATGATATTTCTGTGACAGAATAACAAGTGGTAGGAAAAGGAATCTGGAGAGACTTCAATAAAGTAAAAGGATAGATGGAACTGGCATGAAAGGATCAAGTCTTTTGTTACCATCCACCCAGATGAACTTGCTTGAGACTGAATTCTCTACTGATAAATAGTACACTTAAAATGTTAAAAGAGAATTAAACAAACAAACAAAAATCTAAGAAGTCACACAGGGATGTTGCTGTGTGGAGCCCTGCAACCTGCCAGCTTGGCAAGGTTTGAGCAGCTGCAGTCACAGCACACGCCTCTGTCGCTTGACTCAACAGCACTCGGATATTTTATATGGACACGGCAGCAGAGAAGTCAAGCAGAGCCTCACACCTTGACAGCATCTTCACACTTATTTCCAGACAGCAGGGAAGTGTAAAGCCTTAAGACTGCTAAAGCTGAGGAATTTCCAGTTTTACCAAGCCTCACAGCCCAGAAACACAGCAAGCACACCTGTCCTCTTCTGTTCCTGGGCCACCTGTCTGGCTCTGCTCCTACTTGTAAAATATGCAAGTGTACCCACACTTCAGATACTTTCCTCCTTTCAGTCCTTCTGTACCAAATTCCTTCCCTTTTGCTGCCATCCTGTGAGCAGCCACCACTTCACTGGCCCACTCATCATCAGCATACCTGCTCCCTTCCTGATGTATTCCATTTCTTGGAACTGTCCCCGCTGCCTTCTAATCATTCTCATTATTTATAGAGATAATTAGCCTCAATTCCTTGGGTCCTTCAAAACCTCCAATCTCCTATGTCTAACCCTCTCCTCCTCTTTGTATCTAAATATTTTTCCTCCATTTCCTCTGTGAGGAAACTGGCCAGTTTCTCTACTTCTTCTTTGCCCATGAGAACTCTTTCTGCTTCATCAGACCTATTCCCCACTCCCTTTGCTGCATTCTCTTTTCTCTTCCCAGCCCACCCCTTTCACCTTTACATTCCTCCAGAGAAGCAGCAAGGAGGACACAGCACACACAAAAATTTGCTTCAACAGAGCCAAACTATGAAATTGAATTTACATATGCAAATGAGGTTTTCCAAATAAATTTTCAAAACCATGTCCAAATGGACATCAAAAACAACCTAACACACTCCTCTCCACCAAATTCAAAGCAATACTTTTAAAAGGGTGGCCTACAACAACTCAGGAAAGTTATCAAGAAGCATGTGAGAAGAAAAAACAGTTCTTAATTTTTTTTTCATTTTGCAGTTACACTTGAACTCACTAAGAAAAGGCTGCTTCTGTCTTATGCATGGCACACGTTTCCAAGCTGAAAAATTTGCAATACCTATTTGTGTCTACACCATCGCAAATATGGTGCATTTATTGTCCTGTTTAAACTATTGTCTCCCAAACCTGATTTTCTTTTCTCATACCTCTGCATTTGTGCATGTTTCTAATCTCTTTAGGAGATTTATAAGATCCTTATGCTTGAGTATTCTTAATTATTTATTTTATTATGTTATCATTATTATTACATACTATTATTTCTGTTATTATATCTTGCTTAGCTTATTATATCTTCTTTTATGCTGACTCAGAAAAAAAGATTAAAAATCATGCTACATATATCCTAAAAACAATGACCCAAGCATAAATTCTTACAAAATATCATCAGAAACCTCATATTGTCATTACGTTCTGTTCATGTACGTCAGTCTTCAACACTGCTTATCTGATTATGCTGCTGCAGTCTGTCCTTGATACCACCTAACTTAAATCTACTGACCAGCTGTAAACAGATTTTAAAAGAGCAGTAAAAGACAAACAGGTTCTCAAAAGTTTAAGACAGGTGACTGGACAAAGGCAGGCTTATTATCAGAGCTTGTAACTTACTAGGGACACAGACAAGTTTATATAATGAAAACAGATTTAATTAGAGTTTATAGTGTCAGACGTTAAAGCTTATGTATTGATGCATAAAAATCCATAGGAAATTATCGCTACTGCTCAAATAATTATACTTGCCACTGTGATCATCTGGGTTTCCATGAATTAGAACAGCATAATTCTATGGGTTGCACCCCATTTCCTACTGTTGCTGAGACTTAGGTGTTCAAACACATTATCATACACTGTTACTCAATGAGCCAACAGGCAAGGACATGGAATTAAATCATATCCAGCTGAGAGCATTCCACGTTTGGAATAAATTTCTATTTAGATTTTAATAAGAATAACGTAAGTTTACTAATTTCATCAAGGGAACATCATGTTACTCTTTATCACCTTTTTTCAGAAATATCCCTGTTATGTCAGATAATCCTTATTTAACATATCAAATGAGAAACAGTAGCAGGAAACACAAAACAAGTCTAATCTTATACAGAGTCTTTCAATTCTAAGTGTTCAGAGGTTTTAAAAATCATAACACCGTTTGAACAATCCTCTGGATTCATGTACAAGACTCCATGACAGAAATGGCTTTGAAATCCAAATTCAGGCAAAGATCCCAGTTTGGCAATTTTCTACTCCTTTGAGTTTCCAAAGACAAAATTAAATATATTTACTTTGCAGTTTAACCCCTTAAATGGGTATGATTGACAGATAAAAGCCTTTCATAACTTCTAGGGAAACACCATCGACCCCATCTGTGTATTGAGCTCATGTCACATGTATCCCATGTGACTGGAACATATCTGGAGCTATCTTAGTTACGTCTGATTGCAGAGAAGTGCACGTTCATTCTTACAGCTTTCTTTTCCTGGTAAAGATTGGCATAGGTCTATCCATCACACAGTTTAGTTCCTCTGAGAGAATGCTTGCCAGAAAAAAGTATGCCAACAAGAGTTTCAGCAAGGTATGTTACTATAGGAAAACTATTACTCAGGCAAGTGTGTGCGCATACACTTTCTATATATGTCCTAGCTTCTAAAGCCATCTCCATCACTTTCTCGGGCATCAAACAGAAGAGCACACATGCTTCATTTTAGACACAGTTACTACATTTTCTGCACAATATGAAGTGGGTGATTTGTATTTCATCTATTTTTTAGTGTGCTATGTCTGCAGCAGAGACATGAGTATGTACTCACAGCCTGCTCAACAGTCAATGGTTTTAATGTAATCTTTCGATCTGTATAAATTTCCGCATGAGCTTGTGCCTGCCTACACCGATTCGAAAACCAACCAAAGAACACAAGCATCTCAGGAACAAAGCAGAAGTGACAAACCGATGTTTCTTGTGACCTAGTTTCTTTGGAAGAAAGTTTTGATCCAGGGAAAATGCATTATACTTCCTAACTTTCCCTAACCCATCCATTTTCTAGTCACTATTAACAATTTACTTTCTAAACTATGGACATGAGTTTATTTTCCTTACTGTGCATCAAAATTTAAGCTCAAGCACTTTCCTCCTGGTTCCAAGGTTCTTTCTATTTTCTTCTTACTATATAATTTTATCTGCTCCATAAAGATAGTGATATTCTCCAGATATTTTTGGTTGATATTAGCAGATTAATGAGTCCCAAAAGTCCGGATAAAACTTGCTACAAATCAGGCACTACTTTCCAGCCATGACACATGAATTGCTTTCCCAACAGCTGCAACTTGCAGCTACACTATTGGGTGTATAAAATAAATCCAGCTGTTACACTTCAATGTGTTTCTCCACAAACTTACTGGAAATTTTGCTTCAGAATAGAAACTATACATCGTCTCCATAGAGAATTCACGACTGTACAGCTGGGCCACATACAAAAGCTACTGTAAGAATGATTATTGATTTTAAAAGGTATGTGTTTCTTCTGGCTTAAAATCAATTGATGGAGAAAAAAAAATTAATTTTATCCCTATATCAATATAACCAAGTTATTAATTCCATTCTGCTCGCTAACTAATTCCATGAATGGGACAGTCTAAATCGGATCCTGGAATGGCGGAGTCCAGTGCACTTTCAATCAAATTGAAAATACCAAATACAGATGTACTCCATCAGAGTCAACTCAACACTCCAGTCCAGGGGCACCAAGTGCAGAGCTTGGTGAAATGAATACATAACCACTTAGTGCTATCACTCTCATTAAATGCAATTAATCTCTATCTGGAACCACATCCAAAGCCAGACAGTAGATTTACAAATATTTCCAAGTGACATTTTGCACACAGATGAAAAACATATAGTAAGCCTGGAAAAGCAACAAATTCAGGTTGTATTTTCTCCATACCATGCTTTTAGTCAAATCTATAATTTTGAAGTCCTGAATCAATCCCAGGTATTTAAAGTGATCCACTGTATTAGTTTCTAAGCACATGATCTTGCATATTAAACACCATCCCATTTCTATTACTCTACTCAAAGCCATCTTGTTCCTTGTGTATGATATCTTTATCTATTTCTAGAGGAGTAATACCTCCTAATTTCTTATCATCAGCAAGTTTCATTATTATAATCCTATTTTTTCATTCAATAATAAATCTATTTATTAAGCCTAATTCTTCAGAAGTCAGCTGTCACTACCTTTCACACTAACAGTATAATCTCTCAGCATGACCTGCTGCACCTCTTCAAATAGTTCCCCACCTGCTAATAGAATTTTTACACTAGAATGCAGTTCAAGTAATAAATTTCCACTGCTGTACTATATGAAATGCTTTATTTAAAAAAAATTTAGATCCACTGTTTTTTCCTTTGTCAGAAAAACAAAAATCAATTATCTGATTAAAGAGCATTATTAACTTAGTCTCACATGATATACCACTGCATTGCATTTTATCCAATTTTCCACTTAACTCCAAGTCTATAATTTTTCTTCCCTTCAAGCACTGTTCTAAGCCTTGTATGGCTCTGAAATTGGACTATAAGAGCTCTGTTTGTCCCATTCTTTTTTATCCTTTCTTTAATAGTATTGCTGTGTTTGGATTAGTACAACACACCTGACAGACTCACAGAAAGACATTTAATTACATTAAATGTCTACCCATTAAATACATGCTCTGTCACCTTTCTGGTATGGAAATTATTGCACTCTCTTATTTGCACAGAAAAGCACTTTGAGCCTTATCTTCATTTTGAATTTGGTAATTTCCTTGCCATCTCCTCCTTTTCTAACCAGTCACCCCATGTCAAATGCGGTCTGAAATTCTGGGATCCAAAGTGAAAAAGACCATTTATCTTGACCCGTTCTTTCCACATAGCAGCACCACTCTTCCTTTGTTTCCATCTTACTGCCAAAACTAAGAAATTTTTACTATTAGCTATTATGTCACTCTTTTATTTTCTGAGCTCCAAAAATATAGTTTTCTTAGCTGTTTTCTCGTGCCCTTTTTCAACAATCTTGTTTCTATTAAACATTTTTAACTCTTTATTTCACAAAAAACAATTGAGAAGGCTGTGCATATAGACAGATCAACTGAAAGAGAAATTTATTTCACCTACTCCTTTTGAATTGTCTTGATCAGAAACACCTGCTAATAGAAATAGCTGTAATTTTCAGAAACACAATTCTTTGATAATTTGCAAAGGGATTTTTTGTAAGTTGAACTAAAGAAGTTGCTAATTCCCTGATAAAAAATAACACACACCCCGTGACTTTTACTTTTTAATTCCAATAGAAGCTGATACCCCTCCTAGAGAGGTTCTATGTATTCTTAATCAGTACGAGAACATTGTAGATTATTACCTTGATTAGATTTTCTCTCTCTGAATATTAATAAGATTATTTAGGAACAGTACTGCATTCCCTTTGCAGCACAATCCCCATATGAGAATTTTCTACACATAAAGATCTATATTTAGCATGTGTCTATGCTGTTTATGAACAGAAAATGGAAGGGAAGGTCACAGAAAATTCTTTGGTCCTCTGGGAAAGCAGAAATTTGCAGTAAAATTAGAGAGAAAACTAACAGCCATATTCATGTCAGACAGCCCACATCCATAGTTGCCCACAAAATTCTTCCAGAAATTTTGCAATTTTTATTCTACTGACACCAAATATATTTTACACAGACTTTGGGGCACCATTGAGGAACACTGTCAACAGCTGGCAAGGAGAGAAAGAACTAAGGTTTCAAGATGAAAAATGAAGCAAAGATTGCTGGAAAATGTAAATTCTTAATGAAATTAAGCAAATCATCTCCCATTTAAGTGCTCAAGGAAAAAAATATACAATTAAAAGAATATTTCTGTACCATTATTGTTATTTTTCCCAGCAGAAATGCAATCTAAAAGTCTTTCCCACTAATTTTGCAGAAATGAAATAATCCAACACTGGATACTCGTTCTCAAAATAAACTGTTCATTGAGAGCTAGAATATGTAAAAGTTCTATTGCTCCAAAAGTAATTTCATTCCTTGCTTTAATCTTTTTACAAGGGTACCCTTCTCAGTTTCTTGAGGATTCAAACAAAATAGGAAGTTTGAAAGATTCTTTAAATTATAAGATAAAATATATATTGATCCAGTGATTTTTAATTCACATATATGGTATATTTACATTATTTTTTTTCCACCGGTATTCACTCTGACCTATATTCAAAAATCCAGATGAAAACATTCGACTCTGGGAAACAATGAATGCTGTTGTAATACTAGCAGACTAAGGATTAAAATTACTGTTTTATTTAAGCTTTATATCCAAAATCTGTCCCTGAGCTTGCTACAGCTTTGAAATCATTTCTCAATACACCAGCATCCAATACCTACATATAATTTTTAAGTCATGAAAACACTCACCTTGCTGTCTCCCTCCACTCTGCATCCTCTCCTTCACGCCAACAAATTTCATCAAGCTCAGTAAAGAGATCATGAGGAATGTGTTCCTCATCATCATCTTCTGTTCCAAGAATAAACTGCACCCTTTGTGATGGGGTATCTGGAGAAAAATAAAAATGTCAAGTCCAAAACACCAAATTTTTTGCCCTGAGAAAACAAATTTCATGAGATTATCCAGATGTTTTCATGCATATCACCTACTGCCACACAAAAAAATTACAGTTCTCCTGCAAGAACATTCATTTATACACAAACACATTCAGATTGAGATCTCTTCATTTACTGTAGTTGTCAAGTCCGCTGTTTAAGAAACTCATCCAAAAATATAACGTGTCATGTAGAAACAGGGTCTATTGGAAGCTGGAATGGTATCTCCCGGAAAAAAAAAAAGGCACACAGAGAGCAGCATAGATAAAGCTGAATAAAGCTGATAAAAGTCTTTTACTCCAGTGTTAGAAAAACTACTTTGCCACTTCATAAGTCTACATCTGCAGATCTGTCTCTACACTACTACACTAAAATGTGAAATCTTTGCTGTAGGAGAAAGGCACCACATGAAACCTGTCTAATATGGACATACAACTGCAGACTTGACCCTCACCCCTTTGTTAACTGTTTCTACTTGGCTAGGCTGCTTGAGATACACAACTTCCTAATCTGTCCCAGCTTCCTCATTTTATTCTTCCTATCTCTGTCTTCCCTGCCAACACTGTTACTGATTAATTTTCTTCATAACCTTTCGGCACAGACAGCTAAATATATTTTTGGAAACATACTATTATTTTTTTCACTCAAAAAATTTCCAGAACTCACAGAGCATCTTAAAGTACATGTATATTCAATGTTCATAGCTCAAGTGCTGTGTTTTAAAAAACCCCTCCTATTTGCTTATTTAAATGCAAATCTCAAATGAACATACTCTGATGAAACGCAGTGTCTCTAGCAATACACAGTTGCTTTTTCTGCTAATGTATTTTAGATTTCTGAAACGAACCAAAAGCCCTTCGTGAGAGCTGAAAGAGGCCAGGCTGCCAGTCAACTGAAAAACTGATTATCCAGCAGAACAGCTCAGTGATTCCTTGAACATTGTCTAAATGAAGTTCAGTTCTATAACCATATTTGTAAGACAAGCTACAGTATTCCATCTAACAGTGAAGAGCATCACTGCACAGGATCCTCAAGCTCTTTGAATTGTGTAAAAAAATGAGATGATAGCACCCATTGAATGCTAATTAAAGAGCAAACACAGCTCTGATCCAAACAAATGAAATGGGTCACTGACACAGAAAATTAAATTCAGCAATAAAGATACCTTTTCGATAGTAGTACTAAACTTGCTACAGCAATGAAACACAAACAATACATGACAGTTTTCACCTGAGGTCTATTTGCTTAAACAGAGTGTAAAGATATAGTACAGTCAAGCCTATTTACTCCTTCACAAAGCAAGGAAATTAAACTCAAGAAGAAACACAGGAGAGGAGAGAGAGATGGTCTCAGGTACTACAAAGCGCTAGAGAATGGAACTGCAGGGGGTACAGCTACAGGAATTACTTTTGGTGAATCACTGAAGAACAGCAACAAACTCCCCCACTTTACCCTTTCTCTTCTCTCTCACTGTTCAGTCCTCTTTTTTCTTTAAAACCTTTTTTCTTTTTTTTTTTAATCTGAGTCTAGAAAGTACATTCTAGTTAAGAAGTGTGCAACTTTTTAAGACTAATTTCCAGAAGGACAAAATTCAGTGAGATATGAACTTACAAAGGATTACTGCATATGACTACAAACAGAACATGGGAAAGAAGCTGCTTTGGTAGAGAGCTGGACTGCAGTTAGAATCTGAGAATAAGCATTTCCAGGAACATCCTGTACTCTTGATAAAATCAGCACTAGAACTGATTTACAGCAACTGCTACTGGTAAGTAATAAATGAGCAGTGTCATACAGCAGAGCTGCAGCTTTATGACAGTTATGATCTTCATGCAAACGTGCTTTCAGCGTGGGAAGAAAAGCAGAGGATCAGAAATCTCTTGAAGTCAGGTGACTAGCAACAAGGAATCACCTTACTGCAGTAATTTGCTCTCACTGGGTCTTCTGTGTAACAAGCTACTTGACTGACAACAGGGAATCAGAATCTTTCAGGCTGAAAAGACATCATCGAGTCCAACCGCTAACCAAACACTGCCAAGTCCACCACCAAACCACACCCCCAAGCATCACATTTATAGAAATGACAAAATATGCACTAAATTGTCTTCTTCCTTGTTAAGAAAGCAGTAAAAAAAAGCTGCTAGATTCTGTCTATCTTTCTTTACTGCTGTGATTTCTATTGGTATTTGAAACTTGCAAGTCATAGCTTCATTTTCAGACAACAAGCTGGAAAATGAAAAAAAAAATTATAATTTGCTTTATAGTACAATAACTTTATTTCAAGGACAAAACCCTAAGAGACTTAAACAATAGGAAAATTATAATAAAAACAACAGGTCTGTTGGTTCTACTTATAAAACTGAATTAGCAGGACTATTCATGAGCAATGCCAGATAAATTTGGCTCATATTCATAGGAGTAATAAATACCAAATATGTCATTAATATGTTATATAGAAAATCAGTAATATGTGATTCAAAATTAGTATGGAAGAATACTTCAATTGCTGACTGTCAAACTGTGGTAACTTAATCCTCAGTGCAGAAGCATAATATTTGCAAACTAGGACACAATATTTTCTGCAGTCTAGGAAAACAGAAATTGGCTTGAATATTATTTTTGTCTATCCCTACTTCAAGTAGCACAGCCAGCATAAAAAAGAAAATTCTTCATACTATTATTGCTATTTCTAAAATGTAATGAAAACAATCTAGATGAATCTTAAAAAAAAATTATTGAATGAGACTGATCCGTTACAGTAGTATTTCTCTCACTGTAGTTGTTTTATATCAGAGTTATCAGAAGCAATATGAATTTAAAGTTTCACAATAGCAGTTGATGAGTCTCCCAAGTTACTAGTTCATCACCAGTTCAGGAAATCCTCCACGACCAGCTGGAACTGGGTAGAAGGTCTGGTACACAACAGGAGCAGGGGTACCATCCACAAGCACTCCTGCTTGGCAAATGAGCAGTCTAAGGCAGGAAAAGTGAAGCAGCTTTGTGTTTGCTCCACCAGCCACTCTTTTTTATCCCTGGGTTTCTTTGGGCTTATGCTCGTTTCATACTTGCAGATGGATCCAAACTTGCAGAACTTGCATCCAAACTACCTCTGATAACTCAAATTCATTGCATGCATGCAAATTCTGAGTATTCCACATTTAAAAATCTGGCTAATTCCAATGGCCTATTAAAAGGGTAAAAATTAAGATCTGGTGGTTAAGCTATTGTTGAACACACAAATTCAAAGTGGCACTCAGTGCTGCAGAAAGGGATTGACCCTGCAGAAACCTGACATATTGAGCTATGTTATGACACCTTGTAAAGTCATCAACATCCCTGAAACAAGTGCAAGATGTGGGCATAGACACACCAAAAGAGCAGATTTGAAAGCCAGAATTGCTAATAACCTAATTATCAGAGGGAAACCCAAAGAGCTGCTCCCTGGAACAGTGTAGGTGCAGGTAGTGGCAAACCTGCAGGTGCAGCTGAGTGCAGGTAGTGGCAAACGGTGTCCCACATCACCATCCCACCTTGCGAAACACAAGCAGAAAAGAACCGTAACTGGCATTTCCCCCATTTAAAACATCCCCAAGTGCAACCATAACTCTGGGTCAGGACTGCTCCCTCTTGCCTGAGGGAACAAGGTAAAATCAAGACTTGTCTGGGGNACATTTTCTCCTTGAAACTGGCCCAAACCGGGACAGGTAACAAAGGAGGATCACTCTCAGTCCCTTCACATAAATTCAGCCCAGTAAACATTCTGTTCCACTACCCCAGTCAGAGCAATCCACATCTCCTCCTCACTGAGTGCCAGGGTTTCATCTGGGACAAACCGCCCTGCCATCGGGCACAACTACACACAATCCACCAGCTGATATCACAAGCAGAAACACGGCTTTCAGTACATATAAAATGTATCCAAATTCTGTCCTCTGCTCTTGATAAACTCTAGAAAGAGTGCAAAAATGTATTTCGAGTAACACTCTCTGAGCTCAAAACAGGTTTCTGTATTTCTCAGTCTGTCAAACCTGCATTTAAGGGTAGAATTAGTAGGCAAATACTTTTTACTGGGGTCAGCAGATGAAGTAGTAAGAGATTACTTTTTCTACATTAGAAAACATGCTAACTGTTAAAATAAAACTTCCATTACAGAAATTCACATAAGATAGTAAGCATACATAGACAAGATTTAATCCATGCCTTGTGCTCTTGTACATTCACATTAAAATAATATTAAATGTGCAAACTATTTTTTTTATTACTCACTGCACAGGACAAACTGCAGACAGGGAGTTAACAGGTGTAACACAGTTGACATCAATAACAATGCCTTATAAACCAAGGGGAAATGGTGTGAAAAATTCACAGGATCAGAGAAAAGAAAGGATCATTTCAGACACAAACATTCATCATCCTACTGCTTGCACTCACCACAGAAGTAGTGGATGGGGACTCTCCCCTAACCTCCTTCCTTTGCAGACTGGACTCTGCCTTTAGCTCAGCAATCGGTAAAGGTAAGGATCATAAATTCTTTTTTTTTAATTAGAAAATGTAGTAAAAGTTAAAACAAAATTTGCATTACTAAAACTCACATAAAATAGCAAACATATAGGACACTTCTGAAAATCTCTTCATGGACCTTAGAAATCACATGTTGGGTTGGGACAAAGTATTCCCTTTGCTACCCTCTGGCACTTTATCCCTACAGGTACAATCTGCTTCAGGGAACTATCTCAGCATTTTCTTGACATGAATTATTTCCATCAACCTAGGGCTATGACAAATAATCATATCTTTTGGATCCTACAATATGGACAATTCCCAAGCTTTAATTCTCTTCTTTTTGCTAGATTCTTAAAACTGCCGTTATGATACATTATTTTAATCCAGATTTGCATCAATCTGTTCCACAACTGCCCAGAGATTCAAATTTCCAAGATCATCCTTCATCATACTAGCCTATAGTTAAGAGTAGGTGAATTCTCTTAACAGCCATACTCTTTACAAATAATTAAATTTACCCTTCTGATAACCCCTTGGCAGTTGAGATTAAGTACCAGATATAGCCATCTGAGTCTTTTCAATTTACTTTCTTCAAGTCCTTCTACTAACCAAGAGAAGCCCCCCTTCCCAATTCACTTTTTTTGCCTGCATTACCTTTGGACAGTCTTTCCTGAACCGTGTGTGCAGTCCTGTGTCAGGCTCACCTCCCAGGGCTGCTCTGCTTGCCCTTCCACATCCAGTATCGTGAATTACAAATTTAAGCCTCTTTAAAACTAGGGATTACTAAATCCAGATTTCTTAAAAGAACAAACCAAACCTTCCACAAGCTTCAGTAGTGTCTAGTCATAACAACGCACACATGAGGCTGTAATCTAACCCCAGCTCTCACAGCTGTATTCACTTTAACCCTCAACAAAACCTGTCCTTGAAGACACTCTGTTCAGAGCTAAAGTCTTCCTATTCCACCATTTTAAAACAGCTACTGAAATATCTTTAACTCATCAGTACCTAAGAGCTGTTTCATTGGTTACAGGCAAGCAACAGACATCAAAAAAGCCAGTGACAACTGCCACTACAATCCACATGCACACCAAGCGAGTGCAAGCCCACCAGCCAAAGGGAAATCTGCACCAGGCTTTCAGTGTCACCACGACCCACGGCACTGATGGAGCCTCATGGCCCTGCAGCTCACAGGGGCTGGCACCCATCGCCCTCACAGGCACCACCAAGGAGATGCCCTAGGCCAGAAAACACCTTTTTTTTTTTTTTGGTCAAATGAGTTTTAATTTCCATCATTTTCTTATTTAATTCACAAAGCAGTCACAATACTTACCCCACAAGAAAAGCTGTGGAAAAGGGGAGCTTAAGGCTGAAATGAAGCTGGGGCCTTAATTACAAAAGCAATATTTCATCTGAGAATATTAAACCTCCAATAAAACAAATAGCACTACCGCATTTTTAACTAAAGTGGATAAATTCACTAAATTTCTCCTTCTCTTCAAAAAGAAGAAACTAAAGAGACAAGATGGTGAAAATTCAGACCCTGAAATCACTTAGCTTACAATTTTTACTACCCAAAAAAGCCTCTCAATGTGCAAACCATGTAATCTGCAAATTGTGCAATTTACAGGCACATCATTATTGCAAAATGGAAACACCTTTTACGACCTAATCCCATCAAGAGGCAACAGACAGACAGCGAGAATCAGGTGTAGAGAAAACAAAACCCAAACCCAAGTAACAGATCTGTGCCCCTAAATGACAGGAATCTTTTTCATTCTACTCACTACATATTCTGCTTATTATTTCTCTAATCTGGAGTTATCTCTGAATCTGTACACTGAGAACACTTAGGTTATTTTTGAAAAGTGACAGTAGGAGATAGAAGAAAAAAAAAGTTTATGAGCTGATGTCAGAATGTTTTTAAAAATCTAATCTCTACAGAAACCTTCCCAGAAAGTAGCTGGTACAGCTTTCCAGCCACGATTCAAAGGGATTACCAGGAAGCTTCCACTTACTGTCACTACACTGACTAGAGGTGTTTTCTACCCATGCTGATACACAGAAAACAGTTTAAGAAATTGTTTTTTACTGGACAGGAACCAGGTGGCACCTGTCCACTCTGCATGGGGCCCACACAGCCCCACAGCATAACGTGCACTGCACAGCTCCCTGGAGCAGGGACAGCAGAGCAAGATCTGCACATGATGGTACTGCACAGATACTGTTATAAATTATACAGTTATAAATTATGACAAAAAATAAGGCTTTATCCCATGTTGGGTTAACTGAGCAATGTGGAGCATTTCATGTCTGAATATTTCAGGTCCTTACTTGTTCCAGAATCTCTATTATTCAGTTGTTGGATCTTTTGCTTTTATTATATCTCCTTTCATATTTCACTGCTTCAAAACATTGCTAATTTATTCTCTTGTATCGCAAAAATCCTTATGTATTTTTCTGACTTACTTCAAAGCACTGTTTTCTATCAGTTGGTCTCACAGTGCTTATTTTCTCTATCTTTTCTTCTTGCACCTGCTCATCAAAATGTTTTTTTCTTTCCCCTCCTCTCTCCCAGTTCCCAAGCATACAGCCTTGTACTATTTGGCAGAAATGCAATAAAAGGTGTCTGCAGAGAGATGGAGCTAAGCATTTCTGCTTGCTCAGTTAAATCAGAATGATTCATAAATTAAGGGACTAGTTTGGATCTACTCTCCCAGGTAATACAGTCCCTCATATTGAGTTATGCATCAAGAAAAGGGCATGCATTTGTCTTCCTTCGGGCTTCCTTCAGCTCTGGTTACTGTTAGAAACTTGTAGTCATGGGGAAGAAGAGCTAAAAAGCTTATTGAGGTTTAGTAGGTTCAGATTTAGTGTGGGAAGTATCTGTTGCTCCCTCTGTGCAAATAAAACATAGAAAAACGATACTTATATTCTCTCTAAAGGCAATGCTTCTCTCCAGGCAGCACAACAAGCTGTCTGAAACTCCTGTAAGGAAAAACTGTAGTAAAAGAAGGATGTGGATATAGACTACTATTAATCTCTGTATTATTTTGTCTGCCTGCTCTGTATGTGCTCAACCTTACCATCACTGTAGCACTTTAAGATTTGCCTTCATTATGCAAATCCCTTTCACTCTTGTCTATAGAATGCCACATTTCTGCCTGGATGGACAGATGTCAAAGCTCAAAATCTGGTTCACAGGCCAAATTTCCAGGAGTCAGATAGACAAAGGGAAAAACTCTCAAAATTTACCATTCAGATAATTATTCAGGGTGAAAGATTGGATATTTCCAGATTTGTGGTTCTATCTTTGGATTCTTTGAAATGTTATTAACCAAGCACTTTGAAGAATATCTTCAGCATTCTGAATCCAGAAAAGATTTCCATGCTTCTGGCCTGTAACTTGTCTGTCAAGTGACACCACTTACACACACCCTTTAATCGGTAGTTATAATACCTTTAAAACTGAAAATGTGACTTAAAAAACTGCAGACCTGTATTCATTTCTTGAGGTAGGCCAGAGGACGAGTGCAGTGAACATCAATTACAAATGCATTTCAAAACCATCCTTTTTTTCATATTACTGCTATTTCACCCTCAGAGATCCTTTGAACATAGGCTGATTTACCCAACACAGAATTTTGCTGAACATTGCATATTACTGTATGCACAAATGTCAAAGACTAATAAGGACAGATTCAGCCAGTTAATTTCCTTTTTTTCCGCACTTTTGACATTAAGAAGGACACAAGCCTAGGTCTCCAGAAGTTGAAAAAACAGAGCTAAGTTCTCAGCCAAAATGTGTCACATACTGGCACTTAAATAAAACCAGATGACTCAACAGAAGACACTGTTTCATAGTTCAAGATATCTCACTTCTTGGCTAATGTAACTTTCAATTGTTTCTTTTTAATCTGACTTTATATGTATATATGCATATTCTTTTTGAAAACTGTTTTAATAATTTATGAACTTTGTTTTTTTACCAAGAAACTGGTTTCAATACAGTATTGGGTCTTTGTACGTTTGAAATCCATTCCAGACAGAACCACCACAGCCAATTTTTTCTTCACTGTTCAGTCTTCATAACATAACTTGTATCTGCTAAGTTTGAAAAAGTCTTGACTTTGTTTTACTCTCAGTATAATAAACCATTGTGCAAGATCTGAGAATTTCAAGCTCCAACCATGAGCACTTACAATATACTTGCTCAAAAGCTTTCCACATACATAATACAAACTTCTGATGAAAAGGTAGTCTTATAATTACTATTCTGTAACCTGAAATTACATTGACACATTTCCCTAATGATTTAAAAAAAAAAAATAGCAAATTGTTTTCTATACATGCTTCCATTATATTTTAAAACACTTAATGCCTTGGACATTTCATCAAATGCACTTTTTATTTTTGAACAGCACATAATATTCTCGTGTTTTGAGACAAAGCTTGAGTTTATTAATGACTACCTCTTTCTCTTCTCTGTAATGTTTTCTAATGTAAAATTTTGAGAATTTTAGGAGTTTCATATCAGGTTTGTTTACTGAAAGGTATTTTTTCCTGCTTGCTCTCAAGTCCTCAGTTAGCAGATTCATGTTACAATGGCACATTTACAGCGTCATGTTAGGAAAAAGGTAAACACAATCTATATCACAGTTTGAATCTGATAAAACACTGCAGCTTCAGTAACATCAACATTATTACAAAATTAACGGTAAAGGACCGCAACTCTCCTATGTTACGTTTTAGGGGCAAATACTCCAGAGCCTTCCCTGAGGGCAGCTGGTGCCATAAAGCACTCCCCCCTCAGTGCTGGAGCAGTCTATCTTTGTGAGAACACTTAGGAACAGTCTCCCACAGTGCTCCTTCAGTGCTAGAAACTACTGAGCTTTCTCATGTATTGACTGCCACTGGCTGCTGCCCTTCAGTGGGTTTGTTCAAAGGAGTGAATCATCAGCAGAGGCTCTGGTGGATTCTCAAAAACCCTGCTGCTAATCATGTCCAAGTAATAACAGGACAGAGTATCCATAATCATGCTGATGTTTATTATTGAAAGACCTATCCAAAAATAAAATTTGTCTTACCAAAAGGAGGAGATTCTCTCCCATCTTCTAATCCTGAATCTCGCTCTCTGTCTCTCTTTCTGTGTTTATGCCCGCGGTGCCGATGGCGTCGGTGACTCTTTCTTCCACCCAACGGCACGTGAACCCCAATGAACAATGTTCGATGGCCTACAGGTGAAAAGGTACCTTTTAATGGCAACATAACAACAATATTGGCAACCTTAACAGCATTAATGGTATAATTATTATTATAATTTTGAAGTTAAATCATACTGATTATTCTAATGTTAATAGTCATAACAGTATTGATTTCAATAATGATGATTAAGCATCACAGACACACAACCCCTTGTTACAGGAAGAAATCCCAGTACTGAAGTCCTTACGATATAGTACCAGATTTGTATTTTTTTCCTTCAAATTTGCATCTTTGTATGTGAATTTCCATTAAAGCCAGACAGGTGTTCTGTTAAATGTCTTCCAAAACAGTTAACATGAAGAGACACATGGATCTCTTTGGATTGAACATTTGGTAAAGTTGCTGTTTGCTTTGTGTGTACAAGAACTTTACCAAACTCATTCCTATTTATGAGCCAAACCCTGACAGAATTCTCGTGGGAAATTCACTGAATAGAAAACGAAGGGGAAAAAAAAAAAGAGATTGAAAAAACAATAAAACACTATGTAAGCAAGAGAACAAAATCCCTATACAACTTCATGTGTTCACATCATCAATACATTGCTGGTAGCTTAGGGTGCTTTCATTTCTTCTGTTTTATTTTTTTAAATACATAAGAAGGTACATATTGCCTGCCTGTTGCCTTCAAGCCTGAGGAATTTTATGTTGCTGATCAAGCCCAAAATATTTAGCTCTCTTAGCTATGTGGGCTAACAAGATCAGAGCACAGTAAAGCATTTAGAAGGGGGAGAGCACAGCAGAATTGTGCAAAAAGAACCACTAACCAAAACGAATGGGAAAGGAATCATGACTCACTACAGGCAGGTCTCCTACATTTACTCAGCAGAAAGACATAGTCCAGATTACTCATCTCGAATAACATTATTTTCTCCTTGAAATGAACATAACACAGCTCATGGATAATTGCTGCTTTGCTGTAATCATTCAGCAGTGTCAATCATCTGAAAAAGGTCCAGAACATTAAGCTAAGGTAGCATGAGGTCTGCAATCCCATGGAGACTCCAGAGGAGGCAGAAAACACAGCAAGGCAGCATGTGTCACAAAACATCAAAGAAATTCAAGGCTGACAGGAATTCTCTGCAGAGACAGAGCTAAAAAAGCTGGAGAAAAGACTCTGGACACCACACTAGTTACTTCCTTAACTTTGACCCACGTAGAGGAGACTAGGAAGCAGAGGCATCAATTTTTGAGAGACCAGTCTTGTAGGGTCAGGAGATTTTCCTAAAACAATGCCCACGAGTTGAAAAATATTTATTTATTAAATATCTCTTTCTTCTTGCTTATTACATTTAACCCAAGAAATGGTTTAAAGAGAACTGCTGCCTTTAGTGTATTTCAAATGCATTGCAGTCAGTAGTGCATGACGCAAGGAAAAATGCATTAAATAAAAATAATTCATTAAAAAGATACTGGAGGACATGAGTAATGTAGTACTTTACATTTCCTTGTCCCCCTCCTTGGACAGAAGAAAAAGCAAAGCAACATTTTGAAAGGAATGGGTTTACCCTTCCTGAGACTTTAGTCGTTTCCAGAGGTGCAAATAGATTGCTTTTTTAATTTAGTACATTCCTGCTGCTTTGTGACAGAAGTAGGCATGCTTATCCTAGTTTTCTCCCACGTTGAAGATCAGATTGTACCTGCATCAGGAAATGCTGATTGAGACTCACATTTCAATTAATTTCCAGGGCTGAAACCAGGACTTGAGTCCAGACTGTTCTTTATTCAGTACACTGGGAAACAGTGCCAGAACATTCGTGTGTGTGTGTGTGAGTGTGTGTGTGTGTGTGTGTCTGAATGCCACAGCAATTCTCCTTATACAGACACAATCAGTTCACATTGAAAAGAAACAGGAACCTGGAAACTGAAACAGATAACCAGAAAAAAGCAAAGTGGATCTTATTCTTTCTGTGTGAATCTACTGAGACCAGCAGAGTCCTACCTAGGCATAATTTCAATAAACACACGGAAGAATATAGGTGCTTGTAACAAGGTTCAGACAAATAAGAGGAAAAGAAACTGACAGGGGAAAAGCAATAGTTTTCTACAGAAAAATCATAGAGCAAAAAGCAAAAAATCTGAGAGTTAAGTAGTTCTGGTTTATTAAAAGATCACAACTGTGGAGCAGAAAAAAGACCATCTGGGAACAAAAGAGTAATGAATTCTAAATTGCTGACAAAATGACAATTAATGATAGAAGCAGGAAAAAAAAAAAAAAAAAAAAAAAAAAAAAAAAAAAAAAAAAAAAAAAAAAAAAAGAGGAAACACAAAAGAAATCCAATTACTGTATTAGCTTACTTCAAGTAACCTTTTCATGGTAGGTATTATGAACTAGAGCCCAGAATGTAATGTTTTTCCGTACAAATTGTCCAAGACATTATTAAACAAGAGTTTCCAGCGAGCTCTCTAAATTTGCAAAGACCAGAAGGCCAAACATGGACAGAGCAGGGCATATCTCAGCAAAAACTGACTAAAATTTCTAAAAAGAAAAAGCATCTATAATTGAGTGAAGTCAGGATCAACCAGGATATCCACTATCCAAGATATCCTTATAAATAGTAACTGATTGTATAAGGGCATTTCTTTCATTTATCTTTAAGAACTTTTTTGTGTGTTTTTTTTATTTACTTCATCAGGATGCCAACTAAAAATGACTGAATATTGCTCAAATATTTTAAAATAATTCTGCTCTGCCATACATTTTCACAGCACCTAGCTCAATTAGATCATAATTTCTCATTCTTTTGGCAAGGCTATAAAGACACGAAAGTATGGGAAATAGTAACAACTGCCAGTTATAGTAGGGTACAAACCATTGACATCAGTTACAGCCTAACAACCATTCTCTCACATAACTGATGTGGTTTAAGAGGTGAACATAAGAGGTTGCTCTCCCTACCAAATGGGTGTGTTTTCTGTGTTAAAATTGGTTTCGGAAGAATGGGAGACACTGGGGCAAAAAAATCTGTGGTCCTAGCATTCCATTAAAAATATCTTAATTCCACTAAATTAGGGGAAACATTTACAAATCCTTTCTCTCCATCTCCATTTTCCCTTGAAATGTCACATCACTCAAATAATTGTAATGGGATTTCCAGAAGTACCTAAGTTAAGTCATCAAGCATCATCAGTTATAATGGGTTATGTGTTTTCAGAGATTTAGAAATCCCACTACATTTCTTTTTCCTTCCATTTATTTAATGCATAAGATAGGTAGCTAGGATAAGCTTCTGGTTTTAAAGACCCAGAATGCCAGGTTCTGAAAACTATTTCTAGATGCTACTTCTGTCATTTTCAAGGGATATGCAGAAAATGCTTGCTATTCTGAGCCTGGTTTTTTAGATGATTAATTTGCTATTGGGTTCTTAAAATAAATTAAAGTGTAAGGAATAATTTCTCCTTTGAAACACAGCAAGCCCAAACAACACTTCTACTTAGATTTTATTCTGAGAAATGCCTCTGCAAGACATATTCATATTAATAATGTATATTTCATATCTCTCTTTTCTAGGGCAATGAATTCATACCTCCACAAACTGAAGACATTTACAGCACAATACTTTTTTTCTTCAAAAGTTTAGGGGAGATCCTGATTTTTACACATGGTCATATGCACTTTCATCTGTCTCAAAAATAATTATAATTAACAGGATCCCTTTTAAATATTTTATAATATAATTTAGATTTAATGTGATCCTGTAAAAATTAAAAAGAATGTTTTATCACAAGGGTTATTATTTCTTCAGTCCTTAGAAAACTTTAACCCGAGGAGTTTTTTAATGCTTTGATGGTAAACCACAAGCTTCTTATGCTATAAATGCGTAAGATTTGAACTAACTTTATATTCTGGGTTTTGTACCCCAGCTATGTGCAATTTGATTCAGAATAGTCTTTTTTTAAAAACAATCTTTATACAATTTACCAGTGAATGTGTAGCATTGTATAAAGGTCATTGCAGAGCAGATAATTCAGTGCATTGCATTTCTTTAAAATAATCTTTGTGCATTGCTGTATTTTCTCAGAGGGTCTGTTTTTAAAAATTATTTGCTCCTGAATCCTAATACTGAAAATACTAATGCATGTGTTCATGTTTCACTTTCCTAGTGGCCCATCTGGAATAAATCAACATTTTAGTTCAGAGTGTGTTTTGGCAAGAACAAAATCATTGTCTTGCTACAATAAAACACTACTGACGCTAATGTAAGGTTAACAGAAAAATCTCAGGAAGACCAGATAAATCCTATGGCTCATTGATATCTAAATCAATTCTGACTTTTAAAATTGTTACATAAATTAAACACAGCATAGACCATGGAGAGGAGCAAACCTCTCTCAGCCTGGAAATTCTTTCAGGTCTCCATGTTACACCAGGAATGTGGAACTCGAGTGGAGCTCCGTAGGGAACCAGCCAAGTTGGTGGCAATTGTATTAAAAAATGACTGTCCTGGATCTGAACATCCATGAGCACCAGATGCACAGGGTACATGTGCCTGTGCTGCCTTCCACCTGGGATTATCTGAATCTGCCTGAGGCACCTGCTGACACCAAGGCTTTCAGATCCCTGCTCACAGGCATGGAGGGAAGGGGCAGATAAGGGAACAGATGGGTCTTGAAACACCTCCAGAAAGAGCAAAGGCAGGCTTCTGTGACCTACTGAGGAAACACATTGCAAAGGCAAGATGCCTTGAGAGAGAATAGTTTGCCAATGGTTCAAGCCAAGTCTCAGATGACTGCTGACCTCAGCAGGACCCAAGGGGTTTCTCCCTCTGCTGGAAAACACTCAGTGCCTTGCAGCCTCTTTCATGCATTGACAGCTAGAGCTGAACCAAATATAATTTTTCATCCTCTCAAAAATGGACAGTGAGGTAGGGACAGAATACCATCAGTCCATGTAGGGTTAAAAAATTTGCCTTTTTCCTTATAGGAAAAAAAGTGATTATGGTGAATTGTGTAGGAGTAGAGAGTACATGATTCATGATTCGTTACTGTAGTGCAGCAGGGAGGCAGAGCTGCAGAAAAAGCAGAAAGGACAAAAGCAATCCTTCCTAAATTAACAGTTTACATTGCAGTTTGTGGTTATGGTTTGCCCAAAATCCATTTTTCACCTTTTTGCCATGCTGTAATTTGGAGGAACTGACAAGAAAACCTTCAAAAATTGTTTTAGATTATATATGTAATTTATATTCTAGGGTAGATTACAATAGAAATTATATAGAAAAAAATTAAAACAATATCCCTGGCCCAAGATAACACTAAGGGCATATTGAATATGGAGGATAAGAGCATCTCACTTAAGTCATTAAAGTCAAGGACCTTTTAAAGAGCCTTGATCACTCACTGCTGTCCCAAAAAAATCTTGCCTTTTAACAAAAGATTTTTCCAGGTTGTGGGTAGGCTAAAAAGTCTTTTCAACCAGCACTTACATTCCAAATTTCCTACATTCCTTCAGAGGAGTCCAGAGGTGTTGTATGTATGGCTCTATCATGAGATCAGGACCTTGCCAGACAAAAGAAAAAAAGCCAGCAGACACAGAATGAAAAAGGACCTGGCTCAGATACACAAGCTCTTTCCACTGATGGAGCGTGAAGCTGTGGTTATTGGAGGGAAGAATTTGACCTATATTTCTGAATTAGCAACAAGCCAAAAAAAAAAAAAGCAACCTCAGTGCTAGTACAACTGTGTGTTAAAAAGGAATGTTTCTGTCTTCTGATGCTGCAGTTTAGCAGTTTTCACCAATAATGGCAAAATGGTTTATGTCAGTTTCATCTGGGAGTTCACAAAGTGAAATATTTGAAAATATTAGTCCCTACAAATACTGAAAAGGTTTCCCATCTGTGAAGCTCAGAGTAAATTCAAACCAAATTCACAACCAAACCTTATGATCAGCTAAAGACTGTGGTGTTCAACCAACACTGTGGCTCTTGTTTGATTCCATTATTTCATTATTCATCCTTTCAAAGAGATTTTCTGAACATATCCTTTAGAGTTATTCATGAATCTTCAAGGTGAACCACCTTCCCACAAACATAGAAACTCCTGAGAAGGGACAAGAGATTCATGCAAAGGGATCAAATCAGGTGACTGCCAAGACAAAAGGAGAAAAGTGAGATCTCAAGGAATATTGAATTACACAGGAAAAAGAAAACAAAATTAGATAAGAGGCACTACAGAAACATGTGCCTTAGAAATCACAAATGGAACAAGCTCGAGTATGTAATATCTGGTAGGCAATAAAATGAAAGACCAACCTTTCAGGTACAGACTAAGGCAAATCATTCCCTGACTCTGCTTCCATAGCTTTTATTGTGCCCGTCTAAGTGCAGTGAACATCACTGCAAGGAGAGCGAGCGAGGTCAGAGTGAACCTCAGGACGAGCAGGGCACGCAAGGGAAGCATAGGCAAGGCAGCTTGGAGCAGAGGATCTGTACTGACATGGTAACAAATTATTTGCAGTAGGCTGTAGCATCCTGGAAGCGAAAGGGAAGGGAAATCTTGGTTGATGTTCCTGTCCGACCAAGCAGAGCTGGTATCTGACTTGCTTCTACATTGAGGCACAGGTTAATCAAGGCCGTGTTAATAAAATTTATATTCTCTCAGTCCTGTGAGCTGCTAGGTCCTATTCATTTTCAAGTAAAAAATGTCAGTGGCAGACAGGTGTACTATGATGTTATTTCTACAAAAAAGGTCCAGTCTCTGAGAATAAAAGGCTACTTTAAAAACTATAGCCACTCAAATTTCTACTAAGTAATAATATATGGACATTAGCATTTAATCTCAATGAGGTTTTTCATATATTAACCCTAACAGTATATAATCAAAATTTCATGAAAATTATTTTTAAATTATTGTCACAAACTAGAACAAATCTAAAAAGAAAAAAAATAACAAAAATAACTATTTTTAAAAGAGAATCATTAAATACTCTGGAATTTCAACTTTTTTGTTTGGCAGGACATCTACTATCAAAATTAATCTTCATGCAGGTTGTTAATTACAAAATAGCTCTACAAAATTTTAAATTAATTTTTGGTTTATTAAGTTTAAAGCCCCAGCTTCTGCATCATTCTGTGTTGTGCTAGTGATATTTATATTCTAATCAAGCTTGAAGGGTTTTTGTGACTTTCAGGAAGCAAGCCACGTAATCTGAATTCTGTCAAAAGTGTCAGGATGCACGTTCTGATGTACAGTGATGCATATACTGGATACAGTGTTTTACGTGTCCTCAGAGACATGAAACATAGCAAACTTGATTTCCCATGAGGCAATTTTTCCTACGCCACTTAGGCAGCTTAAATGAATGAAACATAAAAAGCTTAAGCAAAATCTTGTCTTCTCTGAAACAAGTATCATTTTTCCAATTTTCTCCAAGAGAGACAGAATTCCTCCCTGATTCATGCTTGGACCTTCACCTAACAATCAAATCCCCAGCCATCTTCCTATTGAAGCTGCTTCTCAAACCAGGCCACAGTAATACCCACAGCAGTTCTGAAATACTCTCACAAAAATCCTCAATCTGCAGCTGACCACCTCCAGCAAGAATGGCCATGGAACAGTCACTTTCCCTCTCAGCTAATAAGGTGGGCATCAGGAAAAGACCTTGGTCAGAGTGTATTTAATGTCAATCCCTTTGCATATCTACATAGTCCAAAAGTCTCAGCATGTGACTTGAGAGAATCTAAGATCTCCAGCACAGAGCAATCCATTTTTGACCTAGGAGATAAAAAGTAGGTATATCCATTTGATCAGAAAACTGTTCTTGCTGAGCATATATTGAAGCAATGGCAGCCAGCCAGAGACAATCCCATGGAATAAGCTGAGAGCAACATCTGTCCATGAAAACTTGCCTAGCTGCTCTCAGTACAGGTACATGCACAACCTGTTCTTTTGCAATTAAGTACTTGAGCATCCAGAATCAGTGCCCAATTCTCGTTCAGGAATTCCACCACTGATAAAAATGAGAATATATTTATTTCAGTAGGATTTTTGTCTGTACACACATTGAAAGATAACATGCAAAACAGGGGATTGTAACCACGGATGATAATGGTTTTTTGCTTTTAGAAATGTTTTCTCTGTCCCTCCATTAATGCAATAGTCAGACAAACGTCCTATTCAATATTAGTGACTGATCCTGACCTTAAAACTCACAAAAAGTTAATTACATGGAAAAATAATTCATGCTGAAAATCTGAATGCCAAAGCTCTGCAAACAACTCACCTCTAAAGCACTACAAAACTGAAGTAAAAAGATACAATTTGAAGTACTTACTGCAAGTATCATTACTGGCACTAAGATGAGTACCATATCCCATAAGCACTGCAGGTCCTGTGTTATGTTCCCAAATTTTTACCATACTGCTCAGGGAAAGAAAACACTGATTTAGAGAGACTGAGGCAAAAATCTATTCTTGTGTCTGTTCTTCAAGGCAGGATTAATCACCATATCTTCATGCTTTCAACAAGAAATGTACTTGCAATATACTTGCACAAGGACTGCCTAAAATATGCAAGTCCAAATATTTGCTAAGCCGAGAAATTTCAGATGGAAATTTTAGTTCACATTTAAGTCAGTATTTCTGAAGTTCAAATGTTGATAGTGTAAAATTAAAAAAAAAAAAAGGACAAAATACTTACAATTATAAGATTTAAAGGGAAGAAATTGAATACTGATTTTCAGATTTAATCATGTAGTTCTTCATACGAATTGCAATTTTTGAAATGTTGCTGACATGGTGCCATTGAAACTTAAACCCTGCCAAAGCTAGTCTTCCCTAGAATATTCAGTAACTAGCTATTTACATCTTTAAAACATAAACCCAATTAAATGTCTGTCAAAAAGCTAATTACATAATACATATTAATAGTCTGATTATATTATTTTTCTAAGATATGCAATTAGCACCTGATTATTTAATTTCATATTTCATAGTTGTTAAGTCATTAGGAAAAAGGTACATTTTTCAGCAGAACCCAACACAATGTTCAATGAATAAGACAGACATTTGAGAGTCACATTCACTGTTTCCAGGGGGAGAAGTGCCCAGATGTACTGCAAAACAAATGGACATGCTATTAACAGCAACTGGATATTAAAATCTGCAATCTCTTAAAAACTTATTATGTCACTTGGTATTTTTGAATGTAGTGATTATATACTTAAAGACAAACTGATATGAACTTTGAGCATGAAATTTATCTGAGAAAGCTAACTGCATTACAAAGGATGGATTCTACACTGAAAAATTGTTTTCATAGAACATTATGAAACAACGGGATTTTATTTTTAATAAAAGCAGATTCATTTGCTAACTGCAGAATTCTTCAATACTGTAAATTTAATTCAATTTAAAATGATGGGAAGATTGTGGGAGTGTCACTGCCATGTTCCAGTTTCTATTGATAACATACTAGGAGCAGATCTTTGAAATAATATTTTCACTGATATTTCACAGGAGCAACTCTACACATATAGGATGGTGGAGAAAAAAAGTAATTGAAAATAGCTCTCAAATTATGTTCCATGCAGTCACATGTGGAACATCACAGTAATTCTGACAACCATAATGCTTGAGTCTACTCATGTGACTGAGCTTAAAGATGTCATTCCCCAGAAAGCTGACCATTTTTAAAATGCCACCTTACCATCATCAATAAAATGACTCAGCAAAAGGATATTTTTGTGGGTAGACTCATCCCACAAAAGCTCTTTGAGTCAGTACCATGGAGAAAGGCAGACAGGGAGCTCCCACTCCTCTATCAGGCGTTTCTCTAACGACACCAGATACAATGGTTTCTCTTCGGTCAAGGATGCGATCAAGGGACTGAAGACCACAGAAGATTAAACGTGAGATTCAGAATAGGAGGTTTTGTGCCTAAGTCCAACACTGTCATTGCCAGCCTGACCCACTGGTACTCTTACCCCTGGAGACACCAAAACTCTAAATGCCACCCTGGAAACTTCTTCCCTGAGATCTATCCTTGCACACACTCAGACTTCCCCAGACTGAGTGGAGAGCTACCTGCCTCATACATGCTGCACTGCACAACAATTAACATCCTTCTGTGAGAGATAACCTCATACAGACACAGCCAGGCCCCTTTCAAACGCAGCTACATCTGCTTTTTGTGGAAAGCACTGACGAAGGAAGCAATAACAGAGAGTTGCTGTGTAACATGTTGGTATTTCCATGAAATCATCAGTATGGCCAATATGTAGCAGAGAACACAAACTTCATACAGCCAGGGAAAAAAAAATAAAAAAAAATTATGAAGTAATCAATGGTAGGCATTTAGAAAGCTCGAGTTCCTGCACAGATGGAGATACTTCTCTTTAGAACTGAAATAGGGAACTTTTCAGATGTAGCAGTTGATCTTAGTATTTCTTTTGGGCTAGTTCATGTGGATCTGTGTGACAAAGACAGGAACCTCCATGTCCCACTGCAAGACGCTAACAAAATCAGCCAGTTCCAGTCTCAGGAAAGGCATATCATATGTGCAACAGAAACTCGTTATAACTATGACTTGGGGGCCCACATAACTCAATAAAAAAATTTAAGTACAGTAGTCACCAAAGTTTGAGATACACTAAACAAATAGAAATGCAACTGACTCATTAGACCAATATTGTGAAACAGTTCTCACAATTTCTCACTTTCTTCTACATGGTCATATTAGGTGGTTTCCACAGTGGATATCATCAAATATGTATCCGATCTGTGACACTCCAGAATATTTTTGTTCAGCTGAATATGTGGCTAGGCAACTACTTGAGGATTGTAATGCAAATGTAGAAGCCTTTGTAAGTACTAAATCAGCAGTCCTGCTTGCATTTGCATATTTGAAAGCTTAAAAGACTTATCTAAAGTCACACATCCATAATTTACAGGACTTGACTACAGATCACCGAAAACAAGCAAACTCCTTCTACCGTCATCTGTTTCTGGACACTGCTGTGAGAAGAAAATATTATTTCTCTTTTTAAAATAAATCATGAGATTCTACTCTCTTGTCTCTTTGCATTCCTGCTCAAATCAATGAGTTTACACATTAGAATTATATTTCAGTACTTTCAAAAGAATGTGACAACATAAAGCACAGAATAATCATCCCTCACCTTCTAGATCTTCCTTTTCAAAATGTGTCTTGAGAATGGAGCGAGTTCCACCTCTATCCACAACAGCCTCTTCATCATTTCTCTACAAAGAGAAAAAAGGACAGCTAAGCTACTTTTCATTTGGAAACTATTGGCAAGATTTTACAGTACTGTAAAACAAAGATGCTTTTAATATTTAATTATTGACTTTTCCAACTCAAGAACAAAAAAGGGATTTAAGAATTTAATTTTCCTCATTAAAATCTATTTCTTATGCATGAGTTTTTACTGAGGTATGATTACAGCTAACTTTGACGTGCAAAACTTCACCAGGTAAAACCTGCAAGATAATGAGTAAACATCGGTTACCAGAAACCAAGAAAAACATGAGTGAATAGGACAATGAAAGAGATGAGAGAAGAAATGTCTGATCAAGGCAGCTTTATTCTCGCACACCTGAAGTAAGGGGTTGCACCTGTATTTTTGTCTTTGCACCAGGATCCTGAGCTACATGCAGAATTCCCAAATTATCATTACTAAGACTCCTTATACTTTGGCAAAGCTAGACAATAATACTCAGTGACAATATGGTAAGAAATAAAACCTACACCATGAAAACAACTGGCTTCACTTGTGAATTGCAAGGACTTTGCTTTTCTTTACAAACACCAAGCTGAATTTAGTATAAAGGCAGGCAGCACACACTAAGAGCAGAAAACAGAAAAGCTATTCTTCCTCAGGAACATATATTTCATGTAGTCATACATGCATTTTAACTTCACTCTCTACTGCACTGTAAATGTAGTAAGTGATCAATTAGTGTGTTGTACTCAGGCTAGGTAAGCTACAGAAATTAGTGATTTTGTCATTTCTGACATGAAGTAAAAGAGACACATTTCCTTGAACAGAAAAATCTTCTGGTGTGGCGGTGGCCCAACCCACTTTCCAGGTGAATGACAAGTGGGTTGATTTCCCCGCCCGAGACTCCACCTCTGAGGGCGGATCGGAGGAGGAGATAAGGCTGTGATGCCACCGCCTACTAGGTGTTCCCTTGAACATGTCTCCTCCCTGGTTTCTAGAACCCTCTCTCTCCCCCGGTTCCTTATTAGTTAGTAGAAGTTATGTTTAATAAGTAGTTCATTGATTATTCTATTAGGCTCTGGAAAGTTCTGTTTTGTTACATCCCTGGTTGGCTAGTTTAAACTAGTCCCTCCCAATATGTTTCCTGGTTGGTTGTATGTCACCCCCTTGTCATTCCCTAAGTGGTTGTTCCTTTACTCCTCCCTTTTCCCCACTCTTCTATTTAGTTTCATGCTAATTAAACCAGAGAGGCCAGACCAACGGCCAGGGGCCAGACCAACGGCCAGATTCGGGTGGCTAGTTCCCTCTGAGACTTTATTAAATTGCTTGGAATACACTAGCGCCTGAATCCTCCTTCAGTCTTTACCTTCGCCTGCTGCGGTTTCTCCATCTGGGCTGCACAGCCTAATCGGCTGTTGGCAGATAGCCTCAGGGCGAGCTGTGGCTCCCGGGGCAAACATCTGCGGTTTGAGCTGCATAGAACCCTGCTCCGTGCCGTCGCACCGGGACCTCCCGGAGTGTCCAGAGCAAGAGGACAGCAGACGCCGCCTGCCACGCCACCGGGCGGCTAGTGGTCAACGCGGCATTCTGGGACTTCAGCAACAAGACACTCGATGCTGTGCTAAAATGAGTATTTGGTTCACTATGAGTTTCACATCACTTCTGAAAAAATCCAGCAGCTAAATACAGTCTATATTTCACGTCATGATTTAGAGCGGTTTCCATTAAAGTATCATGAAAAATGATGCATTATACAAAAGTATCAATTAATATATCATGAATATATATTTACTTGACACTAGTAGAGGGGTTTTAGTAAGTGATATTAGAACTAGAATTGCTTGATTTCAATATATAAAATTGGTATCTTAATGCGAGTCTGAAGCAAGGGGATTTAAATACCAGTGTTATATGATAAATATGCCTCTATATATAGAATGCAATGGAATATAATAAGAAATTAAACTCTTTGAGCACCTCTCCTTAAAGATCAGATGCCCCAGGCAAAAAGATTCACTTATATAGCTGGATGTGGTGCATTCTGAATGGGAGTTTTTGTTTCAGGCTCCTCTCTTTTTTAAAAATAGCTGTCATGCTGTAGCTATCTCACATACAAAAATCCTACGAATGTGTCACCATCAAGCAGCTGGGCTGTTAAAGAAAGAAAGACCAAGTGTTAAAATGTCTTTATTAGAGCTTTCCCACAGATAATAGTACATAACTAAAATATGACAATAAGAAATGGCCTTCTATTGAAATTGCTTTGTCTTTTAATAATTTAAAATTAGCTAATAACCTGTTAAGATGTACCAGGGAAGTACAACTTTGCACAAACCATTTGATCATTTTAGTAAAATGAATCCACTATTTTAAAGCAGTTAGACATAACAATGCCATGGCCCTGTGTGAGTGATTAGGCAGGATGTCAAAGGCCAAGTATTCGAGCCATATCATAAGTAATGCTACTCTAGCATAAGACATACACATCAGAAAGGAAGCAATGTTAGGGAAAATTTACAGTGGGGAAAATACTAAATTGCTGGACAGTTTAAAGCCTTTACAGATTATCTAAGTAAATTAAATACAAATTAATTCATTAATATTTATCAAAATATGCTCATACACTTTGACTTCTCCTTTCCCATGTGTTCAATTTTCAGCTTCTGGCAGCCTTTTGCTTCTCTGCCTCCTCTTCCTGTAATGTCACAGCAAGTCTCAGCCTTGCCTCATTCTCAGAAGTGGGTTTATTCCATTAATATTACAGGAAAAAACAGCTTAATTGGGAGTACTGTGTTGTTAGCAATTCACTTGTCAAACTCTGAGCAAAGTCCAATTAAACAGGCCTTGCACTGAACATGGTGACTTCCCAGGGAGCAGCATGAAAGCCACCTTGCATTTACCAGTACAAGAGTTAAACTGCATTTACTCTTGAAGCAATTTCTGTGATTCCTGTACTGCCCCCTTGGAGGAAGGGAGAGGTGAGACAAAGGTTCTCTTGTAGTTTAGTGCTTAAATTCATTGGGCAGTGAGGACTATTGCAGTACAAGTAAAAACAGATCCCACTCCACTTTCCCCTGGATGAATAGAGACTGGAAACCTAATTTCAATTAGTAATGCCCTGCTTTTTATTAGAATTTCAGGAAAACTACAAACTTATTTTTAAGTGCTGCAATAAATGAGCATTTGAGACTGAAATTATAGGCAAAATTAACCATAATACCATCATGGAAGACATAATTCATGCCAACCAAACTCCACACTAATATCCTCAAGGCCATGAATCCACTGCAGTTTGGCCCATCAGTTTCAGCAGGTTCAGAATAAGGCATAAAAACTAAATGCTCTTCATTGCCACGCCACATTTATGTCAGAATTCTACCACTTCTTCCATTTACCCCATGTGAAGATGGTGAAGGCAAAAAATTTTACATAGGGCACAAATCTGCAAGGACTGGAGTACTTAAACCATACAGACATACTGAAGCAGTCTGCAAACTAAAGTGTGGACACACTGACCAGGTACAAGTCCTTGGAACTGTCCATTATTGCAATGAGTTGCTTGCTGAGTCCAGTGAACACTGTGGTCTACTGCTTAAAGCATGGGAGAGGGATCCGGAAGTCCCCGAGTACTAATCCTGGATCTGCCACTGACTTGCTGTGTGGCCTTGGAAAAGTCACTTAATCTCTGTGCCTCAGCTTCCCCATCTGTAAAATAGGGATAATAATACTTACTCATCTACCTTCCTCACTGGGCTGCTCTGTGCCACAATAAATATTCACACAGCATTTCAGAACTGTAAGGCAGTACAGAAGTGCCAAGTCATCCAATATAAGAAATTTTATCCTTGTGAAGAGATAACGATAGGAAATAACAAATTGATAAAAAACACTAAGGCATAAACTTTTTTGTTACATCAAACCAATGTATATTAATACCTTGCAATAGTTTTGCATTGCCCATCTTTGACAAAGTTTAAATAAGAATAAATATACTGGGGGTTTTTTCTGCCATCCAAATTGAAGAGCGATGCTGCAGAAACCAGTGGAATTATATTTCAGTGAAGCTATAATCAGAGTGCAATAAACTTGTCATAAACAATCTAATGTTTCACTCTCCTTTTCATTATATTTGTTAATATCTAATGGTTTTACATAGTCATCACACAGTTGATCTAAAATTTATTTCCCAAAAGTAAAAAAATACCAGCAAACACACAGTAAAAGAAATAATATATCCGAGATAAAATAGCAAGAAAAAGCCAAAGCTTTTTACGTGGAAACCACAAGCTCCTTAGAGACCAGGGCCCAGCAACTCTACTCAGTCCATGATTTTTTTCATCTCTTACGTTTTCCAAATGAATGCTGGAATGACCTTCACCATGCAGCAACAGCAGCTGCCCGTATTTCACAGGAAAAATCTATTTAATGAAAGTCTTATAAGTACAGTTGTTACTATTTTTGTTTCTTCACACTAGAAGTTCAAACACAGTGGCAAGTACAGAAAAGCAAACAGTAGAGTCATCTCCTGCATGCTTTACATTGAAACCACATGTTGTAACACTGAAATGGGTATTTGAAGTTTAACAAAACAAAAGGAAATAAACCACCTTCAAAGACATTACTTTTTGGTAAGTAGTCACGAAGGAAGAAGGTCACCATGAGTCTTGGAGTATGGATTTTCAACCCTTAGATAAACAACCAGCTTTTCAGAGTATAAAGTGAGACTAAAGTTGTTGCCAGGAATTTTAAGTGTATTGGTCAGAAGGAATAAAAAGGCCCATGACATACACCAAAACCAAATGCCTTAAGTGCCCTTTCCACCTACATACTGATAAAGCTCACCACCCAGGACATTCCAAAGCTATAAAAATGACCTCCTGGAAAGCTTCCCAAGGTGACCCTCTTTAGCTATGATACATCCCTAACTACAATTTGTAACATGTTGCAAAGAGGTTGATCCTTAACCTGCCACCACCCAGAACTGTGCTCTGCCCTTCCACATCTCAGATCAACTTAATTAATGAAAAAAACATTTTTAGAAAAGCTGAGAAGCATCATTTTATGACAGATGTTTTTGTGTCTTTTTAGGTACAGCTCTTACAAACTATGCTTTCATCACATTGTAGATGACTGGGTGGAAAGAAAAAGGAAATTAACTACTTTCAAAAGTGGATCTGTACAAAGGCACATGACACACCTCTTTAAATATGTATGTACTAACGTAGACACATACTCTTGTAGAACTTCAGTACATTTCTAGATGATGGAATTAGGACATATTCCTCACCTTCTGGATGACAACAAGGTAGAATAAAGTCCAGGTGACAATATCTGATTTGAAGTTATCTATACAGGTATTATATGTATTTACTACCAGAGGAAAACCAATACATTATCTTAGAAGACACTGTTGCATATATCATAAAAACTGCCTGGATACTGGGCAAACATTTACTGAAGATTATATGTGTTGATCACTACAGTTAATGAAATATTAGTATAACAATAAATATACATTAGGAAACAGGAAATTGTTAGGACAACAGGGAAGTATTAAATAGTTGCAATGAGTATGTCTCACTTTCTTTCCCTTGGTAGGTTCATTGCTCCACTAGTACGATATCTGTACCTAATGTATTTTGAGTAGAAAAGTCAAAATGGATAACACGAAAATTTTTATTTTACGTGAAAAACTAGTATTTTTTTTCCTTGATCCTTCTTTTTATCTGATTTTCTTCATACCTGGCTACTTTTATTTTCTGTCCTGATATCTGGTCAGTGTTTTCAATAAACTGGATGATTGTTTTCCTTTGAAATACAGTGCAAAAACCAGCTACAAAGAGTATTAATATTCCACTTTTGTTTTTCACACTTTTTAAGCCTCTAGGTCAAATCCTTTCCCTTTTTAATTGCATTCTTAATATACTCATAGCATAGATAATATCAACATAACCATAAAGAATCTTTTTTTCAGCATCTTTCTTTCTGTAAAATATATAACAGAGCAGAAGCCATTTTGATTTTTTTCACACTAGAAATTATGCATATGACACACCTGCTGACTCATAAGGAAAATAATCATAGTATTAATTGCTTCTCCATATAAGCCACTTATTGATGATTACACAACCTACATAATTCTGAAATGCCATCTGGAACTCAGGAACACCTGTCAGCATAAAACATTAAATACTGCCTTCTATAAACAATAGAAAGCTGTAATGTTGTGCTGGTTTTGGCTGGGGCAGAGTTAACTTTCTTCACAGCAGCTGGTAGGGGGCTGTGTTTGGGTTTGTGCTGAACACAGGGTTGATAATAGAGAGATGTTTTTTGTTATTTCTGAGCAGGGCTTACACAGAGCCAAGGCCCTTTCTGCTCCTTGTACAGCCTCGCTGGTGAGGGGACTGGGGGTGCCTGGGAGGCTGGGAGGAGACACAGCTGGGACAGGTGACCCCAACTGACCAAAGGGACATTCCACACCACAACAGCATGTTCAGCTTATGAAGTGGAGGGAAGAAAGAGAAAAGGGGGGGGGACATCTGGAATGCTGCTGTTTGTCTTCCCAAGTCACCGTGATCTGTGATGGGGCCCTGCTCTCCTGGAGATGGCTGAACACCTGCCTGCCCATGGGAAGCAGGGAATTAATTCCTCGTTTTGTTTTGCTGGTGTGGGTGTTAATTGCTTTCCCTGTTAAACTGTCTGTATCTCAATCCATGAGTTCTCTCACTTTTACCCTTCTGATTTTCTCCCTCATCCCACTGATGTGGGAGTGAGCGAGGAGCTGCGTGGGGCTTGGCTGCTGGGTGGGGCTAAACCATGACAAATATATAATTATTTCATTTATTTTATATTATCAATAATTACATATGCTTAAAAGATGGAACTCTAACACATTCATTTCGGTTTATACATATTATCATAAAGTTAGAGGTATAAAACTTGTGTATTTACCTTTCCAATGGCCTGTAATGAAATACTAAACATTTTTGCAGACACCACACACACGATTACCTTCTCAGTTCCAACATTACTGTTTTGTGTTGTACTCATTTTACAGATCCATTACACAATATTTGTATTTTTAAGGTCATTTTGGTCGAGTTCAGCCTAACATTTCATAAAGATAGCTTACTAAAGATATGGAAACTAAGTTATTTGAACTTAAGAGCTACCAAGTGCATATTGGAAATATTTTGCAAAGACAATTAACCTAAATGGATAAAAGCTGTTATATGTAGATGCATGCCTCCCTGTTGCAGGAGGAGAATCACCAGTGATTGCCATGTTCAATCTTGTCCTTTAAACTGTCCTTGAGCAGACAGGCTCACTCAAAACTGATTTAACGCACAATGTGTATGCCTGCAATTTAGATGCTACAATTCTTCTCTCTTTCTGAAGACAAGCACAGGGTTTAAAAAAAAAAAAACCAACCTTTTTTAATATTATCACGTTTAATTGCTTGTATGACATATAATCATATTTAGCAATCTTCTGAGGTGGAAACTACAGTGAATTTTATCTTTCTGATGAAATACAATTGCTTTTCCATTCCACTAGCTACATTATACCATCCTTTTCCCCTCTATCCACCTATCAAAGAAGACCCATCAAAACACACATATTATGCAATAACGTCTGTTCTGTAATGTCTGAAGGATCATTTTTTAAAGTGTCCCTTTAATGGTACTGCTTTTATGACAGCTTACTGGAGTAATCACTACTAGTTAACATAAAGCACAGCTTTCCTTTTGGTCAGCTGTGCTCCACATAGGTCAGGCTATGTAACAAAGTAAAAAGCAATTAGTTTTCATCCCAGATTTGCATCTTCCCCAGGGCTGCATGTCATATGCATAAAAGCATCCTTCTCTGTCTTCTTTTTTCCTCTTTTCTATTTTTACAGCAAAAGCCAAGATAATGTTTAGCATGACTCAATAATGAAATGCCATGTTCTGCAATGCTGCTAAAAATTGCACTAATCAGCACTGGCTTCAAAGAACTGATTTGCTACTGGCCTGAGACTGAACACCTATTTAATATAATAATGCAATTTCTGTAACATATAAACATAGAGAATCATTTCAGACATTAACTCTAAGCACATGGTATTGTTATAAATAAAACAAAACCCAAGCAGAAAAAATAAAGCAGTTTTACAGAGACTTAAATCTCACTAATACTTGTAATTCTTGTGTTTATCTGCATTGAAGCATCCTGTGCTTGTTATATACCATTATGCACAATACAGCAGCTATAAACTGATGCATAAATGAATGCTCACAAAAATATTTCTTTCATGTTTGATAAGGAATCTTCTTTCTTAGAAAAGCCATTTTAGGTAGAAACAATACATTCCTTCCATTTGCAAGGCAAACATGATACAGTCTTTATCTATTCTCCATACACCTATCCAACTGAAGACAACATTTCTATTTAAAAAGATTAAACAAAAAATCAAGGCAAAATAGTAGCTTGACTTTTTGCAATGGCCAGGTGCCCCACTTTGTCTGTCTAACAGGGTGGGGGTATGGGGGGTGTGGACAATTGCGACAGCACATGGACCAAACAACTTTCCCACTTAAAAGGCTTGATAAACCTGTTAGAGCACTGGATATAATAATCAAATAATGAACTGTTAAATTTTTTCTGGATTCTGTACCTGTTTTAAAGCACCTACAATTAATTGCAGCTGAGCTTACCACATTTTGTATGTCTTGGAGTAAAATTATCAGGATTGCCTAAGTGATGCAAACACCTTACAAAATCTGAACAAGGCACTTAGGTTATTGTGTTTCTTTGAATATTTTCAGTCATGTTCAGAGTCTCAAAACTCCTCCCTTTCCTTCTATCCTATCACTTCTGCAAGATTTGCAAACTAATCTTTATTCAATTGGTAGTTTCAGCCAGACCTCTGAATAAATAAAAGACAGTACTCCTTGCTGCTACATAGATGTAGAAGTAGGGTCACGTCTGCATGACTGAGATTTTATCCCTTTTACTTCATATTTTTTTCCTACACTGTGAAATACTTAGAAGTTTTAGAGGGAAGAACAGCATAGATGGTTAATTTCTCCTCTTGGTTATTATTCCAATGTCTTATGTCATTCTAGTGCAGTCCCATTAGCTGAAATCCTCTTTTCCCACTTCATAGCAATGCCTATATCAACTACTACAGAGAAGTCCAACAGCAAGAAGATGGAGGTGAAGACTTCATCCAAAGCCTGAATGAGATTTAATTTTATCTTGTCTGGGCTCTCTCTTGGCCCAGTACCAGGTGAGGACAGCTCCAGGATAACAGCACTATTTAGGTGCAGTTAGAAGCTGAGCATGCAGACTTTAGCCCACTGTGCAATAGGATATGAGCTGCTGGGCATCAAATGGAAAAAGCATGTTAATTGCTAGTTTCTTAATCAGCAGTAAGATGTATTTGGTTTTAAGTTGGATACACTTCTCCTCTCAGGGGGTCTCCTTTCATCCTCAGAAATTATGACATGTTTTTAGATTTCTTTACCTCAAAATAGGGTCAGCAAGAGGAAACATAGAAGGCAGTCTTCTTGAAGCAGCTACTTGTGGAAATAACAAGTGCAAAGAAAAGGGGTCATGACCAACTTATTAGAACCCATTTCAACAACAACTACAACACAGGAAAGAGGATTTTTTCTCTTCCTTTACAGCCAGCCACAAAAATGACTTAGTTTGGCAACTGCATCTTTTAGATACAAATATATGCCAACCACATTTCAAAACCACAGCTTTTTTGACATCATAAGCCAGCACAATCAATAACAAACTAGATCACTCTCTCCGAAACACGAATATAATGTTCAGCAATTCTTCTGCTTCTCAAACAACTTTCAATTGTATTTGACAAACACTTTCTACAAACACAATACAAGGATTAATGAAGGCAGCAGGAAGGTTTCTCATGCTGACCTTTCACAGAAGTTTGCCAATGCTAGTGACATTGTTGCCCTTCTAGCAGTGGAGGTAGCCTGGCTGAACCAAATCTAACTGAAGTATTAAAAAATAAAATGGCCCTTTTGTCATTCTTTTTCAGGAAAAAATTAACATCCAGTACCATACAACTTTCTGTTACAAGCCCAAAGATTGAACTGGATTCCTTGTGATCCTTCAGAGTTGCCTTCTATATGACCTATTGTCCTCTAGAAGAGAAAAGAAGATTGTGTTTGGTTTGTTTGGCTTTTTTTAAACTGAAACCTGTAAAAAACTTCCTTGAATAAAACTGACAGGTCTTCCTGAGCAAAACCTATAAATTCAAATGCAGGGTTTAGTCTAAAGAGTTCCCATATCATCTATATTTTCAGGGAGTAACTTCAGCAGAAAATCCAGAACTGATGACCAGTACTTCTAATCTCCAAGATTTAGGTTGATCCATGTGATTTTGTTGTCATGAGTGAATTTTTTATCAAGGCAACTGTAATTGATGTGACTGAAAACCTCAGATCTGTATCACCCAGAAATGTTCTGCTGCATGCAAATGAACAGCTGCCACCATGGAAATGAAGAGACCTTTTGCACTGTCTATACAGTCAAAGCATAAGAAAGGAAAAAACTTTTTATCTCATAATTAGACAATGACACTCCGATTATCTTTGCTCTCCCTCTTCATCTGTCTCAGGTCATCAGTAAGCCATGGTGACCAGGAAGGGTAATGCTAGAGAAAACAGTTAGGAATCACCCTGTTCACAAGAAGATAAAAAAACAATTAAATCCTCCAAGCCACTTACAATACTATCTGCCATCTGAAAGCTCAGGTGATCTAGTTAATTCACATAGGCATTAAGAAAAGCGGGAAACAGTACAGAAGCAGTGGGGACAGGGAAGGAAAAAGCAGAAAAAAAATAAGTGTGCTAATGAAATCAATAATGTATTCTGAGAAATAACAGGACAAATAAACAGAGTTCAAATGCCAAGTCACATGTGCATCATTTCTGCCCAGGCAATGAAACACTGCACTGTAAGGATAATTTTCATATTGAAGACTCATTCAAAATATATTGGGAAAATGATCATGACAGTGGATTAGATACAGAGGGATTTGTATAGCTTACAACTTTAGACAGCACAAAATACATAGTCGGGAATTTGAAGTGTGTTGCCAAAGACTCAAAGGTAAATACAAATTAAATAGTAGTTCAACAGGTCTTCCTACCTCTCAGACATGTAAGAATTAAGCTTCTACACATTGCTCATCTGTTGCAATCTGAAGCTTTAAAATCATCACTTCCATGTGATGGACAACAACATCTGGTTGTCCTAGACTAGTCAAGACACTTGAAAATAAAAACAAGCTAAAAGTTAAAAACAAGTGATATGACTTTAACAGCGTGCTTCATATTGAAATTACAGAATGCAACTTTTGGAAAGGAAAACAGACAAGTGTTACTATAGATTAGAAAGTAAGTGTGAATATGGCATTACATCTTTCTTCAGTGCTTCTACATTAAAATGTTTTATTTCTAGAAAAGACTGCTGTTATTTTCATAGTCAGTTTTCTCATAATACCACTAAATTGAGAGACCTCTATGCAAATGCAGAGAACAGCAAGGAAGGACACAACATGTCCATCAGACAGAGCTTTGAAGGGTATTTATCTAAAAGACCCCAGCGTTTAGGAAAATGGCAGAAATTACTAGATATAGAGTTTTACTGGCACATCACAGGTAATGAAATTTTTGAGTCACATATCATTACTTCTATCTCACTATACTGCTCTAAAGTGAAAAAAATTACAAGCACGATGACAAAATATCCAACAGATGCCCTTCCTACCCTTCCTTGTCAAGATAACACCATCTCCTTTTATTAAAGAATGGGTTCTTTTGCAGTGAACACAAAAAGAAAATTCTTATAACTTAAACATTATGCCAAAAGCTATAGGGATCAACCTTGGATTTATTACAAGTTGTACCAGGCCTATCCCATAATCATTAAGGTTGTAAAAGACCTTCAAGATCATCAAGCCCAACTTTTGACCTAATACCACCATACCCACTAAACGATACACAAAATTTTTTGCACACCCACTCATTTTTTGAACACTTCCAAGAACAGTGACTTCACTACTGCCCCGGGGCATCTGTTTCAGTGTTAAACACACTTTCAGACTTATTGCAACAGGCTCCTCCTCTTCAGGCACAATCTCAATGTATGTATTAAAAAAATAATAATAATCTGCTGATCTGTATTTACTCTTACAAGCATTCTTCCTCAGACCTGCAAATTCTGCCTACTTTTTCTTTGACTGGCATTGTTATTAATTATGTATGCGTATGCATATGTGGAGAAAGAAGAATAATGTCTATGGGCTCCATTGACATACATGCTGCAAATATATGCATGATGTACTAGTCAAATAAATGACTTAATTTATAAATATTTCAATATTCACATCACTTAAAGGACATGTAACAGCTTACAGGAATACAAACAATAAATACCCATGGGTTAAGGGTACTTAGCAACCTAAGTATAATAAGATGAACACAACTAGCACATCTGCCAAGTCATGAACAGGTTATAATTCACTTTATAGACTACAGAAAGAGTTTTGATGAGGAGCTTCAAAGATTGGGCACTGTTAAAGAAAGTTAATGACTGTAAGATGAATAGCAATTGGGAAATCAAAACTGATACTATACTGCCAGTAGAGCAAACACAAGATTCAACCTTGTGGTAAAATCTCTCTCTTGGAAGGGAAAGGAGAAGATAAGTTGCAAAGCCTATAAAAGAAAGACGAGAAGTTTGTATTTGAGAAGATGAGTAAATAGACCTTAAATAGCACATGATGTAGGCAGAGTGATAAGCAAAGATATTAACACCAGTAATCAAGTGAAGGAAGGTGTAAGTATTAACGTCAGCCAGACAGATGCAATCGTAACAGTCACGGTGTTGAGGTGAGCCAGACTTTGATCTGATTTATGGCTACATGAACAAACAGGAACGGTCAGCTGTCAGAGCCACATGGAGCCAAAAGAACACACCAGGAAAGAAAAGGAAAGAAAATTCAAGAATTATTTCTGACATGATTATATTCAGGTGACCACTGAAGACCAAGCAAATTTTCTGAGCTAAACAGAGTTTAACTGGACTGGGGGAAAACCACTAAAAAATAAAACAGTGGTGCCTTCATAAAGGTCATGCTCATGGCTAAATTATCTGAAGTAAGGTGTGGAGGAGGATGCAAAGCTGAGGATGGATTCCTGAGAGATCTAAACACACACCTACATACAGAAAGAGAATGGGGAGAGGAAGACCCAACCAATAAAAAACTGAGTCTGTAAAGAGAAACAGTCAACAAGGACAAAATGACAAACGTCTAAGAACAACAAAATTTAGTGAAGACTATAACATAGCATCACAGAGAGATGACAGATGGAGTGGAGGAGAATAAAGGATTAGACTGGAACTCCTCCAGGAAGAAGTCAAGTGGAACATTAGTGACATAAATTTCAGTGCAAAAGACAGAAATCAGAAGTGAGCAGTTCTAGAAAGGCATTAGAAGACAAGAAATCAAGACAACTGTACAAAGCATACTAATGGGGGGAGTGAGAAGTGGGAGAAGATGAAGAAGGTCAAGGGTTAGGACATTAATGTGGTGAATAGAAACTTCTGAAGTAGAGGGTTGGCTTGTGATGGGATTTTTTTAATATTAAGAGAGACATATTCAAAGAGAGAAGCAAAAAAAAAAAAGTCAGAAGGTGGATAGGAACAGGAAAAAGTTAATTGGAATGGGTTGAAAGACTACAAACCAAAAACTTAAATGTCTGTTTCAGTAAACAAGGAGAAAGCTTGAATTTCGACCTCAGTTTGTTAGTTTTAAGAAATTCACATGGAGAGATGGTGGAATAGATAAACTGAATGGAGGGCTGTACAACTAATAGGAAATACAGAACAGGCAAAATTGCAAGCAAAAATACTAAAAACAGATGACAGAAATCCCAGAGATTAAGAAATACAGAAAGTCAGCAGAATCAAAAGATTTTCACCAGAGAAAGTCAGCATTACCTCCAAGGCATTGCAGATGGCATTAGGAACTGAGAAAATGGACACTGGGAGTCAGCCAGGACCATGAATTGTCAGAAGGTTTTGGAACTGTATGAGAAGAACAAAAAATGGTGCCTAAAGGGAACTGATAAGCTGATAGAAGACAGTACAGAGGAATAAAGGAAATCAAGATCATCAAGATCAACAAAACAGAAGTTCTACGAAGTCCCATGCAGAGAGAGAGAGAATAAAAATCTTTTAGAAGTTCCAACAGTTACCACAGAAAAGGAACTTGGATAACAGAGTGCATAGAGAAGACCAAGTTAAGCATGTAGGTGATTTGCCACATGGTATATAGTTCAAATGAGAAACAGCACCAGGGCAGCTACAGAGTTGGATGGTTATCCACCCAATATGGAGACTGAAGGGTGAGAAATTATGAATGGAAGAAACTTACAGGTCAAAATCAGAGAGATGGAAATAGGTAGAGTTGTATGCATGCACACCATAAAAACATTAAAAAGACAGGTAGAAGGAAATTCTATTGTTAAATAAATAAATAAATAAATAGGAGCAGGAAGAACTCAGAACAGCACGGAAGTACCAAATTCTTTGACCCAAATTCAGAGCAGGTAATGTTGTAGGTAACAGTCTCCACAGAAAGGACCAGAGACAAGGCAGAGTTAATAAACAAGGGAAAATAATCTCTGTGGGCTGGAGGGAAAAGCAGGAGGTAGAAAGACAAAATCTAGGTTCTTTGAGACCAGTAACATTCCAGAAACATCATAATGGAAGAGATAAGGAGTTTTGCACTTGAAGAAAAAAAGGAAGTTACAGGAATTTCACACGCTGAACCATAGGCAGATGTAATTCAAGGGAAGAAGGAAAGGACACTACAACAAAGGGTAATCCAGACATAGGCTGATATAAGAGCATGAAAAGCATCAGAAAACACAGAGATGAACTGGCACCGATAAAGTAATCAAAAATCACAAGAGAAAGGAAACAGCACCATACCAATTGTTACTCTCTCATATATCCTGAAACTTCTGTTATCTGAAGCTGTTACACATATACTTTCTGACACACATTACTTGTTTTAACAAACAACATGGTGATTTCAAATGCTAGTTGATAAGGATGATTTGCTCTGACATAGTTATACTAGGAAAGATCTAATCCCCTGAAGCTTTTATACTGAATGCCCAGTCCATATAAGCAGTACTGGTCAAGGCATTTTATACTTGTACACTCTGTAACAACACTAAAAGTTCATGCCAACATACACTAATAAATCTTTTGCAATGTAGAACTGGACTAATCTGAGTCCTATTCTCACAGGAATTTTAATCACATTTATGGATCGTTTGCCAGAATTGCATAGTGATTGCTTAATTCTTCTCAAGATATAGTACACAAGGGAGTAAATAACATCACTGGTCAAGTGTTCTTACGCATCCTTGGACACACAGATGCCTCGGTTCTTGTGGAGGAATGTTAAAGGTTTTTTTAAGGAGCCTGTTTAGTTATTTTAAGCTTATTTATTCTTTTCAAGCCAAACATCACAGCTAGTATGTGTGATATGTAACTTTACCAATGATTATGTTCAAGTAAATTTCTGAAGGCAAAGGACTGTAAACAGAATAAGGCCAGCTAATGTATTTTAAACCAGACATATCACAGAAAGTTGCACAGGGCTTTTGGCCCCCAGATAAGGGTGCAATCAGATCTGCTACATATGGGGACCACAGATTTCAGCTAACACATTAAATAGGAGTTGATTCATTTAAGAAGAAAATAAAAAGTGAATTGAAATCCACTCCTTTCTGTGACTGTGATATGCTATTGTAGTCACAAATATGTACACTTAAAAAACACAGAGGCGCCAACACTTAGAAATGAACCAAGAGTTAAGTGCAATCATTTTATTTTCTTTGAAACATTAATGCTCTAGGGTAATTTCATGTGCTGATGCAAATATGGCAGAATACAAAACTCTAGGAAGCAGCTTTCTAACCCATCAGGATTACAAATCCATTTACAAGTGGTAGAATTCTCAGTAGATGGAAAAGTAACACACAAAGACATTACTCTTCAAAAGGTATATGAAATCCTACGTTAGCTTGCACCTTGCACAACTCTTATGTAGTCAATGGGAGCTAGATGAGATTCCAGACACAAATTATCTTGAAATATAGCATTGTCATGGACTGCAACAGAACACTTTAAACAATGCATACCACAAGAGCTTTCCTCTGCTTTGAAACAGAATGGGCATGTTTTAAACTAGCACGTTGCATAGAAAAATTCAGTGAAAGATGAGAAGCAACAACAGGAACTCAGAAGAACAGAACTGGAATCTCCCTTGAATCTTCGTCTATCCTTCAAACAAAGAAAGGCCAAAGCTTTTATAAGACCACTAAAGACTGAAACTGCGTCTCCCTGTACATTCTACATTTAAGCTGAAGGATTTTTTTGTAGAGGGAAAAAAGAAGAGAGAACCAGAAAAAGCAAATGTCCCCACTTCTCCATTTAGCAGTGGATTTGACTTGCACATGGCACTCCAGAAGCCTGATCACCCAACCTCACAAGCACCGGAACAGCAAGTTTAGCTTAACTGTCACTCTGTTGGTGCCCGTTTACTATTTATCTGCTAAAAAAAGTACTGGGGGGAGGGGAGGGGAAGTAGCAAGAGACTACTAATTAATTACTAAGTAAAAGGTAAGAAATATCTCCTTTTCAACAGGAAAGGGTCAAGTCAATAAATCTTGTGCATAGTTCCATTAATAGATACTACAATGATTTCCTTGAAAATTTTATTCATTATTATTTTCATTCTTGTTCATTTTCCATCATCCCGAATGAACAAAGTAATGCTTATGGCAAATTATGGCAAAATATTAGCAAAGATTTTATGGCGTTTTTAATCTGTCCATGAGAAAAACTGAAATTCTATGTAATGTTATTACTTTGTATTTGTATGTGTCGTTTTGAACACTTTCTGAATGTTCCTTCTTGCTCAGTTTTCTTCTTACTCTTATGCTGGTTTATATTTCTAGCCAGGCTAGAAGCAGTATCAAATTTGCATATCCTTCCAACAGAATATATTTTAGTCAACAAAAGGCTGTTTATAATCCCAAATCCTACAGGTGAAACACTGAATATGGTGTGTAACATCCTTATCTGAATTCTCCTTTTATACCTTTGAACTGGAAACCTGCTGTTTTCTGAGAAATGTGGTGTTGTTCCTCTGTGGTCCACTAGATCAGTGTACATGCCTGTCCCAAATGGCAGACAGCAAACCAAGAGAGGAAGATATTTGGTGATGAACATGCTGGGAAGGCAGGAACATCCATTATGGGAACAGCATCAGCTCCAAGGCTTAACCAATTTACTTTACAGGATCCCCGCTGCCCAGCTCTGTATAGAAGAAGCTGCCAAAACGGCCCAAAGCAAAAGTGTCTGAATCCTGTTTGCTATGACTTGAATAAACAGAGTAAGAGATTCTTTAGTTCACCTGGAAGAGAAAGGTGCCATTCTTTACATTCTTGCATTAAATTAGAGAACTACAGGTGTGTACAGTGTAGCCAAGCAAAGACAGGAAAATTACATGGAAATTAAACTAGAAATTGATAACGACACTTCTATGAACGTGAAAGGAGGCCCATGAGAGAAATAAAGTCTAAGCAATTACCAGCAAAATCTGTTTATAGCTGATGATACAGACATTACTTAAAACATATATTTAATCCTTGTCTCTGCAATTGCAAATGATACTAAAAAGGAAACAATTTAACAGTTCTTATCTGTTGAAGCAGGCAAGAAAAGGACTCAGTGCATGTCTCACTTCTGTGCTGAGGCTGCTGTAGATGTTCAGGACACAAGGCAGTGCTAGTAACTACTTTTGACAGCACAAATTACATCTTTCACTGACATCCACAGCAAATATGTGTGTTTGCATTAGAAGTTAAATGGCTGAGAAATTTCAGCACATCTGCACCCTACAAACCAGAAAATCACACAGGAAAGAGGAGGAGGGGAGCAGAAGGCAGACTGGGCAATAACAAAACCCAGTGAGTCACTGTGAGACACTCACTAAGCAGCAATGAGAAATTCACTCATGACTACGTGCAAAAGGACTGGTGACAGTACACTGAGATCCAGCAGAGGATCCAGTCTGCCGAGGGCAACAAGGCAACCAAGCTCCCAGAAAAAGAGGCCTTCAGTTCCTTCTGGAAGAAAAGAAGAATGCCAACACAGCTTTTCATTTTTATATGTTTCACATTTCATATGTCAGGTAAACTTCTCTGGCAGTATCCAGCCACTGCCATTAAATCCTGTGCCCAGGTAATCTAAGATGTCATATTTTTGGCATGTATTAGCACAATTACCTTAACTGATATTCTAAAGATAAGATCAAGTCACAGTTATCAGACACTGAGCTTCATCCTTAGTAGTACTCACAGAGCTAGGCCTACATTTGTCATGCGGAATCTAAGCACCCTGCAATAATCTTCAGCAGCATATAAAACACAGTAAAAAACCACTGTATTACTATCACTGTTATGAAATTACCATTTTGTATTTTTTGTATGTATTAGATTTTTCTATTGATCATTCAGTGAACTCAATTAAAAATATTACAAGGCAGGCAACACTGATTTAACACCAACCAGTCTCAGCTTTCTTATATACTAACAGTTGTCTGATCTTAAATTAAAAGTTCTGAGGTGCACAACTACTGTTTAAGACACACATACTTGTATGGAGTCTAAAATTCTATATTCACCAAAATGGACTAGGAAAGTTAGAAAACAATGGGAAGAAAAAAGGGAAAGAGAAGGATTGTTATTTTTCAAGTTTAAAGTATTTCAGATAACCTTAGCAGGAAAACAGAAAATAAACACTTAAATACCCTTTACAAATTAACTAAAATGTGCCATCAGCTGGTATAACTGACCTGCATGGTTAACTCTCAGACAGAAATTCACCTAGAGCATAGTTCATCCCCTTATATCATAAGCCTGCCACTACCACTCCACCACACCAATTCCCATCTCCAAAACAGAACTCCACACCTGAATGGTCTTGCTTAACTGGAGTTCCCCTAATTAATATAAGGACAAGGTATTTCTCTCCTTTTCCACTTGCAGGATTCAGACATAAACATGACACTGCTTTTCCCAGAAAGTTCTAATCACAGGACTGGGACATAAAACTGATATTGCTTTGGTTAGAATTCTTTGAATTGCATTAAATGTGGATACAAACCATATGCGTATGATTCCTTGCATGTATTTTAATGACTCTGCGTGCCTGCATAAAATCTTTAATAAAGAGAATTTAAACAAGTGAACTCATTATGGTATCAGGAGAGAAACGGATGGATCTTAAATCACTGAAGGCTCCTATATACATTTTTGTTTCATTTAAGCAGCCTGGGGGAATCCATTATAAAAATGAGAAAAATTTTGCTATACCTCAACACTCCCTCATGTCACTTAATGCCTGTTTTACATCTTCATTCAATATACCAAGCTGAATATTTTTTATCAGTTGGTGGTTGCTTCAACACTTGAGAACATTTGAGAACTCTGAGCTCACTCTGAATTTCAAGCAAAACTAGAAATTAACAAATCATTTTTCTTAAGCTGACTGAAAACGCAACTCCTGAATCCCTGGAGCTCATGTTCCATTTAGTTTACCTTATTGGGTTTTTTTAATTAGTGATCTCATATTAGATAATATCCTTTTATTCCGTTACTTTAAAATTTGCTTAGCTCAAAACATTAGCCCAGCCTTTCCCTTTAGGATTTATTCTCTGCTTATATCAATTAGTATTGGGGGATGTAGATGCCGTACAAGACATTTCAAAACAACAGGAGGTTTCGTGACTAAAATGACTGCTACGAATTAAGCAAAGCTATTTTCAAAGCTTTCCTTCTCCACAAGATTACCAATTATAACTTTCTGTGCACTCAGTTCTCATTTTTCAAGGATTTCTGTGCAAATTTTTCCATAATTAATTGACTGGTTAACAGACAATCCAAATTTCCTTACCAGATAATGCGATTCTGCCCCTCTACTCAGCCCTGTTGAGACGTAACTGGAGAGCTCTGAGCAGGTCTGGATTCCCTTCTTACACAACACAATGAAGCCCAGTAAAGGGACACAAAGGAGAGGCTAAACGGAGAGGCTGAGAGTGCTGGAACTGTTCCAGCCTGAAAAGAGAAGGCTCAGAGGTGCTTTATCAGAATATACAACTCCCTCACTGGTGGCAATGTAGAGAAGACCTAGCCAGACTCTTAGTGGTGCCCACTGACAGGGTAAGAGCAAATGATTAAAAATTAAATAAGAGAATTATCACTTAAACATAAGAAAAAACTTGGTCACCTTTATAATAAGGGAACAGCAGTGTTTCCCCACCTTATCATCAGTCACATCTTGTAATCTCTTACTGGTATATATGTTGTTTAAATGATTCATGAAAGTGATTTTAGGGTCACACTGAGAACAGTATGTAGTTTACTCTGTGGTTTATATTGAATTTACTAATGAAGCAATCTATTGGAATTTACCAGAATTATGGATCAGCTTCTACTTAAAGAAATAATGACAGCAAAGCCACTGACCACAGTAGTGTAACAGCACTCATGTTAATGGGTTTTTTTTATTAATAACATTTACTGAAAAGTTAAGTAAGGCAAAACAAATATGGTCTTGCAAGGAAATGAAACAACATGAATAAGTCATATTATTTATGAGGCTCATTATGGGATGGGAGGGTGAAAAGAGAGGCATAGAGTGGAAAGAGAGAGAATGAACTGAGATCGTTTCTCCTCTCAAAAAAATGCCACTCTAAGTAACGCACAATCATTCTCTTTTACTGCATTTATATGCTCAACTTCACTACTACTTCATCTTAGGTAGCTGCACCTCTACAGGAATTTTTGGGGACTAAATATGACTCTATTCTAAATTTTTTTAACAGATTACTATGGTATAATTGTGATTTGTTCATGTTTTCAGACTGCATCTCAGCAAAACTCCTTCAAATAATCTTTATCCAGAATGATCATGTGATGATATTCTTGGAACACTAAACAGAGTGGAACATTCTTGGAATACTCATCATGTAGCTATGTATTTCGTGACCATGCAGCTAGCTATTACATATTTATGCTACGTTACTTTATGTTTTAAACCTTTCTGATATGTTTATAGTAAGCCTTCCCTAATTCTGGTCATTAGGCCCAATGGATTGATAGATGAATTAAAATACTTATCAAGAAGAATTTGACCAGAGAAGAGGGTCATGTCTTAGGAAGGGGACTTATGTAGGCCAAAAAGACTTGAATTCCTTCAACTCACTCTGAAAGTACTTTTTGCTTCTATTGTTTTGCAAATGCTTGGTCATGATCTCCCATTTGTCCTAGCATTGCCATTTCCTTAAAAACTGGCACTACAACCTACAAAAAAAGTCAGTAGTGTGGAATCAAAACAGCAATCAGTAACAAGTAAAAGCACCACAACTAGGTATGTGCATGAGTGAGAGCATTCTTGTTTAAAACTGGTAAATGACAAATTTTTGGCTTCTTGCCCAACTGTTCCTAAAACAGTGTTTCTCTACAAGAGTCCTGTAAATTGCAATGTTTTAAAGATAAGGAAATGCATACTCATGGATGTGTGTTCGTTATGCTCAGTCAAGGGAAAAGAATTCTTTAGTTAGAGAGATCCTTCCTTACACAGCATTCCTTAAATACTGACAGTACCAATCATCTTGAAGAGAGATGATACAGTTTTAAAGAAGGCACAAAAATGTCTTCCTGTTAAGTTGATACTAACACAGTGCCCTGGATTCAATGACTCTAAACTTGTGCAGTATGTCCAAATATCAGCAAAGCTCTTACAAACCTGTCTTTTTTAGGGGGCTGGGGGTGGGAGTTAAACAAGTAAAACCAGCAAAATAGTTTGTAGTTTTAGGTTTTCAGATCACTTCAGTTCAATTCCTGCTCTCATGTGTCTAACTCTACCTTGCTGCAATTTCTTCTCTTACAAAAGAACTTTACTTCCTTAATACATTCTTCTGGGATATTACTCTCTAGTGCCTCCAAATGAACAAGGGCCTATAATGGGACTATGTCCTGTGAGTGAAAAAACATATTCAAACTCACTTACAATAGTCAGTAAGAGTGTTGCTTCAAAATGGAATGACCTAAACACAAACTTCCACAAGCAAGCATTTTTCACCAATTCATTTTCCTCTGTAGATAGTTTCCATTGTCAAGAGAAATGTATGCAATGGATGTCTACTGCACCACCGGAGGTTATATCAACGATACATTCGAAAGCCACCCACAGAATGCAGTTTGCAGAATTAGTATCAGTGATGAAAGAGTCCAGGATAAGCACAACCTACTGCTGTAGCTTCCAAATGCAAAATTCCATGGAGATCTAATTATTTCAAACGAGCAAAGAAGGAAAAACTTCAAAATAAAGCTAAGTCAAGATTTTAAATTGAATAAGGAAAACAAAGAAGCTGAGGGAGGGTCAGTCCTATTTAAAAGGTCCATAAATACTCTACAAAGCACCAAAATACCATGAAACCAATACTTTCAGGAATTTCATTCCAATGCCAAGAAACAGACTGTACTCATTGTGACTAGTACGTTAAAATACTGAAAATAAATTCTAACAGATTAAAAGGATCTTGTAGCAAGTGAAAGGTATAGTTCAATCATGCCAAACTTAATCAAGCTTAGGAGCAGGACAGTCTTTGCCCATTATTAATAGGAATGTAAGATGGATAAAGCAGACTGGGAAACTAGAATTTATGGTCAGTATAAGTAATACAATATTTTCTACAAATATGTTTTCAATTAAAAATTAAAACACAGACATTTTTACTGAAGCAACTTGCTGCACATTCTTAACTCTGATCTTCTGTTGTCTCCCACACACATACGGCTCCAGCAAAATGTTATTAAATGGGGTGAAACCAGAATATAGTTCTAAATGCAAAATCAAATCCATCATTTACATGTTTACATGTCTAGGTGGATGCATTAAAATATTTTTAAATCTTGATCACTTAATCCTGTGTTTTGGGGTCAGTAAATACCGCTCACCCCTGCCAATCTGCTGTCCAGTTATACATGAAAATTGTTGTTCCACAAGGGTAAAGCAAGTGACAGAAAAATTGCACACTACTTTTCAGGCTTCAGCTGAGCTTTTAAAACACATGGTCAAACACGTTGCCATGGAAATGTTCTGCAAATATATGTAGAATTTCTTAAGATGGAGCTGAATATCCCTTTTGAAAATAAATTTCTTCTACAATTTCAAATATAATTGCTCTATTATGCATTCAAGGGAATACATCAGCCATTAACTAATGTTTATAACACCTGATGTGGTAACAGTATCTCCAAATCCATTTTGTGTTCCATATATGAAATTAGGCCACTATCTTCCTATGCAAAATACCCATGTACTTGTTTTCTTTTATGTATTCTGACTTTCCTATACATCATCACAACACATTAGTACATCTACAAGTATTAGGCTTGCAATAAAGTTGACNAAAAAAAAAAAAAAAAGAATGAGACATGCTTCAGTAAAATTAATCTGGTTTTTAAAAACATTCTAAATTTTTAAAATATTAATCTTCCCTTTTACAACCCATTAGTATGCATCATTGAGTGTAATAATTAAAAAGAGGAGAGTTATCTTGCCAAACTTTCACTGTTACGTTCTGTGAGCTATTTTTAAAACTGATTTGAAATGAAGCAAAAAGAAAAAGAATCTACTGCTGCAAAATGAAGCAAGATCTGTGCCTGCAGAACAGCTCCGTCCTGTTACACAATGTGATACGTTGTCTTAAATAACCTGGCACTGTAGGTAAACAGTTGCCTTATACTGCATTTCAAATGACAAACAAACACAATCACAATAGCTTTTGTGTCTCATGTAAAGATAAAGCAAAATAAAAATGCAACACAATCTTATCATTTTACTTCACAGCAAAAGCATAACCTTTCACCATTAATCAGTTAAAAGAAAACATATTCACAATAAAACAGGTTGAAAATACATATAGAATAACCTTACATTGTTCAAATAAAAATTACCAACACATTACAATTCCAAGATATACATTGCTCTGCTTATGTAAACAGTCTACCCTATAAATCCTGTAGCAAATCCAACATGAAGCAGTTACCCAGACAAAGAGATTGCAAATGACCTAAAACTGTAAAACAAACCCTGTGTTAGAAATATTAATATAAACTATGAGGTCATACCTGATGACTTAGGGACTGTAATGTCTCACCGGTTCCAAGCTGCATGACCTTTCTATTTCCAGAGACCCCCAAAAATTGCATTTCCTGTCTTATCAAAGTACATCACAGACCTATCTATCTTTCAAAATCTTCTAGGCTAGTGAAGAAAGCATTAACAGCCATTCTGTCCATCAGTAAGTGCCGGAGTCATTACCCTCAAGATATCAGATCTTAAATATAGTTTCCTCCGTGCGATTACAGACATCCAGCAGTCGAGGAGGCTGACACAGCTATATCACTGATGCTGCTAATGCCATCTGAAAACAGTAAGCTTACTGCTTAAAGCAATCCTGCATCGTCCAAACAGAACAAGCCACATCCTTCAACTCCTCACTTGCGTTTTTTATAAAACCTAGCACTGCCATTATAGATTTTGTTTTCATCTCTGGTCAGCTAAAGGAGAAATTAGATATTATGCAACCGGCTTTGCATTAACAGAAGAAAAACGGCAGATGAAGTGACATATCGAGGTTATCAAATTTTGCTTGCATGACCACTCCTCAGCAAGCACAGTCACCATTCACAAGAAGCATCACAATCTGATCTAAAGGAAAATCACCAGAAATAAATTATAAAAAACTCACAGGCAGCAAGGTATTTCAATACCTCTGTGATACTGAAATAGCTATTTTTATGCAGCCTTATGAATCCTAGTCCCTATTAAATAAAAAACATCTCTTGCCTAGTATTTAGTGTCTATTTTTAATAAATTGCATGATCACTGCATTGTTTCCATTACTCCCAGCTAGCAGCCAGAAAACAGCATGACTTGAAAATGTGCCAGTATTGTGACAGCAAAAATGTGGTTTGATATCAAACAAAACAATCATGCATGAATTTTTTCTGATATGAGAGACCTTTCAAGCTAACAATGTACAGTAACCTCCTTAATAATTTTTAAATTATTAAGACTACAAAGTAATAACTGAACTTTTTATTAAAACATGTTTTATACAAAGTGAAATTTCCAAGTGAAATTTATTATTATAAATCAGTATCTTTATTTACTGTTGCTAGTATTATGGCAACAAACATGCAAACAAAAAAAACACTTCACAGAACTAAGATGAAACAGTGCCACCAAACTGGTAAAAGTATCATTTGGTAATTTCTCTGAATTCCAGACCTGCAGAAAAATTACTGGTATTCACATAGAGAGAAAATAATTTTGAGGCATTCAGTCCATCTCCTTAAACACACAGGAACTTTCTCTGAATGCATATTGAAACACTTTGCTACCAATTGAATTTTACTGGCAAATAAAACTTGAAAGAAAAAACTCTTCCTTAATTTAACTTCAGCTTGCTTCAAATATTATCCAAATGAATTTGGATGTCCTTCTTTACTTTGAAATATAAGCAGAAGCTGAAAATAGAAGTAAATGGTTCTAAATTAATTCACCCAGATCTTATCTTGTTAGTTTAACACTATTATTATTATACAGTTGTAGTAACTGCTCCTTTGTGTAACTGGAGTGTTAATCAAATTTAACTTATAGTCATTCACACTATGGCACTGATAAAAGCAAACTGGTCTCATCCAAAATGTACCATATATTCCCCTTTAGAAGGAGAAGCTACCTGCTATCAGTTTTGTCTGGGTTCACTTTATACAGTGTGCAACTCCCTCAACATAAGGATGCTACATCTCCAGGGAAAGGGAACTGTCAGCCACACACTGGTACAGGGTCTCCAGTGAAGTGTCCAGCAGCCTGGCAGGGCCAGGCAGTGAAGCTTTGAAGTGCAGCAGAGAACCAGATAAGGCCCCATTTGATGCTGCTTTTTATATTTTCTGAGAGTTAATCCTGATGTCCAGCAACCTGACACTGCCTTTATACTGCTGCTGGCAGTGGCAGCCAGGGAGCCACTTTTGAACGTTGTGAATGTTCTTGAAAGCTGCCACTTTTCAACTTGCTCCAGATTAACTCATTAATTCCCTTTCAACCCAGAAAATATTACTAAATCTATGCACACAAAAATAAATGCATGTGCACAAGGAGACAAAAGGCCCTTCAAAAAACAAAGAGAGATCCAGCAGTAAAAGGAGAAAACAGTTTTCCCTGCATCAGTATGGAATAGGAATATCTCCAAAGATAGTATTATTTCCAAAGGTAATTTACAAAAATAATAATAATACACCAGCACTAAATATTATTTACTCCTGTACAACCCTGAGTTCTGCAATACATTCTGACCAGTATATACTCACAACCCCACATCTCAAAGTTGCTAGCCACCGCTTCCAAGTCCCCAAAAGCCACTTGCTAGGATACAAAGGCCAGTAAGATGATAAGAAGTGATACAAAAAATTAAGGTTGCAAGCCACCTTTTATAAATATTATGTAGGCTCTCCCTGTGCAAATCTTGCACTGCATGATGATCTCCACTCAATGAAAAACACACAGCTAGGGGCTATACCCCAGCTGTCAAACACATCACTTAGGAGTTTCTGCTCACGAAGAGTACATGGTCTCTCCTCCAGCTGGACATTTGAAGAATTCAAGAACTAGCAAAACACAAGGTAGAAGACTATTTTCCTGAGTTTGGTTAATATCTCAGTACAAATTATAAATGCACTCAGAAATATAATATTATTTCTTTGAGCACATTATCTCAGCTAATGGAATATCTTCATTGAACTTATTCCCTGTTTTTCCTCATGTCAATACAATTACTTTTTTGTAAAAGTGAAAATTTTAACATTTCATTAGCAACGTTAAAGCAGAGAGAGTAAATACAGTACCATTTTTAAAAGTATAGATATTTATTCTGAGATGTTAAAGCAAAAGTCTTGTAACCCATCCCATTTAGATTACCAAAAGGTACCACTTTATGCAGTAGAAAAAATTACTCACAAATATAGTTTGCTTTTATTTAACTTTTCTTCACAGGACAAAAAGAAAGAATAAAAGAGATAAAAGCAAATTAATTTCCTGTGAATTATGCAAGGTGAAATAATGGTCACTTTGAATCTATCACAAATCAGCTTCATATCAAATAGAGCTGACCTAAGCAGTGAGGGAGCAAGCAACAGAAGCTCTGTCACTCAGCTTTTTAAATTAAGTCATGTTTGCTAGTACTATGATCACGACAGAGAACATTTGGGACTAGTGCAAGATATTGGAGACTGTAAAATGTGAAATTACGTAGTGCTGTACCAAAAGAGCTGGAAGAACAATACTAATGCATATTCCTCAACAGCATTTTGAGGGATAAATTTTAATAGATATTTTTATAAATGAGCAGAGCATAAGTAGTATGAATTATAGCCAAAAAATCACAGTTTGGATTTGTTCAAAAATTTCTGATATTGGAAAGTACTGCTAATATATGAGGAATGGAACAGTGCCAGGAAGACATGGATTACCTCTAGGACCACAAGAATAAAACTGAGGTAAAATTTAATAGTGCAAAACGCAAAGATGTGAACTTGCTGATCATTAAGTTTCTGCTGAAAATTGAGACCTCAGAAGTTGAAAATTACAGTGGATGAAACTGTGGGTACAAAGCAGATCACAAGTCATTATGAGCTACCAAAATGATGTCCCTATGAAGATGAAATTTTAAATTTATCAGGTAATATATTTCTACTACACAGACATCAATATTAATGCAATAATAAATTCTATTAAAATTGTATTGTTCTTCATTCTGATCATCTATTGTCTAAAAAGGGAATTGAAACTGGAAGAGAAAGACTTCTACAATGGTCAGGGAAATTTTGAGAAGAAACTGAAAACATTTGCTTTGTTTAGCTTAACAAACAAAAGACTGAAAGGGAGATCAAAGGTGTGTCAAGTAAAAAGTGCCAAGGAAAAAGAAACTCAAGTACAAATTTGTAACAAGCACAAACCCATACTATGTCATCAATAATTTGGAGAGTTTAAACTATCAGGGCTGAAGGCCTGCAAGAGCAAACAAAAGTGTATCTTGTACACCTTCATTTCTACAAGAAAACACTGACAAATGAAGAAAAATGCAGAAATTTAAGTTAGAGCAGAATTGGTATCAAGAACAGGACCTAAGGAAAATCAGTAGATTGCCATGGGGCTCAACACTGATTGGAAATTGGTTTAGAAATCTGGAATTAAAAAAAAAAAACAAAAACAACCCAGCAACAACAACAAAAGCCCCAAAAAAACACCAGTTGATTTCTCATGTACTAAAGACAACAAACTTTCATCTCAATACATAGAATGGTATTAACAATATAAGAAGCTCAGCAATTTCTCTTAACCAAAATAAATAAAAAATTCCAAGTTTTAGCTGATTGCTCAGATCAGGTTAAAATTATATCTTTGTAGTTGAGTGGAGTAAGATGAAACATAATTAATGATAGCCCATTCTCCCTTAATCCTGATGAGAGGACTATTTCTATTACCTTTCTTTAGTCTACATACGTGTCTCTTAGTCAATTCTCCCATTATATTACTGGAGTTTGGATAAAATATCAATAGCCTTCTTTAGGCAAAAAGGAAAATCATTAGGAAATTGAAGTTTATTTTTATTAAGTCAGTTAAAACTTGTTCTATTTCATGGACATCTCAAATGAGATACTGTCCGAAGACTCTCCTGGGATTGTCAGCAGGCATTATATAAGTCTAATCAGCTCATCTGTGGATAACCATGACTGTGGTTAAAGGAAACTCAAAACGTTTATGAAACAAAACAAGAAACAAGTAGAGGCAGACCTGAAACATGGATGCATAGTCAAAATTTGCAAATTAACTGCCTGGTTCCAATTCTGCCTAGCTAATAATGCAGCTGCATTAAAACCTGCCTTCCCAAATATCCCACTGGTAGTGTGGCTGAATCCTAAATTTAAAAATCAAGCCTGTATCTCAGGCCAGTCCCTAATAACCCAGATCACCACACTATACATTATTAACAAATTAGAATAAATTTATAATAAACAGTTTCAAAACAAGATTTCTTTCCAACACTTTACCTTCAAAAACTATTTTAAAATGTCTGGCATCCCATGTCCCAGAAGATAATGTAGGAGAAGGCTGATATCTCCTTTCTCTCAGACTGCTGAGGAGCAATCCTATACTTACAATGTATATAACAGATGGTTGCTTCCACTTGTTCTTGGAAAAAGATAGAAAATAAAGAATACAAAATCTCCTCAAAGCTTGCAATCATACATTTATTTTCTAAGCAAAATTATATTTATATGAATCATATATTCTAGAAAATTATCTGTAAAATCAGAATGAAATGGCAAATTTTAAATGTGTGAATAGAAGGTAAGTTCCATCTAAAATAACCATGCCTTCCTTTTCTGATTTAAAACAAAACAAAGCTTTCCACCTTTTAAAGCTTTCCTCCTTTTTAAACTTTCCACCTTATCAAGCATCTCACCAGTATGGTAACTTGTGCCATAGCCTGGGAAAACCTTTCTACTTTTATTAACTAAGGACATGGCTGACTAAGGGCTAAACTTGCAACAGCTGGGGATGCTAGAATTGATTATAGGAAAACATTTTCCCTTCCTCAAAAAGATGATGGAATTTGGACTCAATGTTGTGTAGCACAAGAGAAATTTACTTTCTTGATAACAAAGAAATACCAATTTAGTCAAAAAGGCTGGAACTCATTAGCAAAGCAAGTTCTAACAGCCTTCCCACAGAAGGAGCAGCAGGACAGGCGATGCTGCTCTGGGTGTCTCCCAAATATTACACAATACTGAAGATGCAGCCTAGTTATATTGCACACCTCATGTGCTCCTTTCTTTTGATCCTTTTTCATCTCTCCCTTGTCCCTGAAGAGGAAGAAAAACTCCTTTTGCTTAAGAAAAATTTGTCAGCTCACTAATCCTAGCTCCTTATCTGCCTCAGAATAGATCTGACTTTTCTAAATATTTTGCATTAAAAAGTTCTCTTTCAAAGAAGAGAAATGTTAAATTTTGACATATAATTACCATTATCCTCTGCTAGCAGAAAATGATGGCAAAATGCCAACTCGCTTGTCTGCTACAGATAAGACATTTCCAAGCTTCCATCCTTCCCGTCAGAGAAAACAGAAGGGGAAGACCAGCCAGGAGAAAGCCTACCCTGTCAGCTGATCCTCTAAGAAATAAAATTAATATTCTCCTAGCAGAAATCATTTTCCTCTGAGCCTGAGGTAAATGATATGCCTTACCATATGTTATGATGGTCCTTTCAAGAATGACAAATTTGATGAATTTTTCCTGGATGGTCTTTCTCTCATCCAATCTCTTCTCATCACCTCCAGCTTCTGCTGCAGGCAAACTCTCAAGAGGCATAAATCAGCATAGCATCACCAAATTATATAACTTAGATCCACTGGGGATTTAGCCCCTTCTATATCAGACTTAGCAAAAAGGAAAGTGCTTGTGTATTCTTCAATAATCTTTCTGATCTGCGTAGAGCTTTAGAGAATTACCCCGACACACGGCTGAACTGCGACAGCAGTACACCCATCGTGAGCAGAGAACCAGACATTTTTCTGAAAGGAAGAGAACTATGAAGGTTATGTCCAATTACAACATATTCAGAAATAGCTCTAAATAAGAAAAAAACCTCTGCTTCAGTTCAAACAAGGGGGGAAAAGTCACAGAACAGGTTCAGTCAAGTTTCTTCACTGTTTATTAAAATATTGGCGTACTTTGAATACAAACTCAGCTTTGCATTCCTCATTAGTTCACCTATATTTCCAGGCAATCAAAATGTCTGAATATCTTTGCCAAACCCCAGATACCAGATTATCTGTACATCATTTGTACATCATGGTCCTTCGAAAGTTTTATCAATAAAATACAGATACAAATACAGGTATTTTAAAAATCCATCTATCAACACACAGATTTCAAATTTTATCATTTGCTGTAAAATATGCTGATTCTAAAGAGAATGACAATAAATAAAGATCAATTTTAGTCAATCTTCCTCAGACAAAGCTTATCCAGAAAGAAAATTGCCAGATATATCAGCTAGTCCCAAAATTTCCTGGGTGTTTTAACTGTTTATTTCAGCCACGTAAAACTAGTGGATTTGTATGCTTAAATATTAGAGCACAAACCTTATATTGTTCCTATGCAAAATACCCTTTGGAATCTTAAAAGACTGTAATGTGGGATGAGAATTGCAAGGATTGGGAAGCAAGGTCACTGCTTTGAAAGAAGGCAATGGGAGAAAGGAGCTATTACTAGAGTATAATTTAGGATTAGGTTAGTCCTAACAAAAACCATACAACAGGAAGAATGCAAGACAGTAAAAAATGCTTTATAAATGCAATTTATCACATAACCATGTAGTATATCAGAAAGATTAGTACCAAATTTTGTCACGCTTACAGCTACCAAAAAAACAAGAAGAAGAAAGCATTATCAAGTAGTTTATTCCAAAATCATGTCCAAAATGTGAGCTCTGAAACAAACATTTGCTTTCTCATAAAGTTAACAAAGGATTTCACACAGAGATTAAACAAGCTCAGATTAACGGCACCAGCTCTATCTCGCCATCTTTTCTCTGTGAGGGGACACAGAAAAGCTATTCAAGCAGCACACACTTCACTAACAGCTAAACTTATTTATGATGGTGCAAAGTGCCAAACAGGCACTAGGCTGGGGGCAGCCCTCCTCCGGCTAACATAAGAATAAAGAAAGGAGAGAAGAAAGAAAAGTCCCCCCAAACTAGAAGCAGGCTATAAAGCTGATGTTGGGATAAAATCAGAGATACAACGTATCTAAACAAGACAAATTCATATATATTTTTGGGTAAAAATGGGTGAAAAGGTGTAATTTCCTGGGTTAATATAAAATGCTTTAAAAATCTAATTGCCTATATGGGGGGTTTTTATATTTAAAACAGAATTTTACACTCAATAATGCAAGGGCATAGATAAAAATGTTAAGATCTCAAGAAAAAAAAATAGCCAATGATTGCTTCAAAGATAGAAAACTGGGACAAATGCTCATTGGAATATACAGAGTCTCCCACGGGAGCTTAAAAAGTCAGACATTGCCTGCTTTTAAATTTAAACTACTTTTCAGCTACCTACTTCAGTAGAAGACAGTTGTGAAAGTGTAAAGGTGTAAAGGACAATGAAAGATAAAGGAGCACTAAAATGAAGAATATGTAATGCTTAGATGTATTCTCCTCATGGAGACTTTCCTCATTTTGAAGGGGAGTTGGTAGTTTCTTATCTGCTTGTCTTATGATGATACGCAACAGTTAAAACAAAAAGGTCCACTCCTGTGAACAGTAGTCATTTCCTTTTCAGTGTATATATACACCATACATATAGACATGAGGAAAGTCTATCATTTGTCATCCTAAATTATCACATGAACCTGGACAGCCTAAAAGATTTTTTGTGTACTACACACAAAAATAGAGCTATTGTTTAACAGTCTAAAACCAAAATTATCAGATCTATCATGACTAAATATACCCAGGCTAATAAACCTTCCCGTTTGTCCTGAAAGAGAAAGGCAGCAGCAGCCAATTTCACCTTTTCTCTTTCCTCTCCCTCCATCAGGAAGAAAAACAGTGCTGGGACCAGCTCCCCTGAGAGTGAGGATGGCAGACACAAGGTTCCCGACTTAGACAATTCTTTCCTGCTCTCACCTGTACCCCATGAACATCACTGGAACCACCACACACCCACCACCAGCACAGCCCTATTTCAGGCCTTCCTGCTCTTTTAAAGACTTACTGTTTTCAAAGTTGATAAGAAAAAAAGCCAGATGAGTCTGGAAGTAAATCCAAGGCTAGGTAGGAAAGAAAATCCCCCCTACTCAAAACCTTTTCTTAAGATTCCTTTTAGGTTACAGCCATCAGCCATTTCCACAGAAATTTCAGATAAAGGGGTAACGATAAGGCAAGGGCATTCTCCTCACAAAACAGCTGTCCAGCAGTCTCTTCATACTCCTCAGAAGCTACATGGCTTCAGTCTGTGCTATCTCCAGTGTTCTGAAAGGCATTACACATGTTCTTGAATTAAAACCTGATCACTGGGTTCTCAGACCAGACTCAGGCACAAAATGAAGGCCTGTAGAAACACTGAAGTATTGATAAAAAATTCGGAAAAAATGTTTCTGAATTTGATACAAAAATATTGTGCTACTTCCTCTTCGTAGAAGAAATTCGACATTTAATACCATGAAATCCATGAAAGCATATGGTTAAAAACTGACTTTGAAATATGTCACCTGTAGAATAGTCTGACACAGGAAACAGTGCTACCTTTGCTATGGTGCTTTCAAAACTCAGCTGGATAAAATGCTGTAAATCCCCCCCACAAAGTCACTTTCTGTTATCAGTGCACTAAAAAATTCTACTTAGTCTCACACTTCATGGCTTGTTTAGCTGCACCATGCCATACAGTGAAGTCACAAATACCAGGTAACTTAAATACCTCGTATGAATATGAGACCCCATCCTTCTAAGTCAGGATATTCTGTGATTTTGTGATCACTGTTAACGGCACCAACCCAGAAAACTCTTTGTTATTTTGGTCCTTGGACTGGCTTAAGATGAAAAGTCTTTTAGGTAAAAAGAATAAATGTAGTTTACTATGAAAAACCTTGTAGGAAACTAATGCAAGTTTTAACTGCCAGCTGTTTGCGGTTTTGTAATGAGGTAACACCACGGAGACATTAGTTGCAGTAGCACTGAACATTGTAATTATCAAGCTTGATTTCAGTTATTTACATCCTAACAGATCACCTCCAAGTTCCGGATTCACTTCTACTTTCATTATGTAAAAACAAAAAGTAATGAAATGTTAGAGAACACATTCATTAATTTGAAAAATTTTCTGATAAATTACTAAAAGTTAGGATTTTCAGAAGTGAAGCAGAAGATACTAAAAAAAAATGCATGAAGACTTGAGTTAGTTTTAAATAACTGGAATTCTGATTTCATTAAGTACATGTAAGGAATGTACTTAGGAATAATGTAAGGAATGTAAGGAATGTATTGGAAAGTAAGGAATAATATTTTTGTTAGTTCCCCCAAAATCTATCTTTCAGTTAGTTCTTGACTGCCTTTCAAGGTAATATATTACACCAAAAAAAATCTGCCTCAAATATAATCCAAGAACATCTGTGTTATTTCAATAGTCTGGCTATTCTCAAATTCCTACACAGTACTTATTTTTTATAGTACCATCATTACACATAATCGTACTTCTTCAAGTCACCAACCCAATTTTTGTCTTTAAGGATGAATTCTACAGTTTAACATGTTCTGTTGTGTGCCACCTTAAAGGAGAATAGTATGCAAAAGGAGAACCATGAAAAGAGTAATTCAAATGTGGCACCTGACACACACTACTAGTAAAAGTTTTAAATATTTCAACTATCTACAGTATTTTCCTATTGCTGGCCAGAGACAATGTAAATCTCAAATGCAGCCTTCTTCCTACCCTACAGAAAAAACAAACTTTGAAAACAAACGTGGCAGTCAGCACCCACTTAGTAGCAAGGCAAATAGAGATTTCTATGGATTATTTCATAAATTCTTCCCATTAATAAAGTTCTTATTCACACAACTCATACAAAAACCAACTTTACCATAAATCACTTTAAATATTACAGCTGTAACATGAATCACTATAAATATCTCATCCAAGAAATTAATTAGCAACAAAAGATTACAAAATTCACTCAATGATAGCAGAAGTATTTAAAATAAATGCAATAGAAATAATTCATACTAATGTAAAAGACAGTACTGAGCATTATAAGCCAAGAAAAGCAGTTCAGACCATGTCATAAAAAGAAAATTCTCATAAATGTTTCATTTTTTTTAAATTACTTTCTTACCTCAGCCTCCAGCAGTCGATAGACCATAGGCTTATCTATAGTCTATGCTAACTTCAGAAACCACTCACTCACTTGCCAAGGAAAAGAAAACTAGAAAAACTAGGGAAATCAAATCAGAGCTTGAATATAAGGTAGTAGTGTATCTGGGCCTGTTGCCTCTTTCTCACCTTGAAAACCAAAAAATGTCTTCCACTGTCAGGAAAAACAGAGTTAGTCTAAGCAGAATAAATGAGTTCCCTACTCAGATGCTCCATATACTCACTTTATTACCTGTCCCAAGAATACAACGCCTAAAAATGTACTGTAAGTAAAAGTCTGAATCCCTAATTCCTAGCACCTTCATAATCCATTCAAAGAAAAATGCATTTTGCTCTCCCTCACTCACTCTCTCAAGCCATTCTACCAACCTGACATTCCTACATCTAAGCCTATTTTCCAGGTCATCCGTATGACCTTGTGCAAAGCCTTACAGCCAGTGGGATTTATAGCTGAATGGCATTATGCCCACATGGAAACTTATATTGGCTATCAGTTTTGTACTGGTGAGGGAAGCAAAGACTTGCGGTCTTCTAAAAAGAAGCTTTTGACAATTACAATCTTTGTAGGGACATCTTCATGTGTTTCAGTCACAGAGGAGGGTTTGGAGCACTGGGCACTCCACTCAGATGGTGCACAAGGCAATGCCAAAGGCTGACCACCGGCCTCTCCCATGTTGAGGAAGCCAAAAATTCTCATATGCCACCAAAGCACAACAGGTCACGCTGGTCACAGAAAACACTTTGACATTGCAATAGAAAGGCTGATTTCCACTCAACTCGACCTCTTTTGCAGTTCCATATTTTGTCTTATATATAATTGCATTTCTCATAAGCCAAGACATAATTAAGTTAGGGCAGCTATCACAAGTATTAAAACAGCAGGTTCTTGGTAAAATTGATTTTTAAAGCAGCTTAAAAAATTAGAATTCAACAGTTATCTTCCTGACTTTAATAGTTCAAGTGCAAGGTTTTTCTTAAGAAATACATGTACTGTATTTTATAGTAATTGTCATCATCAACATTAGCAGGAATAGTAGTATTAAGCACCTCTGATTTGAACCAGTGCTACCAGCAAAGCAGTGAAAGGAGGTGAAAGGTGCAAAAAGCGGAAGTCAGAGACAAGGATCTCTTTTCCTTCGTTCCAGTTGGGAACCCAGGCTCAGGGACACCTGGCATCAGCAAGGTTCTGATTTCTGTTCAGGTTCATCCTTTCCTTTCTCCCCAAGCAGAGCTCTCGTAGGGGGCTCCTCCTGCTCCTTTCCCAGCAGACCCCCGACATTCAGCACCATGGCTGTACCCAGTCTGTCAAGGTAGTCTGTACACTAAAATATTAAATATAGACTGCATTCATTATTCATACAGTCCAGTCTGACACATTAGATTGAATGTCACAGTTATCCTAAAGGTAGAAAATGTTGAGTTTTACATAACATTCATTAAATGTAGTGAACTAATTAAAGTATGCTAATTAGGTAATAGACAAAAAGAACTTAGTATGTGCTAGAGACTGGTCACTTTTAATACAGCGTGTATTGTACTGCATTAATACCTTGGCTGTAATTTTATGCTTAATGAGGAAAAGGAAAAGCTGATTATTCAGAAAGCAGAAAAAAAAAATCACATGTGTTACGTGTTGGAAAAATAGCCTCAGGTGACAGAGGAAATACATACCAAAGGAATTGGCACTCTAACAAAGAAAGTATCATTTCAAAACCCATAAACAACATGCTGTCACCGGGAATTTTACATAATCAGATTCTAGGAAGCAATACTTAATTGCTGATGTTAATAAATTGACAAAAATCTGATTTTATTTGCACAAGTTATCTGTTCTCCCTGTACTGTGTAAACATTTTTCCCAGTTTTTCTTACATTCACATTTGCTTTATGGTAATTCAGAATAAGGCTTTCATCAAATGCTCTAGTTAGGAGAAAAAAAATGAGAAGCAAGAATTTATTGATTAAACTCCTACTCACACCAGGCAAATGGTGGTGGGAAATATACATGCATATATCTGGCACTGAAAAAAAGCCCATGTAATGCTCTACAAGCAATTAAAAAATACTCCGGGCTTACGTTAAAACTTTTTTTTTTCTCATTCTATCTTATCTCCCTGCTTTCCACTTGATTTGAAAAGGCTTGATCAAACCTAGCATCTTGATGTATGTTACTAGAAAGAAAAAAAAATTCCGTTAGTGCTCTCAGTAAAACAAAGGCCTACACCATCTTCAGATGACTGGAATAATGACAGTAACAAAGAGGACAGATGTTGGTGATCTCAAACTACCCAGGATAGAAGCAAACTACTTAAGTTCTTTCTTAAGCTCAGCAGCATATATTTTGGATATCATTAGGCAGCCATTAAAAAGTGAATCTTAGTAAAAAAGACTAAGAAAGATTGAGAAAAGGAACCTCATACTCAACGAAATTTGTGTAGAACTTAGATAAATTCAAAGTATGTCTTAAACAAAAACCACACCACACACAAGCTTATGAACTGAAACAAAACAATCCAGAAAGATCAGCAGCCACCTGGCCTAGAGGCTGCTCTGTTTGGGTTTTTTAACATTGAAGTTTCATTTAGGGCTAAAATTCTGCCATGAGCCACATCAGTCCTCACAGGGCCAAGAAACTTGATGTCTCATCAGAGCCTAACATCAGCCAGAGCCTGAGCTCAGGTGTTGCTCTCACCTCATGTCTGTCCACTCATCTTTCTCTGTTCACTGAAAAAATACATCCAGTGCCACCTAAAAGACAGAGATGGCCACTGCTTTGTTTCCTAGAAATACTGTAATGCCATACACCCTTGTTTGTTCCCCTGTTATAGAGGGGATAGAGGTCTGTGTAGCATCTCTGCCTGAAAGAATTGAGGGACTTTCTTCCCACACCTCTAGAAAATGGCCCCATTGAGGTGAGAACTGCTTTGTAGCTGCAACTCTCTCCAGGGATAACAGAAAGAGAGGGTTATCCTTCTAAAAAAGCAAAAGGAGTTGAAGTCATGTCTCATGTCCCACATAATTACATTAATCACTGAACCGCTGACACACAGAGAGCCATGATCATAGCCACCATTTTCCCACAGAGAAGGCCAGGGAGTTGTGGGAGCAGATCAACACCCAACACCCTTTCAAGGCACCTAACCCAGATCCTCACGCTGAGCACCAACACCTGCAGCAAGTTCAGGAGTCTGCACTGAAAATAAGGCTAAAACCTTCATAAATGGCAAGGAAACTTAGAAGCTTTAGTCCTGTCAAATGTCAGGCACCTGGGTAATTTCAGGTGAGCTGGTGCAAAGGCACAGCACTGCACCAGCTGCCAGCCCCGAAGCAGCACGGCTGCACGCGTGTCCTGGTGCACTCAGGTTGGTCAGGTGCTCCCCTGGACAGATGGAGCAAGCAGAGGCACAGTGCCATGCTGCTGTGGCAAAACTGCCTCCACTTATGGATTTATTTTATCTACACAAGGTCAAAAATACGTGAACCAGATTCTCAAATTTTGCTGTAGTGCAAAAAGTTTTTCCACGTCAACAAGGCAGCCATGCTTCATACCAGGCCTGAGGAGAACTGCTGGAACCAGCTCAAACTCACAATGGGCCACAAGGTTCACAAACATTATTATCCCTAATGCTCACTGCTTAACTCTAAGCTCATTAACAACAACTTCTGAGCACTCAGTTGCAAGGTCTTTCACCTCTACCTAGTTATGACCTCTGTGAGAAAATGTCACAAGTAGAGTTCCTTCAAGACCATACCATGCCACTGCCCAGCACTAACAAATACCTACTTAGAGAGGATAACACACTAAGTATGCAGGGCAGACCATATTAACACAAGTTGCACTCAAATTCACGAGAACCAGAACTGTTTTGTAAAGTTTCTTACCCTAAAAATTAACTGAGGTGTCTAAAGAAACAGCTTTTTTTTTGGTTACTATTTGTCCTCCAGAATAATTCACAGCGTTGGAACCACAGAGCTTTTGTCAGGAGAAAGTTGCAACATTTCCTGTAACACATGAATGGCATCAATTGCAATTAACTGTTCAAGCAAGAGTTCACATATCTCTACTGGCTGAGTATTTCCCTTGGCACATGCACCCTTTCCAGTCCTTTTTCTCCATGCTTCACATAGTTATCTGCAAGTGATTTATTATAAGTGAGTCCAATTATGCATATAGTTATTTTAAACAAGGGCATTGATTTAATGAAGCCCTGTAGATTCACAAACAACAGCACTTGAATCAATTCCATGAGATGTGTTTCCCCAGTGCATTTTCCATGACATATGGAAAAAGACAATGAGTGACTATTTGACTGCTCAGCAGCGGAAGATAACTGCAAAAGAATTTTGTTTTAATTTTCAAAATCACCTTAAACATCAAGAACCCAGGAAATCAAAGAGCGTCTCATCAACATCACATAGCATTTTTTTCTGGAATAAGTTAAATAGATGCAAGAACAGTGCTTCTCCTGCTTTTGACAGACAATTATGTAACACCACCATTTTTAGCATGTGAGGAAATCAGATACTAAGATAATAAGTATTATAATATGCCTTAAAAATTTGAAATTGTGGCAAATAATCTTTTAAAAGTAAAGGATGGATCATTCCCATTCTATTCATGTTTTACCACTACCTGTGTTTTGACAGCTAAATGTTTCTAACTGTACTAAGTGCATTTTACCAATCTGAATCATTTAGTCTGTACACCAGGATTTAATTTCTTAAAATTCTTTTGAGTTTGACTTGGAAAAACCTAACCAGGTAGAGAGTGAGTGTATTCAAATGTTCCCCAAAAGCTTCATGAAATCCAGACAATAAAGGGGTCAACAAATTTGTTCATTTAAAAAAAAAAGAAGAGATGAAGAACATAAAGTTTAAATGGTTTAAGAAGATATGGTAACAGGTATCACTTAAACTGAGGGGTTGAGGTGAATTATTTAGGATCGTTTAGGAAGGCATAATTCAAATGAACAGGAGTGAGTTTTCCACCGTAAAATTCAAGTTAAACTTGAAGATCCTTTAAAAAAGGGATTATTAATTGATTGAAATTAAATACCCAACTTTCCAGACACTCAGAAGTGCTAGACTGAAACAATACAAGGCAACAGGCTTTTTCCTAGTACAATTGCTAGAAACAATAATGAAATTATTTGCATTGTCAGGAGGTAAATATCCTTACTTATCTTAGCCATTTCCCAGATAATGGCTCACAGCTAAATTAGCTTTTAACTGTAAAGGGCAAGAACACTTCTGGCCTAAAGGAATCAGGTGCAGAGACCTAATCAAATAACAATCAAGTTCTTTGTTCATTCCTTAGCAGCAAGAGACAACCACATGAGGAGAGAAAAAGCTTCTTGATAGGTGACATGACTTAGAAAAACAACCTAATCTTGTCAGCAAGACAAGAAAATGAAAATCATAAAACATTGCTACAGGGATTTATATGAGGCTTTACAACTTCACAACAAAATTAAATTTGGAAGTATTTTTGAATGGACATAACATTTAAAAACAAGGGGATAAAGATACATATTCAGGTGATTATCAGATGCCAATAAAACTCAATGAGCATCAAATTACTTCAGCAACATTACAAAAATGTCCATCTTCATATTTGGTCATCTAAATTTTATAACGAGTTGCTGGGAAATATGCCCAAAGCTCTGTTACTAGTGTATCAGAACTATTACTGCTGTGATTCTTCTACCAAAAAAATTATTACAACTGCGATATTTATAGCACAGAGACTAAATATAAGTAAGCCTCCAAGCAAAAATACATTATTCAGATGATAAATGTCTTTCACTACATTTTTTGTCATTTATTCTAATAACAGTTGCCCTATTTTCAGAAACTTTATATCATTCAACCTTAACAAGTCTTTTCCAGAGGGAGAAAAAGACTATTAACTCCATTTTCTGATCATAACTAGTTGGAGAAAATTCTGTCTCCTTAAGTGAACACACTCCTTCAGTATGTGAAGATTCTTTTCCTCTAAAGTTTTGGTATTTCTGCCAGGACAAAGACCACATTTTCCCTGTGTAAATAATAAGCAAACCAACATTTCATTCCTATTTTGAAACAACAGTCAATAAGCTGGTGTCAAAATATGAACAGCAACAAAAACCATATCAGTTTAAAAATAAGCTTATGAACATGCCAAGCATGGGAAAGTGTATACTGGTAACTTGGAAATGCTGCCCCTTCCTTCCTGTTCAAAATTTGCCTAGAGTCAAAGTACTAAATTTCTGCTATCTAGAAATAGGTTACTGTAACTTAATGCAATTGATAATGCATGGGTGCCATCCCCCATTTTTGCCAGCAATCTCTGATTATCCCCATTTAGGCCACCCTGAGCATCCCCAGCCCATGGTCAAGTTCTTCAAAACATTTACAGTCAACTCTAACGGGCTGAGATCCATCACACGCAAAAATCAAGCACACGCAGATCAAGATGGAAGCCTATGAACAATGTGAAGGCTTCACTATGCTCTCCTGATGCAGAACATAAAGTATTTGAGGAAAGAATGTAAAAATAATTGTAACTGGAGAGAAATCTGGTGCTAGAATGCACTCCTACAGCAGACTGGCCAAATCATGTGCTATTATGAAATTCTGTAGAGTGGTCTTTTTTAACTACTCTAAAAATTATAGTTCTAACACGACATTCCCTCATGTAACAAAAACCTGCAAAAAAGAAAATACAGAAAAACTATTAAGAAAACCCAAACAAACACAAAAAAAACCCATGAAACAAAACAGCCTCACAGATTTATACATATATAAAGCATTCAGTTATGCTGTAAGACTTCAGTGAGAGGTTCCACCAATTACTGTAGGAACTGAATGAAGTTCCATACATTAAAAATAAACTAATTAAGCAAACTAACAAGAAAAGAACTTTTTCAATACATTTTGCAACAACATGAAACTTCAGCAATGCAACATGAAGCCTCATGAGACCTCTATAATGCACCAGCAATCCCCATCTTCTGTCAAAGGTCCTCTAGGAGGTCCAGCTGCAATTCACTGGGGTGGATCAGTTATTCACCTTGGAACTGGGAGATGTGTTCAAGTGCTTTCGCAGGTGCTGGAGAGAAACTGCAACTGCATCATCAATGCTTTATGGGAATACTGAGAGGTAAAAAAAGAGTCCCTCTACTTTTTTTCCTCCTTGTTTAGAAGTCCCAAAATAAGACATTTTGGAAGCTGGTACAAATCATAGCAGCAATTCAGACATTATGTTTCAGAAATATGACCTGAAAAACCTCTACACTCTGTAAAGGATCTGAATTATGACATACAGATACTAATTACCTAGAATTGAACGTATATCATATTAGTCTAGTCATGTTATAGTGAGCCAGAAGATGTTCTCAAGCCATAAATGGATGTTTGAGAGTGCACTCCTATTTTAGCCTATGCTTATCTTTAACATAGAAAGAAGTAAATGAGAGATTTTTCTTATTTTTTGTCTCCTCCAAAAGAAAACCAGTAACAGAAAGTAGCCCATTAGAGGGATCACAAAGAAAATACAGTTTTGAGAACAGACTCAGCATTGCTGAAGGGAATGAAAGCTAAAAGGTACCTAGAGGAATAAACAACTTTAAGCATTTGACTAACCAAATGTACAGCAGACTTCGCCACCGGCATCTTGCCTGCGTAGCTCTCTCTCTCCAGGTTCTGCCCTTTTGTACCATGCCCTAAGCAAAGCAGATCAACTTAAAACAAAATTCATACAAACATTATTTAAATGAGCTTTTAGGTCATTTTAGTTAAATAGTCTATTTTAATCTTTGTTTACAGCTAGATTTTTAGATATTTTCCACAAAAAAAAAAAAGAGAACTATTCTCACTCATTAGTATAATACTGCAGGCATACTGAAGAGGAAAACAAGATGTATTAGATCTGGTGGCTGTATGGGCACTAACATATTGATCAGTGTCAATTTTGCATTATTTTGTCAGAAAATTACAGCATTTAAATGCTAGTTGGATTTCTGTTTGTTTGTTTGTTTTGTTTCTGTGGGGTTTTTAATCAGATAAGTTTCCCAAGAGTCTAATTCAGTGAAAATATGACACCAAACCTAGTTACACATCTTTTTTGACATCTCAGTAGGAACTTCAATGTATTTTCGATGTTTGAATTCCTTTGAAATTTTGTGTACATCTCCTTTAAATTTCAAAAGTTAGATCCCATCTTCTCTGGTATATCCATGTACTATATGGAAGAAAGGCTTTCTTGCTTTTTCTGCTCCCAGCTGGGTTCTCAACTTTGAATGAATCCTGAATTGACCCACCCATCTGCTCTATCACACATCTGCAAGTAACACAGACTTGGTTTAGCTGGCTGAAAATGCCAACAGCTGAAGCAGCACAAAACCCAGTGATTAGGATCCTGAGTTTCTAAGTTAATTTCAGGTTGCTGCCACTGTGGCTCTCAGCTGACAGGATTCGAAAACCAGTTTTGCACAGAACCATGTACACAATCACACCGAGTTATAATCTGCTCATGATGATGGGGCACAATGGCCAAGAGAGAACCAAAGAAATGGACAAAACCAGAAAACAAAAGGAAAAGGATGAAGATGTTTGCATATGAAAACAAGATGTTAATATATGTTTGTGTAGACTGTAAAACTACTTCAGAAATACTCCAGAGAGAGAGAAATCCTATTTTTAGCCTTTAATATTAATATTGGGCAACTTCATTGGTTTTGATCATGTTACAATGCATTGCACCTTCCGAAATAAAATTTGTCAAGTCTTACAGTCTCATTAAAAAAATATATGTATGGGAAACCTTCTGTATCTGGTAATTTCTTCATTATAGGTCAGATCTAAACCTAGAGACTGAGATCAAAATATTGGTAAAATATTTGAGATTTTTTTTAAGCCCAAACTTCTAAACCTGAAAATTAACCTTTAAAATAGACTTCAAGCTTTATTTCTCAGCAAAATACAATCCAAAAACTGAAAACGTAATTCCTTAATCCTGACACAGAAAATACTTTATTAGATTTCCTTATGAATGTTTCAACACAGCATCTAGTCTCACCCTGTCCTGCAAGGAAAACGTTTCATGAACATCACCTTACTACAGAAATGAGAATTCCATTTTTATTCTAGCATCTCTGAACACTGTTTTAAATAATTTAAATATTTTTTTTAAATTTTAGATTTTTTAATATTTGCAGTGGTGTAAATTAGAAACCTAGTTTTGTGTCTATTCTGATCCATCTGAAGACATATTTTTGCATGCAGTGTTAATGTCAAAATGACACATAAAAACAATTGCTGATTCCAATATATTAAGTGTTTATGCATCTGAAAAATACATCTTTCTAAGAGCATGCATGACTATATTGCTTGATATTACAGACCAGGATGCTCTTATGTGAAACTGCAGAGTAACAGAAGACCAAACACTTAGCTGTTTCAGTATCCAAATACTGAAGCACTAATATTAGTGGGGATCTTCAAAACTAACAAATTTCCTAACTCCAGAAATTCTACAAGATTGGTTTCACATCACAAGAGCCATGTGCTGTCACCACGCATGCACTGCACTCTCCTCTCCTCGCTTGCCAAGCCAAGCTCACAATGAAGACACGAGGGAAGTGCACAGAGCAGCTGAGACAAGCCAGACACCATCTAGGGCCCATCAGCTGCATTACACACAGCTGGTCCCAGCAAAATCCAGGGGCATAGTCTGACATTAATATAATTAAAGAGAAAGCTCTTGGCATCCATCATCAGCTCCTTCAACAACGCTTCCTGGCTCAGTGGCAGCCTTGTGCCCTCCTCTGAAGCTCATAACTGAATCTGTAAAATAATATACAACTATTTGCCCACTGTAAAAAGCAAGTATTTTATTTATTATACAAAGCAAGTCCTGTCACAGCTGAAACCTATAAACTGCTGGGCAGCACACTCCCAATGATCATAGAACCTTCTTGAAAGCAACCTGGATTTTTCAAAAATCAGATCTGTGATAACAATCAGAGCTATGGCTTTAACAAAACTCCCAAAATTCAGCAAACTGAGGTGCTTTGGGGAAGGACAACGGTTCACAAGCCCATGAAGACATCCACATATAGATGTCTCATTTGCTTGTGTGAAAATGAGAATGCACATATAGAGCAGACCAATGTTCTTCCTATGCTACTGAATTGAGCATGAACAGAGTCTGACAGACCTCTCCCAGCTCACTGCTGCTCACTACTAAAACATTTGACAGGTTCTGCATTTTCCTACTTTGGAACCTCTCAATCAGAAACATCTTTCTCCTGAAATATCCAATGCAACAAAAAAATGTAACTGATCAGAAATAAAATTAACTCTTTGGCACAAGAAAGTAAAGACCGATTTTGGATCACCTGCTATTTTTAAATTATCTCATTTACAGGTAAATGAGTCAATGGTAAGACCAAAGAGAATTACTTCCTTTTAGACAGAACCATCTGAGAGATAACCTGTCCCTGCAAAGCAAACAAAGACAAACCCTATTCCATGGACCCCAGGAAGGAAAACAACAGCAGAACCACAGAAGTCTTTGAAATCCAGTATCTTGCCTCAGGTTACCCCACTATTTGGTTCTTATTGTACAAGGAATAAAAGTGAACTAGTAAATGGTCTTTCCTTTGGTATTCAGTCCGTCATTCTGGTGATCAGCAGTTTAAAGTTTTCCTAAGCTGGTGATTGCATCTGTTGAATTAGGATCATTGTACTCAATTACCTAATTCCTTTTTAACCTACTTACATGCATGGCCTCCAAAATATCCTTCATCATTGTAATGTCTGCATTTGAATTCTATACTTTGTCAAAAAAGTTTCTCTCATTTTTAACTTAGTAATTGATAAATGTCACTGAAATTTGCTATTTCTGCTATAATCAGATAGCTTGGATTTATTCTGTATTGACTTTTTATTCTTTATTTTTCACAGTATCACATCCTCTGTCTCCTGAATTGCCTCATTTCCAGAACAACTCCTAATCTACAGAGCTTCAATCTGAGCAGAATTTATTTCCCCATTAGTCAAGAAATCCTGATTGATGTAACACGAAAATATGATCCAGACTTTACAGTCCTGAAATTGAAAGCCCAGGGAAAGCCCAGTCTCTGGTTGCCAGCCCTCAGGGCTATCACCAATGACATTACCTGAGACTGTGCCAGATGGTGACTGTCACCACCCCATGAAAGCTGTGAACAGGTCAGATAGCATCTAGTATNGCTGTGAACAGGTGAAATAGCATCTATTATTTTTTTTTTTTTTTTTTTTTTTTTTTTTTTTTTTTTGTAGAAATAAAAAAATAATGTGCAGAAGGCTCTCTGATACATCTTTTTATATTGAGTCCCCATCAGCAGCCACTTAACTCTCAAACACACATAGTGTGCAGCACAAGAAACAGAAGAGCAGGAAGAAATGCCTGAGTAGAGCACAGCACTGGAAAGAGGCATATCCTGGACAACGAGCATCCTAGACAGAGGACAGAAAACCACTCAAGCAAGTTTGTTCCAGACAAAGGATATTGACAGCCAGCAGTAGCACCTAAAAATCAAGATACTGCCTCATAAAATGAAACAGAAAGAAGCACACGTAGGATGATTTTTGCCTTCTGGATTATCAAGACTGATGTTTTCACATTTTCCATGACAGCCAAAATCTTGCCTATTTTTCTTTTTTAACTTTCAAATAAATAACTAAAATATTGGTGTTTTCTTGGTGTCGAAGCTACAAGACTGCAAGATTATAGCAGAAACAAAAAAGTTAACAATAATGATTTGATACTAAATTTTCTTTATAATTTCTTGCTCTTAGCATTATATTCACACTTGGATCACTTATGTAATTTAGCACTCACAAACAGTAGAAACTTTTTATCACTGTGTTCCTATCCCTACCAATCAAGGTATCTAAAATGAAAAAATGAAACACTTGAAAATTGAGATTTGACNTCATGCTATGTAAATTAGTTCCGGCGCGTATGGGATGATGCTGGAATGACATAGCAACCTTTAGCGAAATGTTACTGTATAAATATGGCACCGCACTTGACAAGGGTGGGTGAGTTAGGAGGAGATATCCCCCTCACCACCAGCGCTGCAATAAACAAATACCTGCTCTATAGACATCGGTCTATGGGGATTTATTTCCAACCTATCTTTTGGGCATCAGATTTTGTAAAGGAATCATGCTGCTGTCTGTGGATTGAGACATTTTCCCATTCCAAGTAAAGGAAAAAGACATCTTTTTTTCCTTTTTTTTTTTTTAATTCTACAACCATTTCTAATACTTGTTGGAAGCTGCTTTAAGGCTTAAAATATTGTAATAAATTTCAGTGTGATTTCAGTGCCTTGAAAAAGTTTGGTCAATAGGAAATGTCGAGCACTCGCCAACTCAGAACAAAGCCTGGGTTTAGATAATTCCATGATTCTATGTGAGGTACTGGAGCACGTTGCCCAGAGCAGCTCTGGATGTCCCAATTCATGGCAGTGTTCAAGGCCAGGCTGGATGGGACTTTGAGCACCCTGGTCCAGTGGAAGGTGTCCCTGCCCACGGCAGGGGGGTGGAATGAGATGATCTTTAAGGTCCCTTCTAATCCAAACCATTCTATGGTTCTGTGAAATGGAGTACAAGTACTAAACCACAGTATTAGGAAAATTTACTTAGTCTTGTATTTCTTGAAAGCTGAAACCATTCAACCAAATTGCTTATTTGTCACCAGGAAGAAATTTTAAAAAGCATTCCCATTAGAATTAAACATATTTTCATATTTGCATATATAGACACAGAAAACACACCCTAAATATACAAGAAAAGCCTACTGGAGAAATACCAGATGTTAGCAGGAAAATAATCAGTTCATTATGGAGTGAAAAAAAAAAAAGCAAACTAAAAAAAAGTAAATAACTCATAACAACTATAAATTGGTATTATTTTCCTACATAAAATGTATTAGTAGCATAACTAGACCCAGTCTTAGGAGTAAGTTATTAAAAACTGTACTGTAACTGAAAAGCATTAAAAATATATCACAAGTTGCAGACACCATCTATCAATTCTTTTTCTTTGCTCAAGACAATTTTGTCAGAATTATTTTAATTTTTTTTTTTGCTTTTTAATAAATATGCATAATGGAAGCACTATATAAACAATTATTTCTGCAATCATTGTGAAATGAAAAATTTAAGACTCAAAGGTGAAAGTATAGCAGATAGAATAAAAGTCTCTGGGTTACAGTATTTGAACAAGATAAAGCATAATCCTCTAGATTTTTTTTTTATTTCATATCCATAAAAATGCACTTGCCCTAATCCATAAAATTTGCTATTTTTTGTGCATGCAAATTAGAAATTTTCTTATTCTAAAAAAAAAAAATACAAACTGAGAGGCATTTTTAATTCTGTCCATTCACAATTTATAACTATTATTATTTGAACTCTTAGAGCAAGCACTTTATATGATTACAGTCATAATGGTTGTGCTACAACAGCTCAGTAGTTTCCATGAGCAGTCTGGAGAGTAACAAACTTAGAGAAAATAAGTAGATTTTTGTATTGCCAGAGATGTATTTGTTTGCAATCATGCTACTAAACAGGCTTGTTGCTCATATGCGTACTGTCCTAGCCCCTGAATAGGTCAGTCACGGAGCAGGGCCAGTGAGTGACAGACCCTGCATCCACTCAGCAGGAAACCACAGTCTTCATCCCAAAAAGTGCACACTATTTTTTTTCCTGAATAAATAAACATAAAATACAACCATCTAAAGTTTTTGCAGCATCTTATCCGTGCTTTAATATTCTTTATTCTTACTGTGTTTATTCCTGTAGGATGCCAAGCACAAAGTAGATTAGCCCAATTTTCTCAAGGGTAAACCTACCTTGCACTTATGCAAGGTCAGCACACACAACCAAGGGATTTGAAGAGAAGGCTCTGATTCCATCTACCTTGCAGCAGTTTTTTTGTAGAGCCATCCTTTTTTATGCAATCCAAGGGAGAAGAGATAGACACAAACAAATAAACATGAAATAGTTAATAACTTTTGAAGACTGTCATAGTCAGCAATTTTAGTAGCCTAAGAATCACCAAGAATTGGTTTTGCAGAGATACCTATTTCTAATATTGCCATTGAAACACTACTCAGAATCTGTACATGATGAGCTTGTCTTAATGCCAGACCACTTTTGGAATCGTAAGTTCTACAGTTTTAGATTTTTAAAAAAATTATTTCAGAGCAAGAACATTATTTTCCCAGCAGACTTTCTCAGATCCCACTTTGGATGAATCACCAAAACCTACATTCTTGTGTTGAACTACCCAAGACATATAAGTCATATGAATGTGTAACAGACTGGATTGTGTAAGTCTGAAGCACTCACAGAATAAGAATTAATTGAATAAGGATTATTATTTGCTTAATAAGAATAAGCAAAAAAAATTTAGTCAGGTTTTACACATTTGCACATTCACATGTTTTGGTAATAACTTTCATGAGATGTCTTCAATATTTCCATATTTTTCTTCAAAAGGGTCCTTTACAAAGTTCTATTTGTTCTCTCTATCTTAACATTTTTCATAGACATACATATTAACAAGTTTCACATTTATGGAGAAATTTGGGGGAAGGAGGCAGGGTAAGGTAGCTTTGGGAATTCGTGTTGTTTGTCTGTAATTTACTGGGGTTTGCAAGCTCTAATCCTCTTACCATGTACAGTCCCTGCTAATGGAACACAGTTTCTGTGGCAGAAGCTAGTCCAAGGCAAACCCCTCACCATGGGTACAGGGGAGATACCAGTTCTCAAAAACATCTCTTGTCCTCCACAAGCTGGCTTCTCAGCAGCACTCCTTGGTAATGCAAGCACATTCTTCAGCAGCTTGATTATTTTTCAAGGCAAAAAGGGCTTTGCTGCTTCTGTTATTTTTGCCCAAATTTGGCCAGCACTGGACAGAGAATTGGGGTAAAAAAAAAACAAAGTTCACAAATATTCAGTGGAGAGTTACTTGTTTCTTTTCAATTGGCCTTCACTCCAGAGCCAACTGCAGTTGTGTTGCTCTGGGCAATACTGGCTAACATTTAGAAACCTCTCATCTACCTGGGGTTATGGGTGGGCAAAGAGAAAAAAATGTTTATGTATTTGCTGGCCAAAATAAATCAATTCAGATACAGCAGACACAAAGCCCTGAACTTTTAGATAAGACAAAGTGAAATGAACACAAACTACACAAACTATAGATCACTGAAAAACATTTCATCCTCTCTAAAGCTGAATGTGGCTTTTTCTTTAGAAGATCCTTTAAAAGTCTTTTTCTGCTGTCATTGTTTTAGACAAAGTCATGTGAGTTACATGAGTTTTCAGGGCTTACTCCACAGCAGGGTTCTTCTCAATCCATTCCCCTACAAGATGAGGACTGGGGGTGGGGGGTTATTCCAAAAGCAAGAGGCACATTTGATGCTGATGGGGAAATCCAGACAGATCACTACAGAAAAAAATCCTTTTTCTGAAATTGGTGAGGATAAGCATGAAGGCTTCTGTACTGCTCAATGCTATTTTTGAGAGCATATTCACCTAATCTGAAATCATTCAGATGCTTCTCCCAAGAAAAGACATGACATTCACCTATTATTAGAATTTTCATAAGAAGATACTCAGATGAGTATGAAACACAGCTTTATGAGTGCTTTAACAGCTCATTGCTACATTTAATTTCAAAAGCTATTATAAAGTTGCAATAAAAACAAGTGGACATAGTTAAGTATTTCACTATAGCACAGTCAAAAAGGAAAAACATAGCTAAGCTTTCTAAAAGACAATTATACAGTCAGTCAAGTCTTACATTTCAGCATTTTTATCTTCTCTTCAAATAATGGGAAAGGATAATACTAATTGAAGGAGATGGATAATATGGGTTACAATCCAAGTTATGAAATTTACTGAAAAAAAAGTAAAGTGTGTTAAAATCTCAGCACAGAGCAGACTTGCAGACACTGCATGAAGATTTGCCTTGGTGATGATACCTTGGAAACATATACAAGTCTCAAATGAAGTAGCAATAGCCTCAAAAGAACTGGAAACCAAGTTGTTTCTGAGGAACAGCATTAGGATGGCTGGCAGAAACTGCTGCACAGTCTTGGGGATGAGGGGACAGAAGGGAACTAATTTATTTCTATAAATTCCTTTAAAATACCAATACATATAATATCCCTTCTGCTGACATGATAATGTACTGTTCTGGGACACTCTAGTTCTATTTTGCCAACCACTTAAATAGGTCACAAAAATGATTAAAAGAAGTGCTTACAGAATTTTTAGGAAAATGGATACAGGTTATCCACATTTTCATGAATTCAAAGGTAGACGAATGCCTACTATTCCACAGGCAACAGGAAATTCCAATTTTTGTTACATTCTTCATACTATAGAGTATAGCAGGAGAATGTATCTTCTTCCTTATGAATTTTTAGATCACAAACTTGCAATTTTTCCAATTTTGCATCAATATACTTGAGATGCTGGTCATGCAATCTCATTTCTGCATTCTTAGTAGATGATAACAAACTTTATCCATTACCCACTTGGACAGAACAGGTGAGAAATTTTTTATTAATAAGGACTATAGTGGTTCAACCATTCCTGTGTGGCTATTTAGCAGCCCTTGGGAACAGTGCACCTATAACCTCAACCCTGAGCCCCAAGATAAAGAACAAATCTCCAGAGCAGTAAGTGGTTAACACATGCCATTCCAATTCTCATCATTACCATCACTTAGCTGCAGTTCAAATAAAAAATATCAACTTCCTACATTTAGCAGGACATATAATTTACTGATTTACCTAAAAGCCCAAGGTTCAATTTTGGTTTACAGTTTTTGTAGCAGGCTTTGTGTTCTGAGATTAGCAGACCACCTAAATAAACAAGAATGAGAATGATGTCTTCAATTCTACTGAGTTGGGCCTTGAAGAAAGATGCACATTTCTAGAGCTGCCATTAGACTTCACTGATCATCACACGGGACTTCTAGCAACTTACTTGAGCAGATTTAAGACATCATTATCCTGCTTAATTCCAAATAAAAAGCTTTCATAGTTTCCTGTATGTTTTCAGTATACATCTCCAAGTTAAAAAAAAAAAATCTATATCTTACTTTGGGAGGAAATGTAAAAAAGTGACTGACTGGGCTGATGTTTGGCTTCAAAGATACAGATAAACAGATGGATAGATGGATGGATGTTGAAACCAAAATCCTCTTTCTAGAGATACACTCTAGCACAAATTTATCAATTGCATCATTGGTCCAACCAGATCTAGGAGATCGTATACTGGAATTACATTTTTTTTTTACTGCTTCACTTTACAACATAAATACAGCTTTACAGAATTACATAGATTCATCTTCATATTCAGAAGCTTGATGTTTCAGTCCACTAAAAAAACACAAAATTGAAAATTTTACTGACCTTTATAAATACTAAGCACATCAATAGGATGCATCCCTTTTTCACTTCTAATTTGCATTCTACAAACATAAATCCAATTATTCAAACTTACCAGTGGCATTTTCCTAAACCCGAAAATTAAAATCCTTAAGAGGAAAGAACAATCCCGAAGTTTTTATTCCCGTGTGTGCTATTCTTTGATTTTATAAAGAAAAAATTATCAAGATGACCAGTCAGTACCATTGAAAAAAAAATCTAAAGCACTTAAACTTTACACACAGTCTCCCTCACTGTGCCTTTATTTCCTATTCATATTTACAACACTATGAACATCCTTGATACCACACAATCACCACAAAGTTTTCAGTGGTATTCAGAATTTAAAGGTTTTCAGATTTGACATGAAATCACATTCTTGCTTATGCACGCTTACTTCTAAAATAAAAGCCCTGTGCACATTCATATGTTGAAAGGGAAGTTTATATGTACATACCAACTTCTTTCCAGAAAAGACCTGGCATTTTTCTCTTGACTTCAATGACATTGTTTGCCAGACTAATTACAGTTTAAGTATCTATTTTCTACTCTTGCCAGGATCTAATAGCAGGGTTGGGTCTTTTTTCCATCTTTACATAGTTTCAGTGACTATGAATGAGACTATGAGAGCATCTAGTGCAATTGCTAGGGACTGGTATCTGGAACTATTCTTCAGAATAGTGGCTTCAGATCAAGGGTATTTTTAATTTATAGCATTTTGACTGCTCTCAATAAAAGTTTCCAGAAAAAGGTGCAAAATTATCTTAATCTCTCTCCAAAAAACGACACAAATGTGCAATATTTTCTAGCACTTTTGAGTGTGACAGCTACAAAGTAATTGCTCCCAGGGAAACTTGTCCTGGAACTTCTTGGAGCCCCACTGATGCAGACAGAGTCCTACACACTTTAAAAAGTCAAGGGGATTCCACAAAGGCTTAAAAATCTACATTTTAGATTGGCATTTTTCAGATAAAAATTAGTAAATAATGTTGCATTTTATATTTTCGTATGGTTTTAAAACCTGCTTGCAACAAAATGGATGAACGGTGAGCATCTATCATTGCAAGATACCCTGGATATGTTTATAGTAAATGTATATGTTTATAGTAAATTAGGATATTTAGGTGGACTTAACTGAGGATATCAACATTTATAATCCAGAGAAACTACTTCTTTCTCCTCAGTTTGCACTTAATCTATCATCCACCTACAACATATTTGTGCCAAAAAGACAAAAGTGAGGTCTTTTCACAGAATGACAGGACTGGAAGATATCTCGTGAGGTCTTCCAGTCCGCTACTCAGCGCTACAGCAGCAATAATTGTCTTACCTATTCCTATGGATGGAATTTGTTTTCCATCCATAGGAAATTCCCTTGTTTCCTACTCAGCACAGATATAAGAAAGAAACCGGTTCTTTTTGCAGCAGTTTTACATACCAAACGTGTGTCTCCAGGCTAAGGAATCCCAGTTTCTTCAAATGTTCTTTCATATTTTTAGGCCCATGCTCATTTTTGTTGTTCTTGAATTGTTCTACAATTGCTAATCGTTTCTGAAACCACACATATAGTACTGCGCTAACCAAGTAATACCTTACAAATGCCAAATAACTAGCTCATGTAACTTGCAGACTTCATTTCCCCTACATACATTACTGCGCCAGTTTTTTTGCAGCAAGTTCCTCATCTGTTTGATTAAAATTGAGATCTTGCAAATCTTGACCTTATCTTTCACATCTCCATTGAATTTCAATATTTATTTATAAACTTTGCAATGTCTTGTAAATACTTAATTAAACGAAGTGGAAAGGATCTAAGTAGTAAAACAGAGAAATCAGCAAAGACACAGAAGACTCGGGATTCAAGATACAATTTTGTGCATGCTGTACAAGGAGGCAAAAGCCCTGGTTTTTCTGCTTCTATCCCTACACTTCTTTGCCCATGAAATTTAGTCAGCTCCCTCTTGCCTTTCATGCCAGTCAGCCATAATGCCCTCGATTCTCCAAGTTTGCACAAAACTCCACACCTCATTTACCCTCATTTCACCCTGCAACTTCTTTTTTTCCCAAAGACATTTCTTCTATTTTTAGCAATAGCCTTTATCATCTATTCCAACTTTCACCTTGCCTATCCTAATAAACAACCTTGTAGAACAAGGGTGGATTTTAATTATCTTGAAATATGCTACACTTATTTTTCATTTCATGAGAAGAACTTTTAAACTGCACCAACATTGAAAATTGTGTGAACACATTCACTGCTCCATCAATTTGCATGACACCAAAACGGCATTATTATTGCAAAAGGAGTCACATGGATGTGATTCCTCACTAGTTTGGGTTTTTTACAAGGCAGACCTGAACATATGAAAGGAACATGCAATGCCTATGGTTTTCTCTTCTCATCAGACACACAACTAATTGTCTAAGACACTTCACAGTGGATTAAGTATTCCCTCACCTGCTTAAACCCTCTCATCCATTGAAACTGTAAACATTACTTATCTAAGAAGCATTAAAAGCTGTCAGTGAAAGCATTTTGGTTTAGAATTCATTCTAAATTTTTTCCAAAGGAAAAAGTAGAGAGAAGATATAATTATTAGCAGAGGAAATTGAAAGCATTTATTTAACAAATAGAATTTGTGGGAAGAAATCAAACAAGACATAGATGCATCGAAGTGGGATGATTTCCACACAGTATTCATACTTTTTTTTATTTCTGTGCAAATGTCTCAGGCTGCCAATTATTCTTAAACAGAAACACCAGAGCATACCATATGATCCAGATGTATCTTTTTTTAACTGTGACACTGGCAAATATAAGGGAGAGGTTGGGGGGCTTAAATAAGTATGTGATTGTGACTGTTACTACATTTCTCTCTAGCATTTGCTGGGAAAAGGGTTTTTTTCTTTCATTTAGAACTTGGAAACAGGCAGTAAAAAAGAAAATACCAAGGGCAGAAATTCAATTCTAAATTTATACTTGCAATTAAGTTTTAGGGTTTTATTTTCAATGGTGCCATTATCTCAGCACTCTTGTCTTGAAAATGTAATACTGCCTCTGTATTTTTCCAAAAGTATCACAACATTCCTGTAGTCTCTATAAACTTGCCTTAAGTGTTGCTATAATTCTGGAGAAGTGAACTGGGCATGAGTACTGTTATACAAACCATGGGGTCAGGCTCTGACACCCCTTCTCACAATGAGCAATACATTTCATCTGCAAGTCTCATCTGAGGTCCCACTCAGCATTAACAAAAGCAGAAGAAATTGGCCTGTTAGTGTGAGCAGCTTCCCACACTCACCTGCTACATTAAAAATAGTTACTTCCCAAGATCTTGCTATACCATTCACCCACATATGGAGTCCTAAGTAGCAATAACTGTGTGCCATTTGCAGCAGCAACAAGAGTGCTCTTGATACAAACACTGTCTTACCTAGAGTGTACATATCATAGCTACAGTGCATGCATATGCAGTATCCACATATAGCTCAGCAATGTCACACTTTAAGACCTTGTATCTACCAGATTTGAACAATAATTTAAAAAATAAATACAACAAATTTTAAGAGTGAATGAGGAGGGCGAGAGAACATGAACTTAGTCAATTTCACTTTCCATACATAGGTTTTACTGCTACCTTCAGAAAACACAGGAAAACAACATGCCAAACATAAACATAGTTAGCAAAAATATCTGCACTTTGGCTATACATCCTCCTTATATCCAAAATATCAAACCTCTACCAAATAACAACCCTATTGTAAAAGCCAATTTTGACTTGCATATGAGAGACCCACAATGCACAGGGACAAATATGAACAACTTGTGCTATGAATAAATTGCCAATAAAGTCACAAAAAAGCAACAATTTTCAGCATAATTTACAGGCAATCAGGTATACATGTACACAGACAAATTGGCAATACTTAGTTCTTTGCTATGAAATCAACAGAAGATCTTTGCAAAGGTCTGCAGATTGTTTCCCCTGTTCTGTAAACAAATGATGACTCCTCAGAAATCTTTCAATTACTCACAACTATTTTAAAGTACTCTGAATAATCACTGAAAAAAATATACTTGATGACTGATAAATAAAACAAGACTGCATTTTGTTACCATATTAGTATATGTACTGAACAATACAAATTAAAACTATATTTGCACTTCCAAGAGCAAGCTCAACAATTTGTTTCCAGGTAAACAATTTCCTTTTTCATTTCTTTATACAGTATTGGACTTACAGTAAATTAGCCATAGATTTCTAATAATTTGAACCAACATTTGTCCACACTGCAAAAAAAAACATTAGCACAACTGGTAACAAGGCTGTTGTCTCTGTATAAGACCTGTTTTCAAAAAAAAGTGACAGGAAACTGCCAGGGAAATTGTTTAATTCCTCAGAATCACAGGCAACAATGTAATTTCTTAGTTTTCAAATTGCTAGAAATTGGGGTTTTCAATCAAAAGCTTGCATAATAAGTCCACATGACTAAAAGTAGATTAAAAGTAGATTCCACTTTGTACAGATTGTGGGATTTTGGTGGAAAATTTTATTGAGGCTTCACAATCTCTGAGCACCATTAGAAGATGAAATTAATTAAGGACTACATTTGTATCTCCTTACTAGAAATAACAATTAAAACATACAGTGAGTGACAGTTTCACAAAAAAAAGAAAAAAAAACCAACTCTGTTGCATATACCAAAGCCCCCAGACTAACCTCTGAAGGAAACAAGCTCTGCTAGAAGCCTTTTTCTTCATACCCAGAACCCACTGAACTGGGACAACACTTGGGAACAGACTGTATTCATTTTACAGCTTGCATTCCTGTTCTGTTTGTTTCCAGTCAAGATGAGGATTGATCCTCAAAACAGAAGTCCTCTAAAGGTATGTCACATTACCTTCCAGACCAACAGACCTTAGCACCAATTAGTTAGCACCTATTCCTGTTCCCTAAACTCTGCCCTGACCCCAGGTACAAGAATCCCAGCATGCAAAAGGCATTTCTGCCTTACCACATGCAGTGCCCTAGACATGAGCCAGGCTGAGACTGCCACAGCACATACAAACCCTTTATTGCCTGAGCACAGAGAAAACATCACCAGAACCCAGAAACCCTGAAGGAGCTGTGCCTTTGCCACCACTGTGGCAGGAAAGCAATGCTGTGTTGTTGAGCTGCACAGGCCCTCTCAGAAACAACAAGAGTACGAGAGGACTGGGATAGATGACATGCCACCATATATATCTTATATGGAGTAGAGAAGCCTCCCTTCCCCACCTGAAGCAAACACAACTGAACTGTGTTAGTCAGCTGTGGTAAATGGAGGTGGGAACCAGGACACAAACTTAGCAAGCAACAACGCTGATCTACAGCTCTACGGACAGGGACCTGCAGCTCTGCAGAGAGGTACTGCACCAGGGCAGGGCTCCTGAGGGAACAAGGGACAATTGTCCCCTCATCAGCACACAAGAAACACTATCTTCTTTGGTCCTCTCAACCACAGTAATAGCCTTTTTTTTTTCTGGGCACAGCCCTGGAGAAACAAAATTTAAAGCCAGACAGCCCAAGGCAATCCTGCACATTGTGCCTTCTGAAAGCTGACTCCTCTGGCTCCCTGTGCAGTGGCTATTGCACAGAGACAACACAGGCTGACAAAGTGAGACCAGCACACAGGCCAGCAAGGGCGAGACTGCTGCTGACTGCATACTACTGCACTGGTGTGAAACACTGAGGACTGAGCCTTTCATGGAATCACTGTCATGAACTACAAATAGAAACTGGGTTTACATTTATTTGTCTCTCTACAGAAAGGAACTCGATAGCCAGCCTGTCAGTGAAAGCAACAGGACCTTCTACTCCACCGTCAGAAACTGAGAGCAGCAAGTAATAGGGAGTAGGATTCATAAAAGGGATCCAGAAACAACGGGAAAAACTGTCCCTGCCACAAGGAGAAAGAAGATGCCAGAGATAACCTCACACTGTGTAGCAACCTGCCACCTGATTGCAAAATGGACCACGTCAACAGATGATGGGAACAGACCCTATGAAAAACGGGCTTGCCACGAGCGCATCTCATCAACCTGCAGCAGCTGAGACTTGTCTCTTTCAAGCTTTGTCAATGTTGTGCAGCTCGCTGTTCCAACACACAGCCATTTCAGGAGCAGTAAAGCCTCTACAGACCTATGCAGTGTGTTGACAGGGATGTGTACGCACAGTCAGACACTTGTGTATGTACATGAGAGACTTTTCCCTGCCCCAGACAGATTTCCTGTGCAAGGCAGGAACCACCATTCACAAACAGAATCTCAGTATGAGATCGAGATCGACACTCACACTTAAACCTTCTGTGTGCCTGCAACCCTGTGTTTGCGGGAGGCCTGGCAGGAAAAAGGGTCTCTGCTGACCTAACGATGTTCAAAGTCCCCCATCAACTGATCTCTTTCCTACTTTCACGGAAAAGGCTGCCCAGCCGCAGCTGCGCAGCCACGCGGTGCTCCGAGGAGCGGATGCACCGCGTCCCCCTCAGACAACAACAACCCCCAGATCACCAGCCCCACGGCTGAGCACAAGAGACTGCGACACGGCAGCACGAAGCACAGCCCAGGATCCGGCGGGAGGCAGACCCTGCGTGTCAGTGCCAGCCCTCAGCAGATTTCTCTGCGGTCTGCAAGCGAGGAGGGCCAGGGACCTCCAGATGCTAAGCCAGCCCCGGCCCCGGAGCGGGATCTCCACGGGACTGCCCACAGGTGCTCGCTCCCCTGCGCTGCCCCACCGCCGGGGAGCAGGGGGGCAACAGAGCCTGAGAAAGAAGATGTCGGAGGCAGGGGGACACAAAGAGAGGGGCTACCGAGGGGCAAGGGATGCTTAAGGCGGGGGGGCCGGAGAGCAGGGTGCTTGCATCGGCGGGACACACGTACGCACACGCACAAACACACCGCTCCATCCCCAAGCGTCCTGGCGCCCAGACACTCCCGCCGCCGCAGCACCGCCCGGCACCGGAGCGAGCCAACCTGTTTCCCCACGCACCGAGAAATCGGCTGCGGCGCCCAGCATGGGCAGGCGGGCGGGAAGGCGGCCCCCCGCGCCTCCTCCCCGGCCGCCTCCCCGCGGGGCGCGTCGCATCCCCCCGGCCGNGGCTCGCTCCGCGCTCCCGGCTCCGCGCTCCCGCCGCGGATCAGGCGGCGCGGAGGCAGGAAGCGCGCGCCAGTCACATGGGCGCGCGCACCGCCGGCCCCGCGCGGGGGGGCAGCAGCCGGAGCCACCTGCGGGATGCGGGATGCTGGATGCGGGATGCCGGATGCGGGATGCGGCCGCTCCCGCCGGAGCCGCAGGGCCGGGCCCGCCTCGCTCCTGCACACCGGCACCCCGCGGGCGCTGGAATGGGAGCGGGGAGCGGAGGGACCGGGCCCCGTTCACCGCCGGATGAGACTGTCGAAAACATCAGACGCGGCTCGGAAGTTCAGCACTTCACGCCAAGCTTCAGCCGCAGGCTCCCCAGCACTGCTGCTTCAGTGCAGTCTTGGGCCAAGATTTGATTTAGCCAGCACCAGAACAGTACTAGAAAGCAGTGACCCTTCACTCGGTCCCGCCCGACTTTGACCCTTAGTTACAGACAGCACCTTCAAAAGAGAGTTCTGTCCCACTCCCCAATACAATAACCCCACCATCCCCTTCTACCTGCAAATGACAAACCTATCAGAATACCGTATTTTTCGGTATAGGGTTAATAAGAATTTTTCCCTCTTTTTCACCCAATTTTTTCATTCAAGCCTGCTACACAGTTGGCTTCTCCTAATCTGTCTGGCTCCACATCTCGATGGTTACATTCAGCTATACCAAAATCCCAACAAGCTACATAAATGATTGTCAAAGCCTAAACTTGAGATTTACAATGAGATTAAGGAGTCCCCACAGTACTTGTATTGCTAAGAACAAGCATGACATTGCCTACCAAAACAACTGAGCTAAAGAAGTTTATATTTTCAGCACTTCCCAGTGTATCTTCCAAAAAACATGCACATCCAAACCTGTGTGCATAAAAATCAAAATGGACAGAGACCTGATTATGAAAAATAAACTAGCAGGTAAACTTCTATCTCCTTATTAACATTAATTTCCTTGCCAAAGCAGCAGGCCATGCCTTACATTTTGGATATCCTTTGCAGTCTAAAAGTAGACCAATAAACAGCTTCACTAAATCTGATTTAATTTCCTCTGCCATGGGACATGTTCTTCAAGTCTCCCAGAGATCTTCCACGTTGAATTATTTGTACATCAGCCAAGCGAGACACAGAGCTGGGGGAGCAGTATAAAGGAAAGGGGAGTCAAAGCTGGTTCTTACAAAGAAGGGGGCTATTCTTCTGAGTTGCAACTGAGAATTTGGTCTTTAAAGTGACACGTACATGTAACACTGTACAGAAAGACAGACAACAGACATGGTCCAGATTCTGGGACAAAGGCCAGATGTGTATTTTCATAACATGATTACAGATCTACAGCAATTAACACAGGAGGCCATTCGGGTCACTAGAGGTAAGGCTGTGTCAGCATTTGCACAGTAAAACCCTATTTGTAGGAGCTTATAACTAAGCTATGAAAGTCATGATGAAGCTGGGAAAGAGTGAGTTTAAAAGTGATTTTTCTCATTTAAAGAAAAGGGTTTTAAAGTGAATATATTACCTGTGAAATCAGGAAGACCAAAACCTTTTAGTCTACAGGCAGTTATTTCAATGAATATTAGTATAAGCACCTTGGTCTTCTCTGCCTAAATATCTCAGGTTTGTCCAAAAGCATTTTTTCAGTAGGTACTGCTATTCTTCAAGCTCAATGGCATTTACACATCTTTCACTCCCCAAAACATTCCCTCAAATCACACTCATCCGCATAGACACGACTCATAAAAGTAAAGCCCGAAACCAACTCACATACTGTGTATGTGACTATTCCCCAACATTTCACAGTGAAAAACAGGATCAAGACCACAAGCACCATGCTCAGGAGTTACAAGTGAGTTACTGAATGGACCATCAAATGAGAGTTAGGATCAGCCATGCAATTATTTTTGCAAAGGTGTTTTGTCAGGGTGCTTTACAGTCAGGAGTTCGCCATTATGGAATAATAGGTGAAATGTGGAAAAAGTCTGTTAAATAGAAAACCTCTCCAAATCATTCTGTATTGTCCTGCTCCACACACATAAAAGAACCACAGACTTCTGTAGCTACAAAGCCACAAACTGATAGCCAGAGTTGAAGTGCAAGTCATTCTTTCGACAGCTGTGACAAGCATGCTTCAATACGAAGGTCCAAAATGTTCAATCCAAAAGCTCCAAAGCCAAGGGCTTTGCACATACAAAAGTAGAAGAACACAAAGGACCTAACTGATAATTCTATTTTTAATCAAACATAACTAAGCTATTTTTTGTAACATTCTAGCAGTATATCACACCAAAAAGAGAATTAAGAGAAAGTAATATTTATTCTCTAGTTGATTTATAATTGAATTTGAATTCTGTTTTCCCTTAGTTCCAGTTGGATTCTTTCACTATTGCATCTGACTATAAGCCATACTTCCACTTTCAGCAATTTTGTTAGCATTACTCTATTACAGTAGTAATTTCACTTCTCATCCCAAAAGAATTAGCTTTAAAATTGTGAGATGTTAAAATAGAGCAGGCTTAATTTCCAGTTTCAGCTTTTGGTACAGAACCAGGTGTTATTTTCAAGCTTTCGTATATGAAGGGTAAGTAAAAAAGAGAGAGTTCTCAAATCGTCAGTGACTGGAGAAACTTCATCACAAAAGCAGCTGCAAAATCACAACATACAGATACACTTCAGTTGCAGGAGTAAAAATACCTAGGATATGCTATAAAAATAAGTAATTTTGTGACATATTTATGTCAGACTAATTTTTTTATTTACATATATTTCTGGTGCATTGAATAAATGAAATAGTGAGCGTTTCTACATCTACTTTCACAGTGATAAAGCTCCTAAAGCAAACATCAATGGAAAAAAGGAGAAATACTCTTGTTGTTCAATAACATTCTGAATTTATGTCAGAAACTGACCTGATCCCTGCCTGGTGTCATCTTTCATAAGAAATTAAAGACAGCAAAAGTTGACTTTTATTCTTCTCCTTTGAGAGAAGAATATTCTTCTTCCTCAAACTGCCTTTCACCCCTTTGGCCTGCAGCAAGCCAGTAACTCAGATGCTCTCTCAAGTCACGGTCAATGTGTTAAACCCCACTGAACAGAGATTTTGTTCCTCAAAAGCTGTTCACAAGGGGTATGTTTTATATATAAGCTGAATTACATTCAAAAGGCTCAGACCATTCTCAAAGTACTTTGCAGGCATATAGCATAGATTTTGGAGGCATATACCCATCTATCTGGGCTTGACATAAAAATGGTTAGGGGTGTAAATAATTTCCACTGTCTTGAACATCAACAACATAGCTCTATTTCTACGAAAATAGATGTGTGATAAGAAGCAGCACCAATAATGAAGACCTAGAAATCACAGAGTTCAAGCTCATGAGAGGTCTTGCAATATTTCTCTTAGTAAGTCTTTGAAATAAAAGTTATGGTTTTTTACCTAAAGAGCACTTCCTAATTATCAGGAGTGACAGGTACTTCATCCACCTAAGTCCCAAGAACGTATTCCGATATAATAAGTGATGCCATATACATATATATATATATATATATATATATGTATATATATATATATGGGCGTATTTTTATATATGCATAAAAGCTGTCATAGAGTCCTAGTATCACTTACTGGCCCAGTACCACTCACATTTTTACTGTCATACCTTTCTGTCAGTTTTCATTTTGTGATCAATATATAGCTATAATTTAAAATAAATGCTTTATTTAAACCATTTCTCTGAATACAATTCCTGTTATAGGAAGACATCCTGGGAGTATTGGCTCATCTCCCAGTTTAGCCATAAAATATGTCACTCTACCAGGATGGAGTGGGGTGGGAATTGCTACTAAGCAAGAGTGAACTCCACAGGGCTGTTAGTTACAAAACTGAACATGAGAACTACTTACTTTAAAATGTCCCCTTAGCAGAAATATGCTTGAGGCCTAATTCATTCATTTACATCTATGTCCAATACTCTCACCATGTTCTTAATTCCAAAAAGAACCTGCACTCTGTCAGACCTAACATGGTTGCCAGTAGATTTTAGCAACATAGTGAACACTTTCACACAATATTCAAAATCAGAAAGGACTGGGGTTAGATCAGTTTGCCCTCTCTTGATTCCTGCCTAAGCTGTAGACTCAAATACACTGGTAAATAAAATGCATGCACAGTACACATTCATTTGAATGCTCATACTGTGCATATTTATCATAAACATATTTCTTTAATGAAGGGAAACCTTTTTAAAAATTGCAAATTATTTTCAGCTTGTTACAGGTTATTTCTATTTCAAGTAAAACAGCAAATTAATTTCTAAGCTTCTGGGGGGAAAAAAATCACTATCAAGCAGCCAAAATCCTTTTCATTCTATTTTTGTCTTATTGATCATAGAAGATGAAATAGAAATGGGTGGACCTCTCAAATGGCATTTCATACTAATAAAAAAAGATGTGAACTGTCTTTATATATGAAAAGGAACATCCCATCGATATAACCTATTCCTAAGACATTTTTTTCCCTGTAATTAGAGAAACTATTCTGACAAGAAGGTAAAAAGGGAGAGGGGAAAAACACAAATTCTGGCAGCAGTGTTTCCTCTCTCCATTCTTCCTCCCTAAGTGAAGATAAATAACCATCTGGATCATTGTACTGCCTTTGTGACAGGTGGTACTCAGTTATGTTTCTCATTTGATTGGAAAGTGGTAATGGCTCTTTAGCAGCTCTTTCTTTTGCTAATATACTCTGCCTGAAATAATTTACTCTAAGTTAATTCATTTGAAATGTGATCCAAAAAGGTTCAGTGCTGATTGGGATGTACTCTTCAGTTGCAACATAATCTCTTTCTTCCTATTGGCATTCAAACTGGAAAAAAAGTACAAAGTACTCTAATAATTGTTTCACTAATATAACTTCTCACATTGTTCAGCCAAAAGAAGTAATGCCAATGAAATATGTCTGTGTCCACAGCCCAATCCTACAACTCCTATGACACAGGGAGACAATCTGTGTTGGTAAAGAGCATCAAATATTTGTTACTTTCTTAATTTTCCCCAAAATGGACCCTCTACCAAAGATCATGAATTTTATGGTATTCAGCTTCTAAGCTAGGCATTTGATTTTTGCTCTAAGGTCAATATTAGAGAATACTATTTTAAAATCTAAACTAAAATTAAGAGGTGTTAGAGACTCTTGAAATAATACATGTAATTAATCATTACATTAGTTTGCTAATTATTAAGATAGCCACTCTTTCTAGGCTTACTTTTCAAGTGAAAGAAATTCCTCAGACATATCATCCATTTAATCCTACTTTGTAAATAAAATATGTTGAATCATGCCCTGATTAGTCACTGACCTAAATAATCCTTCAGAAAGATTAAGCGATCTTAATTTAAAACCTGCAAGGGAGGGATAATTTATCTTGCTCAGTTACTCTAACAGCAAACTATAACTAAACATGTATCTTACAGATGTAAGACATTTGTCTAGACTGAGCTTCAAGTTGTTGGATTTTGCAACATGTCTTAGTTGATGCCAAGAAGTCCTCTAGCATCAGGAATGTTTTCCTTATATAGGTAGGGACTGTGTAAATAATTCTCTTCCTTTACAGTGCTTCTAATTCTCTGCTTCTAATCCTTCTCTGCACCATTGTCATGGCTCCTCTGATGTTTCCAATTTGCACGGGAACACCACAATATTACAAAACTTGGCCTGACAGTGTAGCATTAGGAAGCCGGACTATACGCCTTTGACCTCTGGATCATCCCCTGTTTTCCACATCATGAAACATGATTGTTCCCTTAAGCATTGCACCGCGAGGAGAGTTCCTAACTGGGGCATCTACAGGGTCAGATGATGGTTATTGGGAGAGATGGATGAGGCTGGCTGCAGTTTTCTTTGCTTGCAATATTTGAAATTTGTGAATACATACTACAGTAAATATTATGAAGTGCATATATCTACTTTCACCTTTTAAATCCTAGTCATATTCTTTGTCTGGTACTTGCCTTAGACTATAATCACTTCAGCAGGGAGTTTATCAGCCTCTATATCAGACCAGACTGACCACGTGGCCTTACTGTGACTGAGCCAAAGGCACAAAACTTTGGACAGAAGCTTTTCCATAGGTGTTCACGAAATTGCAGAAGTAACTATGTAAAATTCATGAACAGCAATATTTTGCACACATACCTAAGACACCAAAGCTATCTGTTAGTCCCAGAAACAGAAGCACTAAGCTGTGTCATGCTGTACCCATTTTTCTCATCGCATCTTGGGTAAGATGTGTTATCTCAACTGCTGGGATTTTGACCTGTCTTCAGTTGCAGGAAACTGAGGACACTGTTTGCAACACTACTTCAGCTAAATCAATTACTCCTGGCAGAAAAAGCACTCATTTCCTCCTCAGGTTTTCTGAATACAAAGTTCATTCAAACCACTTCAAATCTCAATAGAGAAAAAAGGAGAGAGGAAAAACCGGGCATAGAAAATCATTTCTTATTTACAATTTTGAAAACAAAGCTACAAAAATTACAAATATTTCAATAAAAATCCCAGTCTAGACTGCATGTAACCATGAAGTTTCTCAGTAAATCAAAGCAGTGCTACAGGTAATTTATGGAGCTGGCAATCTAGCTCCCTCTCTACCTATCACCTTTGATAGGAACCCAACCCTGGTATCATGGAGTTTGCTTGGCAGGTAAGATTATTTTCTCCTCTTTTGGGAGCATCTCTGAAATAGCAAATAAAAATGCATGAACACTAACGCTTACTATAATTTCTAATCACACATTCCTTACACCCTAAGCAGCCTTTTTGCCATACACAAGATTTTTAAAACAAATACTTTAGAAATTACATCACATGACAATTGTTCATTGTAAGCATGTTTTGCTATTTTTATTATTTGCAGCTGTCTACTAGATTTTCACAAAAACTAGATCCGCATGTAATGCATTACTGATAAAGATGACAGTGTTGGCTTTAAAAATGCTTCTTTTGTTTCAAAATACCACCTTTGTCAGTTTTGCTGCTCTAACCACTACATAGAGGAAAAACATCTGCTATGTTAATACTGGCCTGCTAATGAAATAGAAATACATGTCCTTCTTATTTTTCCACATGTTACTTTTCCAGACAAAAAATCTTACCTGGAATCCAGAATTCAGGATCTCAACTGGCTCACCATTTCACAAGGGCAGCAGCTGGCACAAACTGGCAGAGCTCCAATATAGTCAAATGGGGTTTATGAGATCAAAGTGCATTCCTTACTGAAGGAGCTAACTCAAATCAAAAGTAGGAATTTTTAAAATAGCTATTTGAAAAGAATAGCTACAAAGAAGTAACTTTTCTCTGTAAAGATAAATACTTCATAGCTGAGCTTTTAAATTGCAAAAAGAGAAAAAATTCATCCATGTTCCTCAATAGGCAGGTAGTTGGGACACTGAAAGTGAAATCTTCATTGAATTACTGGCCTCGCAGAAGCCAGTGATACCAATTCCTTGGTTTTGTAAGAATTTCACCTCGTTAGGAAGACACTTTTGGCCTAAGGAGTAGGGATCAGGATTCAAAACCTAACTGCAGACAGTCAGTGTGTAAGTGGTGCTCATTTCCAGTCAGTCAGTTTTGGGACGGATCCTGTGTCTAATGCTCCAAGTGTTTAACATCGATGACCTCCAGGAAGGGACAGAATGAGCCCTCCTGAGGCCCATGGAGAGACACCCTGCTGGGACAAGTGGATGATGCACCAGGCAGTCGTTCATGAAGATCACAGCAAACTGGAGGAGTGGGCTGACAGATACCTCATGAAGATTAGCAAGAAGTGCAGAATACTGTACCTGGGATGGTGAGCTCTATGGGGTGAATTAGCAAGATCATAGCCAGCAAGTGCAGGAATGGGATTATTCCCCTTGGCAGTCACAAAGTCACATCTGAAATAACAATGCTCTGGTTTTGGGCCCCCAGTACACAGAGGAAGATCAACAAACTGGAGTCTGTTCAAATTATACACTTATAGCACTGACAGCCTAAATTTCCAAGAGCAATCTAGACTCATTTTATATTTTCTACAGAGAAAAAAGCATTTCTCAGCTGTAATAATTCACGTTTCCCTAAGGTAAACATTTAAGATGGTTCATGACCTAGGAGTACCTGTTCCTCTCCAAAGACTTCAGAAGGATTTCACACAAATTTCTCAGATACCTATAGCCACATTTGAGTCATCTAACACTGTCAGAGTGTTGGGGTTTTAAGAGT
>VZTH01014293.1:163073-178355 GCA_013397815.1 Aleadryas rufinucha | reverse complement strand
GCGGGGGGGACGGCCCCGCTGGGCCGTGGTGGGCGGTGGGTTTCGCTGCCCCGAGCCGTGCCTCGTCCCGCGCCCTGTCGCTCCCGCCGTCTCGTCCCAAAATGGTGGCGGCCTCGTCGAGAACATGGCGGCCCACGGGACCCTCAGCCCCGGCCGGCTCTGGGGCTGCAGCTCCGCCCCGGGCACCGTCAACCCTCGGGGCCGCCTGTCCCTGCGAGCCCCGGGGCGCCCTGCCCGCACAGCGCGGGAGAGCGGCCGGGTTCCCGCCGCGTGTAAACACGGGGTACCTCCGCGCGGTGTGCGCGACCCGCAGGGGCGGGGGGAGGAGCCTGTCCCACCGCCCTGGGTGTTCCCTCGCTGCCGCTCCCCCGGTCCTGCCCCGGGACCGGCCCTGGTGTGAGGGTGGGAGCGCCGGGGTTGGGCTGATGGGGAGAGTTCCTGAAGGGCTTTGTGAGACTGCCTGGCGAGAATGACCTGGTAAATTGAGTCACCTTGAAGGATAATCTGAAAGGCGTGACAGGGGCTGGGATGTCCCACTGGCCAGGGTTCAGGTGCTGAGCTGGGCAGCACAACTGGAGTCTGGGATGGGCGTGCGGCTCTTCCCCAGGAGGGTGTTGGCTTCCTACATCTCTGAAAAGAGATTGTCAGAAGGTTACATGGATTTACAAGTTTAGCAAGACTGCTACTGTAGGCTTGTGAATGAGTGGGAAATACTCGTTGAGCTGAAAATGATTGTAAGTTAGAGTTATTGGTGGGATGTGTTGATGTGCTCTTACCCTTCCCTTGGGGACTGTTTATTGTCACAGTTTTCAAATAAATCAAGAGTATGAATACAGCCCCTGGTCTCTGTGAAGGATACAGGTTCCCTGAAGTCCCACCCCAGAGAAACAACGTTCCTCCATATGGTGTGCTGATGAGTTTGGTCTGAGCTGGCACGGCCATTCTCAGGAAGCTTGGCTTTCCATCAGCCTCACGCAGGTGCAGCTGGACTTTGAACACCGTGCTGAGGAGTGCAGAGGACCTAGAGCCTGATCCAGCAGTGCCATGGAGGAGCTGGGGGGCTTCAGCCCAGCAGTGAGTCTGCAGCTGCTGGAACACCAGTGACAGGACAGGCCAGTGCCCTTCAGCTGGAGCACATCCTGTAGGGAAAGGAGACAGAGGCTGGGCTGGAGAAATTCTGCCTGAAACTTTCTATGCCTCCAAATAATGTGTATAAGTGTGGGGAAAGCATTTAGTGTTAGTTAAGTAAATAACAGGATTCTGTCGTGGCTTGAATACAGCATTTACCAGCGCTGTCTGTATACATTTAATCCTTACTCTGAAGCTCTCACCAGTGACGTGTGAAGGCCTTGAGCTATGATGAGTGTGACGGTTCTCTTGCCTGTCATTCCAACTTGGAGCTGATGCTTTTGGAACAAAATCTGAGCCTTGTTCTGTAGTATTCTTGGTGCCGTGGAAAGGCCATGCAGTGCAAAATGGGCAGAGAATCTGTTAGTGTCTGACAAAGATTTGTGTTTCATTAAATAGCTACATACTACTTAAAAGCCCTTAGTAGAGTTATAGGAAAGCAGTTGAAAGAATTCTCAAAGCAGGACTAGCAGTAGCACCAGGCCAGGCTTTGTGACTGACCTTTCCAAGTTTTGAAAACCTCCAAGGGTGGGGATCCCCTCCCACCTCTCTAGTGACCTATTCCAGGGCCACACTGTTCCATGGAGGAGGCTTTTCCTAACACAAGCCTGAGCCTCGCAGCAGCCTCTGAGAATCCGACCTGGACCCACCTGCAGAGCAGAGGGAAGCCTTCTCCTATGCTGGCCATGTGTCTCCTTTTGTTCTCTGGCATGTGGTTTGCCCTACTGAGGATGAGAGCCCTGTGGGATATTCAGGCTGGTTTCTGTGGGAACCTCCGGGATCTTTGCAGCAGGGCTGCCTCTCAGTTACTGCTGTTTGTGCTGGTGCAGGGAGTCACTGCCCCGTGTGTTGAACTTTGTATTTTGTCAAAGTAAACATGCCATGGTTTAATGTAGCACCTGGCCTGTGGCTGTGTTGCCAAGTTGTACATTTGGAGTTGGAAGGGACCCACAAGGGCCATTGAGTCCAGCTCCTGGCCCTGCACGGGACACCCCAAGAATCCCACTTTTTGCTTGAGAGTGTTGAGTTCTGTCAGCCCTGGAGTTGTGACCACTGCCCTGGGGAGACTGTTCCATTGTCTGATCACCCTCTGGGGGAAGAATGTTTTCCTCATATCCAGGCAAACCTCCCCTGACACAGCTTCCCTTGGGTCCTGTCACTGGTCACCAAAGAGCCCTCTGCCTACTCTCATGAAGAAGCTATAGACCATGCTCAAATCTCCCCTCTTCTGGCTGAACAAGCCAATGGCCTCAGCTGCTTCTCATACCCTTCCTCTTTACACCCTCCATCTCTGTGGTATAGTGTAGTCCTTACACACCCTTTCAGTGACCTTCCCCAGCTGCTTAGGAGTTTCTCTAGCAAGGCTTAGGTCACTGGTAGGACCTCAGTCAGGTGAGGATCCAGGCTGATGTGGTCTGTGTTGTTCTCCTTCCCTGTAGGAAAGTTTCAGGCTGGTCCTGCTCTCCTGAAGGGATGCTCCCTGAGTCATTGCCATGGTCTGGCCTCTGTGGCACTGCAGCTGATTTTCCTGTCACCTCTTTTAGGCTGTGCAGGTTGGCTGAGTGTTCTCTGCCATGGCAGCACTGTGCAAGCTCAGTGCTTTAGCCTGGACAGCGATGGTGTAATGGCTTTGGAGAGAAGTGGCAGCAGCTCTGGGTAAGGCTGCTTGCAGAGAGGATGTGGACTGGACATCTGAATATACAGCTTGGATGGATGAGAGCTTAAAAACAGTTCAGCTGTACAATGCTGTGCTTGAGAACAGGTGAATTTTTCTTTTTTACAAATACAGATTTTAATTTCATGGGGTTCCCAATGAATTTGAAGGGACTGGGCTCCTGCTTTTCTGCATTGACTACAGATGTGGACTAGGCAGTTGCAGGTCATAGAATCACAGAATGGTTTGGGTTGGAAGGGACCTTAAAGACCATCCAGTTTCGTCTCTTCCTCTAGACCAGGTGTCTTCAAGCCCTGTCTAGCCTGGTCTGGGACACTTCCAGGGATGGGGCAGCCACAGCTTCTCTGAGCACCCTGTGCCAGGGCCTCAGCACCCTCACAGGGAAGAATTTCATCCTAAGATCTAATCTAACCCTGTCTTCCTTCATCTTAAGGCCGTTTCCATTTGTCCAGAGTCCCTCTCCAGCTCTCTTGGAGCCCCTTTAGGCCCTGGAAGGGGCTCTGAGGTCTCCCTGGATCCTTCTCTTTTCCAGGCTGGACACCCCCAGCTCTCCCAGCCTGGCTCCAGAGCAGAGGCGCTCCAGGCCTCGGAGCAGCTCCGTGGTCTCCTTGACTCTCTCCAGCAGCCCCACGTCCTTCCCGTGCTGGAACCCCAGGGCTGGAGGCAGCTCTGCCAGTGGGGTCTCACCTGAGCGGAGCAGAGGGGCAGAACCCCCCCCCCCGCTTCCCCCGCCGCTGCCCACGCTGGGGGCTCAGCCCAGCACACGGCAGGGTTCTGGGCTGCCAGAGCTCATGGCCAGGGCACGTTGAGCTTCTCATCCACCAAAACTCCCATGTCGTTCTTGCCAGGGCTGCTCTCTGTCCATTCTCTGCCTGGCCTATACTTGTGCCTGAAAGTGTACTCCTGCTTATCCTGGAATTCCAGGGGACCAAATTGTCCCATCCAGTCATAGGGTCTGAACATAGTTTTGGGTAACAGTCACATTAAACTGCACTGTATGTAGACTCTTCTAGAACATGCTTTACTGACACTCAAAACTAGATGTTGGCTATAAAATGCCACAGATGGACCAGGAGTTTGGAGATATTTCTATTATGGTTTGGCTTGTACCATTCAAAGTCCTATGCTGGAATATTAAAGAAACTGGGTTTATGCTCTGGACATCACAGGGAACTTGGGATTCTGTAAATGGGTAGTAACCAATCATTTTGCTGCCATGAACTATTTTCTACGTAGCTTTCAGGAGGTAGTTTTGTCTGGTGTTAAGGAGTTCAGTACTTTGTGTGCAGCAGTGAGGTTTGAAGCCTGATAGGTGTGTATTTGTGGAGGGATATGAAGGGGTTTGTAAGGCAAAGCCTTTCCTACAGAATGGCAAAGTTTCCTCAAGGGATCAGGAGAATATTTTTTTGGTTTTGTGTATTAAATGAAGTGCTCCTGGATCTTGGGAGGATTTTGCTGCCTCTGGTGGCTGTGCTCATGGAGCTGGGGTCTGGGTGATGCTGTTCTGGACACTTAGGCCAGTGACAGGTGTGATCATCAGCTTTTCTAAATATTTAGTGTTTGGTACGAAGAAAGGAATTGGCTGAAGAATTTGAAAGAGTTGATCAGACTCTTCCTGTCTGATTGAAGAATAATAAAGAGGAATGAGCTTGTAAAAATGATAATGTTCAAAAGAGTTTTTCTGGGTGTAGCTGATGATGTCTCAAAGGGGCTTTTGTGTTCTGTTGTGTTTTGTGCCAAATGCCCCAACACCAAGACAATAAGGCCAATGTTTTAATGGCTTTGCGGGCTGGCAGTCCCGGCTGGGTGTGCTGAGCATTTGCTAAACAAGTGCAGCGCTCTTTGTGCTGAGTGATGCGTTTCTGTCCCGCAGCGCGAGTGCATCTCTATCCACGTGGGGCAGGCGGGCGTGCAGATCGGCAATGCCTGCTGGGAGCTGTACTGCCTGGAGCACGGCATCCAGCCCGACGGGCAGATGCCCAGCGACAAGACCATCGGCGGCGGGGACGACTCCTTCAACACCTTCTTCAGCGAGACCGGCGCAGGGAAGCACGTCCCGCGGGCTGTGTTTGTGGACCTTGAACCTGCGGTCATAGGTAATAGTGACCTGTGCAAGGCACTGTGAAACACTGGCACGGTTTTTGGCTAAGGGATCCATTCCTCTAGTCCTGAAAAATGCTTTGGGGCTTTAAATTTTTGCTACATAAAGCTTGCCTACACCTTCCTAGTGATGAAAAATACTTGGCTATGTTCATTGAGACTGGAAAATGTGCACTATGGAGCTTTCAAGAATTTCAGTATTACCTTTTGTCAGGCTGTGGAATTAAATGGGTCTCATGAATATGCTTCATGCTTTTGCTATGCAAGGAGCAGTTATTGAACCTCTTGGAGCTTTATGGCATAATGTGTGCTGCAGTCAGTAGAACCTCTTAAAGAGACACAGTATGTATCATTAGGAAGATTCCTTATTGTACACGGGAATGATTCCTGTGGTTTCCCAAAGCAATCTGTGTAAGCTGAACAGTGCTTGCAAAATGAGTCCCATTAACTGGCCTAAATTCAGGGACTTCTGAACATGCACTTCAACTTCCTGTTGCCTTATCTTTGAGAAACAATCCATTCCTGAAAATGGGTTGTGTTCCAAGCTCTGGCAACACTGGCTCTTGGTGTTTAGATGGGATCCCATGCATCAGCCACTGACCAGTCCTCCATCCTGGGGCACTAGATGCACTGTCAGCTCAACATGAGCTCCTGGTTTCACAAGACCCTCATCCCTTGTGTCAGGAATCCTGGTTTTCCTCTCACCAATGTGTTCCAGAACTATTCTGGAGCTAGTTTTTGGCTATCTTGTCTCGAGTAGTAATTTGGAGCTCTTATAGCAGAGGTCTGTGTTGCCTGTGCTCATGCAGTTGCTGTTTTATCTTTCTGCAATACAGAGTTGGGGAAATGTGTAAATGTGCTCAGGCTACTCCTCTGTACCCAAACCATGGCTCTCCTGTAACTTCTGTTCAGTGTAACACACCAGACTCCTTTTTGTGGCTAACACAGCAGAATGAACCTCTCAGGGGAGCAGAAGGCTGTGGGGCTGCTCAAGGGTTGGAGTGCTGGGCTATAACTTTGAAATGAGCCCAGGCCCCCTTGGCTGTGCACTAATATTCCCAAGAGCTGTTGCAGATCTGGCTTTGTGCTTTCTTGAGCCCCTGTGGCTGTTGCCTCCTCTGCTGCTGGCCAGGTGGTGGCTCTGAGCAACCAGGAACGACTGAGAAGTGAGATGAGGGAAAACAGGTGGCAAGACAGGGCAGAGGAGATGGTGAGTCTTGGAACAAATGCTGAAAAGTAGTGAGTATTCCAGTGCTTGTTAGTGATGCAGGTGTAGTGTGGGGAGATGGGCAAGGTTGGTAATACTCCAAGTTAGGGCTTTTTGTTAAAGGTTGCATCATGTGCCTTTCTGGGAGATAGTTGCCCTTTGTTACTCCTCCCTGGCTAATGTGAAAAATACTGCTCCAGTTTCCTGGGCAGGGCTAGCATGAGTCTCTCCATTCATGCAACAAGTCCCTATGCACTGAGTTTATGAAAAACCCATCTTTGTGCGTGCAGCAGCTCTGCAGCTGCCACATGTGTGCACCAAGGGTTTCTGTCCTTCCAGATCAGTGCTGGTCTTGCACAAAGCAGCAGGATGATGGATATGCACCACCTTTGTGAATGTGGTGGTGAAATACCATCAAACTTTCCACCACAAAATAGGGCAGTGACATCTGGGAATTCAACACAAGTGTCTTTAATAGTCTACCCCAGCTAGACTTGAAAATGTGAAGGACAGTATGTCTGGGGCAAGCTGGTTTAGCTGTCCCCTCAACTAAGTCCTTTGTTCCAGGCACACTTTTGTAGTCCAGTGGCTGATCCTCTGAACTCTACAAGTTTTGTTACTTCCTGAGGACTGTCCTGGCTCATGCTACCCCTGTCTGTATAGGATAAAGAACCATTTTATTTTGGTTCTGTATTTTTCCCTTATTACCCATATTTGTCCCTTGTAATGTGGAATGGTGTTGCAGGAAGTCTTAGACACATGGGTATTTGAGATAGTAAACTTTTCCAAATGATTTTTATTTTGATGCAGTCTTAGCAATGCTTTAGAATATTGGATTGCAGACTGCAGTGGGAGCTGCTCAGCCTAAACTGGTTTGAATAGTAACTATATTTTTACATCTTAAACTTTACATATCTTTGTCTTGCTTGTTCTATTTCAGATTAATGAATACATGCAAACAGGCAACTTCAGCTGTAGTTAATAAAGCTCTCTGCTGTCCACCTGATTTAAATTAAAGGATGCAGTACTGCAATAGCACACAAGTCATGAGACAAAGACCAGAGACAAAGCTCTTCTGAGTGTCTTTGTACCTTGCTGGTAGGACAGAGCTTTAGCCTGTTGGGTGTAAGTGCATATTTCTGGGAACTAGTGGCTCTAAATTAGTCTCCAAATGTGTAACTGCTGGGGGATGCTGTGTGTGCATCTGCACAGTTGCTTTAACACAGCTGTGTGTGTTCCAGCATACAGCTCAGGGTTTAGATAATTGCAGAACTCTCCAAGAGCATCTCCTGTTCCTTTTGAACCCTTCTCTACCTTTGGCAGAAGGTATGGTGAGGAGAAAGGGACATTCAAGCAGTGTTGGCTCTGCCTGCCCTCAGAAGCAATAAGGCAGCATCCTGGAGGGATTGGGAGGTGAGGGGGAAAAGCAGGATTTCAGCTGCTGAGCTGCAAAATGGGCCTTAAGTTGTCTTAAACTGGAAGAATGGTTCTGCTGCTCTAGTCCAGTTTGAAATTGCTCTGACAGGTCAAACTTCTAAACTTTGGTGTAAAATAGAACAATTTTTTAAGCAGTGACTTAATTTTTCTTAGTTATTCAGCATTTAGGCTGTAGGAAGTATTGTTACCTCCTGATAGTTAGTTGCTTTTTAGCTCTAAGGGTTTAAGTACATTATTCTGGACACCCTCCGAAGTTTGAAAAAGCTGGTCTATATAGAAAATTAACTTATGTATGTTATATAATAATATATATCGTCTCCCCCCAGATGAAGTTAGGAATGGGACATACCGGCAGCTCTTTCATCCTGAGCAACTGATATCTGGTAAAGAAGATGCTGCAAATAACTATGCTCGAGGTCACTACACAGTTGGGAAAGAGATAATCGATCTTGTTCTAGAGCGTATCAGGAAGCTGGTAAGACTTCTCTTCACTGAAGGCTCTGAAACTTCTGTTTTACAGGATTTGGAAATTAGATTATCAAATGCATAGCCCTATAAACTGTGCTTTAATTTCTTTGTGGTAGGAGAATCTATGGACTTATTCTGCATCTGGTTTTATTCTTAGTCAGCTGAGAATGGCTGGATTATTCCTGTCAGACACGGCTTTCAAGTGGCCTAAAATGCTGATGAGGCACCTAAAACTTCATATTTGGTTTCATGTTCAGAAAGCCAGAACTGAGAATTATGATTTGCATAGTTCCTGCTGGAGAAGGATTGGTCTCTCTCTGTGTCTCTTTCAAGGAAGTTTAAATAGGAGTGCTTGCTTCTGTGGTTTAGACTACTGTTTGCATTTCCTGCTATTATGATTTCTGGATTAATTTTATGGTAATAACAGTAGAAAATTAATAAATCTCAGTAAGCTGGGATGTTTCAGCCTCCCCAGTACTTCGATCATGTGGCAGCTTAGGAGGTTCAGGTTCCCTATTTAGGGCTGCTAAACATGTCCATTGCCCAATCTGTGTCACAAAGGTGGGAATTCTCATTGCGCAAAACCCAGGGTATATCTCTGGTGCTTTGGTATGGAGTGCTAAGTGAGTCTTAGTGAAAAGTTCACCTTTTGCAGATCACAACTGGAATTATTCTCAATGCTTGATTGCCACAGTCTCTAATTAAAGCAAAGATAAGTTTGCAGCAGGCTGTATTTTGACCTGAAAAACAGTCATAATTTCTTTGTACAAGCTGTTGGAAGTCCCTGTTAATCCTGGGAATTGAGCTGAGCATCGTGTGGCACCTCTTCGTGAGGACAGGGCTGTCTAGTTTGTCTTCTGAGAAGAGTGAACGGGACTGGCGCTGTGACAGCTCACTTCCCTGAGTGGAGATACACACTTGCCACTCGTACAGGTTAGAACAGTAGCTCTAGGATGGGGGATTGCTCCATTTTTGTGCAGATAGAGAACGCCAAGTAAGTGTAAGGGATAGGTAGTGTGTAGGTCTTGGAATATTCCTGCTTTTCCTGCTTGTTGTTAATGGCCTTGGCTGAGAACTGGGGATAGAGGGAGTTTTAAGCTAGCCATTTGAAGTGGCCACCATCCAGTATGTAGGGGGTTTCAACCAGCCAAGAATACTGTTTTTCATGGGGCACCGCCTTGACTTTTGGTGCATAAATTCTGTATTTCTGAAGCTTAAACAGTTGGTATGTGTCAGAATTCAGAGCTGTCTTTCTTGAGCTCGATGGGGGATTCTTAATGTACACAATGTCTTGAACACATGTATTTTCTCTTTCAGTCAGATCAGTGCACTGGCTTGCAGGGCTTCCTGATTTTCCACAGCTTTGGAGGAGGCACTGGATCCGGTTTCACCTCTCTGCTGATGGAGCGCCTCTCAGTTGACTATGGGAAAAAATCCAAGCTGGAATTTGCCATCTACCCTGCGCCTCAGGTCTCGACAGCTGTTGTGGAGCCCTACAACTCCATCCTCACCACCCACACCACGCTGGAGCACTCTGACTGTGCCTTCATGGTTGACAATGAGGCCATTTATGACATTTGCCGTAGGAACCTGGACATTGAACGCCCGACCTACACCAACCTCAATCGCCTCATTGGTCAGATAGTATCTTCCATTACTGCTTCCCTCAGGTTCGACGGTGCCTTGAACGTGGATCTTACTGAATTCCAGACTAACCTGGTGCCTTACCCTCGTATCCACTTCCCGCTGGTGACGTACTCCCCGATTATTTCGGCAGAGAAGGCCTACCACGAGCAGCTCTCCGTGTCCGAGATCACCAACGCCTGCTTCGAGCCCTCCAACCAGATGGTGAAGTGTGACCCGCGGCACGGCAAGTACATGGCGTGCTGCATGCTGTACCGCGGGGACGTGGTGCCCAAGGACGTCAACGCCGCCATCGCCGCCATCAAGACCAAGCGCACCATCCAGTTTGTGGACTGGTGTCCTACTGGATTTAAGGCAAGTCTCAGTTCCAACATGATTTTTTAGACTTCTCCTTCACTATCCTGGGCTTACAAGAGTGTATTTGCTCATTGAGCTGTTCTGTAGGTACCTGGTTTGTATTCTGAGATGTGGAGATTTAGGTTCTCATGCAGAGCTGTTTTGTGAGTGACACATTGTAATCAAATGATTAACTGACTGTGACTCCTGTTGTCTGACTTTGATTATTGTCATGGTCAAACACCACAAAGAAACTCATGGTCTCTTCTGCATCTCCTGTAGGTTGGCATCAATTACCAGCCCCCCACAGTGGTTCCTGGGGGCGACCTGGCCAAAGTTCAGCGGGCAGTGTGCATGCTGAGCAACACCACGGCCATCGCCGAGGCCTGGGCTCGCCTGGACCACAAGTTCGACCTGATGTATGCCAAACGTGCCTTTGTTCACTGGTATGTTGGAGAAGGGATGGAGGAGGGGGAGTTCTCGGAGGCTCGGGAAGATTTGGCTGCACTTGAGAAAGATTATGAAGAAGTGGGCACAGACTCGATGGATGGAGAAGAGGAAGGTGAAGAATATTAAGTTCAACAATGAATTGCAAGTCTTTGCCATTTTACTGCCTCTTTAGTAGCAATGTAAATCATGTCAACTGATTGGAATAAACTTCTTTAATCAAGAACTTTGGTAGTGTCCAAACACTATGTACGCTCATTAACTATATGCAGTCAACAGTCCAAGAGATGGAATTCCTTTCTGAAGAAGGTAGCTAAATAAAATAACCATGCTATAGTTCAGTCAGTTCTTGTCCTTAAGGCATTGCTATTTGAAGAGCTATTAGTGCCCAGAACATGAGACTAGATTGAGCTAGAACTTTTTCTGGAACGTGTTAGTTGTATTTCTTCCAAGACTCTAAAGCTGGTGTCACAAGAGGCAAAAGGAGCTGTGTTGCCCATAAAAGATGCAAGACCTTCAAAACTGAAGGCTGTTGGGGTTAGTTTTCTCCTATTCTTAGACTGTGCGGAGGCCAGTAACTTGGAGATGCAGTAACCTGGATGGGGAGGAGATGCCCAGGAAGGGTGTGCCATAGCATGATGAACCTGCCACTGTAGCAAGAACCTCAGCGCTGGTTGCCCTTGTGTTGCTGTGCCCGCCCACAGAAGGAACTGGAGTCCCTGTCTGCAGCTCTCTGGAGTCAGACTTTGCCTGATGCTGTCTGGAGAAAAATCTCTTGAGTTAACTGGCCATGGTTAAATACCTTTGTTTTCCCTAAAACAGTCTTTTGCAGAAGTAGTTATTCCATGGGTTCAGATAAGAGCACTGCCATCCTTCTATGTAAGCTTGAGACATGAACAGCCTGTATCTGAAACCTTCTGCATGGACTGAGTGGAGGCCTGGGCACACAGTGAACCACAAACCAAATAACTTCACTGTTGTAGAGCTTGGATGACTGAGGAATCTCCCCCACAGCAATGCCAAAGGTGGAATAGTTAAATCTTAAGGTGATGATTGTATACTGAATGTGATTACAGGATACCAAAGTCTGACTCCAGCATGAGATTTGGGCTGGAGAATTCTCCCCATCCAATTTCAAACTTACTCATATTCCTTCTGATTTAATAGAGCATGATTCAGGCCAAGCCGTGAAACCTGTTAGTTGCAGATGTGCACACCTGCTTGGCAGGAGTCTCAGCTGGAGCATGCGAGATTCCTGCACTCCCTTCTGTGTGTAAGCTTCAGTGCTCAGGTAATGCTGCAGTATCTGACATCCCCTCACAAAGTGGAGCCCTTTTCCTGGTCCCAGTGGGCTGGCCTTGTTCTAGGTGGGGGTATCACCTGTAATTTAGAGTAACAGGCTACTGCTGTTGATGGAAGGTCCCAGAACAACCTGGTCTGTGAGAGCTGACCAGGAATTGCTTTGGCTCCTCTTGTTCTGGATCACTCTGTGTTTTTTCAGCCATTGTGTTGAGTCAATCTGATTTGAAATTCTTGAAGCTGAAAGTTACCAGTTTTACAAGGACGGGGAGAACAGTCTTAGTGCTTTATCACCTCGATGGTTGTTTCAGACAGTCAGCCCTGTTGTGCAGGATGTGTGGCAATCACACCTCCTGCCATTCAGCACAGCTGAGTGTGGCCAGTGTTTCAGTGAGTTTCTCATTTGTTTTTCCTTGTGGTTTTATGTTCCAGGGTAGACATAACTGTCAAGAATTTGAAGTCTGTTGATTAACATATTTTCCTGCTTACTGGTTGATTAAGCAAATGTGTTTGGTAGGGCCCAGGGACAGACACATTCATTCCAGCCAGAACGACTCCATGTTGGCAAGCATTCAGGTTTTAATGGGATGGCAGTGCCCAGAGAGAAATGTGCAAAGGGCTGTTTGGTGCCATGCAGGTGTCAGGTTTTCACCCTGAAGAGCCTGTATTGCCAGCAGATCATGGAGAGTGCTCTGTGCCACAAGTGCAGCATCATGATTTCCTTTGGAAATTAATTGTGTTGGGGTTGTGGGTTTCTGAACTAGCCTTCAGTGGGATCTTTTAGCAGTGATTTGGCTCTTCTGTGAGGAATTTGGTTTCACTGAAGCCTAGCCTACTCTGTCTCCTGCAAATAGTGTCTGGTTTTTACTCCATTGGTGGATTACCCGTATTTAGGCCACTTCCTCTGTGGTGGGAATTGGCTCATGGTGTGCCTGTTTTATCCAGGTGTGTACAGTGATGAGGCTGTGCAGGGCACAGCACTCAGCAGCCATGTAAAAGCCTTGTGCGTATGGAATGCTGAGCTCTGAAAACCTGGGAATCTCACTCTGTGTAGGCATTAGATGAGAAGCATTATGCTTTTAATTTTTAAAAGTAACATGTAATGCTACTTAGAGAAGATGTAATCTGCAACATGACTGGTGGAAGGTTTCACAAGAGATATTCTGTCACCTGGTAGCCATGGGACTGATGCTGAAAACACATTATACATTTTCAGCCTACATCATACTTGAAACTTCATTATATTAGTGTTAAGAAACCCTGTCGCTTTAGCTAGTGGGCAGCTGCTCTCAGTGTAGGCATGTGCATGCTGAGCTAAGATAAGATAGGGTTTTTCTCAGATATGAAGCCAAGATAATTACAGCTGGAAAATCCTGCTAAAATTGCTCTTGCTTCAGTGAGCTGCAGAAGTCCTTAAACATGTTCTAATTACTGACTCTGGTTGAATTAACAAATGTGTGGTTCATCTGTTTCCTGAAATGTAGAGGAGAGCTTGCACTGAATTAAAATTTGAGTGTAAGAGTGTGAACATCTGAAACTTGCAGAGGTTGATGTTAGCTGTCACTTTAAGGAAATTGCTTGCCTTGCACTCTGAAAGCCTTTCTCTAATTCTATACTTTAAATGTTGTTTTCTTTGATAAGAAATGTCCATACTTGTGCTTTGCACAGTCATGTGCCTGTTTGCACTGGCAGAAGTGCAGGCATTATCTAGGAGTAACTAAATATATCTTTACCTGTGTGGTGACACAGCTTTCTCCAGTATCGAGATTGGCAATTAATAGCTCTCACCTGACAGAATAACTTGTGTGAGTCATGAGGTGGCAGAGGAGGAGGAAATGAGTTGGAGCCATGGCGGTCACTGTGAACTTTGTTGTAAATTCTGGTGTTATCTGTGAGATCTGTTCTAGGATGGTTCTGGTGCTGTTCCAGGAGAATGCAGTGCAGCAGAATCTGATTTCCACCCACTCTGCCCTCTGAAAAAGCAATCTGAATCCCCTTTAATGTGCTAATATCTATATTATATGTATAATTATGTACATTTCTGATTTCTATAGTAAGCATGCCACAGTGTAGTTGTCTGATAGAAATCTCGTTTGGGGCAGCAGAGGTAACATAAGCCCACAGCTACACATGCCTCTACCTCCTTCCTACAGACAAACTGATCTCAAGTAATATCAGAAAGCACTTTCGTGCCTCAGATACTTAAAGTTCTGTCAAATAGGTAACATTCACCCATTCACCCATTCCATTACTTTATGCCCATTTCCAGGAGCATGTTCACACAATTTTTGGTTGTTTTGTCCCAGGCCTTCAGCCTCACTAGGCCTGCTGGCATTCCTGTTGGCATCCTGCTCCCACTCTGGCAAATTCCCCAAGACAAGCCAGGCTGGTGTCGTTCTGTACTGACTCTGCTTTGCAGTCTAATCCCTGTGAACATTGTAACAGCAGAGAGCTTGAGAGCTGCAGCGCAGTGCTGCTGCTGTGCTGCCCTGTGCCCATTGCCTCTGGCCTTCAGGGCCTCTGTTCTGCCAGATAAGCCTGTCTGCCTTTGCACCAGGCCATGGTTTCCTGTGTGTAGGAGATGCTGCACAGAAACAAAGCTGCAGTGGTCACTATAGTGCAGAGCTATTTCAGTGCAATGGGGTGGGTTTTTCACTGGCCTTGCTGAAGTTTTGTAGCAACTGCAGATTCCAATTATTTTGGAGGTTTTTTCCAACCACAGGCTGGTTTGGGTTTGAAGGGACCTTAAAGCTCATCTCACTCCACCCCCTGCCCTGGGCAGGGACACCTTCCACTGTCCCAGGTTGCTCCAAGCCCCATCCAACCTGGCCTTGAACACCTCAGGGATGGGGCAGCTACACCTTCTCTGGGCACCCTGTGCCAGGGCCTCACTACCCTCACAGTAGTACCTTTGAAGTCACATTTCTTTTATAACTCTTAAAAGTTTAGGAAGAAAAATCAGTTTTGTACTAAATGTGGAGATGCAATATCCTGTATAGGAGCTGTGAGCTACTATGGCTGGGAAAACACAGTCTTCTGTCAGGAAAAAGATACTGAATTAGGTGAGTCCTGATCTTGCCTGTTTTGTCATGTTTATAAGGAATTACTTCAAATAAAAAAGCATTTTCTTTTGAACTCTGAAAACAAGGACTGGGCTTATAAGTAAATTCAGCAGTAAAGAGCTGAAGAACAATTTTCCGTCATATTGCAGGACTCCCTGGAAGGGCTCTAGGGGTTTCTGTGTGTGCTGGGGAGGTGATAATGATTAATCCCTTTGCTCTATCTGGGTTTGAACTAGGAGGAGGACTAACAGCATAACTTCCAGGCTATGCAGAGACTTTGATCTACAGATTTCTCCTAAAAGTCGGGCATGTAGATTAAAGGTGTGGCGTCTCAACTGGCTGTTAATGGGGAGGGGAATGAGAGTATGATGAAGTGGGAAAAATTGCATTGCTCTGAAGGTTTTGTAGGTGTTGGCTGACAAGATGCTGAGAAATACCAGGATACTAAATAAAAAAAAAAAAGGGGGGGGGGGGGGGGG
>VZTH01014293.1:151935-163036 GCA_013397815.1 Aleadryas rufinucha | reverse complement strand
CTGAGGAGTGGTGCTGTGTGTGAAACTTTTCAGTGAGTTGAGTTGGTTAAACCCTGGTCTCCATCTTTCTGCTGCCATGTCCCTGTTCCTTGGCTTTCTGCATACCCTCCTTTGCATAGCCAGCTTCCTGGGATATAAAATATCTTAAGTTGCTTAAAGATATTCTTAGCTCTTGAGATCTGTTTTCTCAACCTTCCAGCCATCTTTTAGGAGCATGTTTCCCACTTTTTCTGCAGCATTATTTTGGTTTCCTTGGTCTGTGGCAAGAGCTTGGAGTACTTGGGCACAAAAAGTTAAATTCTTCTTTTCAAATGTTTACTAGGAAACAATAGTTTTCTAGTAAACATTTGAAATAAATACTAAGTTTGAGGATTTACTTTTTTGAAGTAAATGCTAAGTTTGAGGATCCAGAAAACATTCCAGAAACATTTAGGAATTACTTTTTTTCTAATGCTGAACAGTTAATTAGAAATTCAGAGAGACTTGGGAAGTCTTAAATGAATTACTCTTTATGAGAAAGACAGGAGGCAGATCTGAGTCCCTTTGAAATGAAGTATTTCAGCCCACTGGATGTGCTCATCTTTAAGAACTATTCCAGGCTTCTGTGTGGCATGAGTAAGCGTGTGAGTGGTCTCTCAATTCTGGCCCAATATGTGCAGCTGTGATTTTGATATGTCAGCTGCAAAGCTGAGGGAGGAATGAGGGTTTCAGCCTTTCTTTGGGGGTTTCAAAAAGTGGGAAGCAAATCCTGATCACAGGCAGGAATACTGAAATTCACTTTATGAGATTGGGACTGAAGATCAGATGTTAAGGGAGAAGTTGAAAAAAATGTTCCAGATGACTTTGCAGGTTTGTGTCCATATAGATCCGATCAGGGCTCCAGAAAGGCTGCCCCAAATATGTTGCATTAGGGATTTCTCCCCCTTCAGCTCTGCTCCCCTTGAGAGGTGATGGGTGACGTTGAACTGCCATCACGCTATGCTGAGGGCCTGTTTGTGGCTTCCTCACGAGCTGCAGTTCTTTTATCTCTAAATAGCTCAGGTGAGATGCTATTGCTGGGCTCTGTCTGCAGACTTAACCTCTGCTCCTTACACAGCAGTCAGCTCTGCTGCTGGGGCACTTCAGCAGCCAGATCAGGGAGGGAGGTACTTGGGCAGTCCAGAACTCTCCCAAACTGCCTTTTGTTTGGTGGGTGAGATTGACTTTTCCAAGCACTGAATCTGTCAGACTTACCTGTAGCCTGAGCTAGGTGTGCTGGAATCCTTTTGCAATATCAAGGGGGTTAGGTGAAAGAAGGTAAAGGGGAGAAGGGGGCTTTTTCTATACTTTCTGAAGTTAGAAAACTTAGAAAACTGACTTAATTCTAAGTGCCTGTTGTTGTCAAGTCCAGAACTTGTGTTTGACTTCAGAAGGCTTAAATTGGGACAAAATCTTCTGTCTAAAATGGCTCAAACTAAATGAGGCTTGCCTCAGAAGCAGCTGGGGGAGCTCATCCTGGAGAAGAGGAGGCTCAGGGGGAACCTTCTGGCTCTGCACAATTCCCTGACAGGAGGGGGCAGCCAGATGGGGGTCAGGTTCTGCTCCCAGGGGACAAGGGACAGGACAAAGGGAAGCAGCCTCGAGTTGTACTGGGGAGATTTAGATTAAATATTAGGGAAAATTTCTTCCCTGAAGCGGTGGTCAGGCCCTGGCACAGCTGCCCAGGGCAGTGGTGGAGTCAACCATCCTTGGAAGTGTTCAAAAAACGTGGATGTGGCACTTTAGGAACAAGGTTTAGTGGTGACCATGGCAGTGCTGGAGGAATGGTTGGACTCTGAGTTTCAGTCTCAATGTTTGCCATTCTTACTCTGCAGTTTTCACCTGTCCTTTTGGTGACTCGGAGTCTCCAAGACAAGAACCCCTGAGGTTATTGGCTGTCAGTGTTCCTGTTTCAGAGGTGGCTGCTGTGAGGGACTTGTTGCAGTGCTTCAAATTAGGGAGGAATTCCAAGCGATGTTCAAGAAGACTTCAAAGAGCTTCAGCATCTTCATGTTACTTTTCATTTTGTTAGAGCTCTGTGGCTGCAACTGTCAAATGCATTTCATGGTCTTACCTCACCACCACTTGCAAAAGCTGCACTTCAGTTGTTCTGCTGAGAGTGAGGATCTTTGTGGCTTTTCAGTTATTTCCAAACCCTGTTGTGGAACCTGCCTTGGGTAGCTGCTGCTGGTGTGCAGTGTTCTCAAGAGATTATGATGTCCCACACTGAGCCTGGTGCTGTCTTCCAGCAGTTCTGAAGTTGATTCTGTGCGATTCTGCACAAGTTGCCACTGCAGTGCCCTATGCTGAGTTACTTTTTTTATATCTGGAGAGATATATGTATATACACACACACACACACACATACACACACACATACACACACACATACACACACACATACACACACACATACACACACACATACACACACACATACTCACACACATACACACACACATACACACACACATACACACACACATACACACACACATACACACACACATACACACACACATACACACACACATACACACACACATACACACACACATACACACACACATACACACACACATACACACACACATACACACACACATACACACACACATACACACACACATACACACACACATACACACACACATACACACACACATACACACACACATACACACACACATACACACACACATACACACACACATACACACACACATACACACACACATACACACACACATACACACACACATACACACACACATACACACACACATACACACACACATACACACACACATACACACACACATACACACACACATACACACACACATACACACACACATACACACACACATACACACACACATACACACACACATACACACACACATACACACACACATACACACACACATACACACACACATACACACACACATACACACACACATACACACACACATACACACACACATACACACACACATACACACACACATACACACACACATACACACACACATACACACACACATACACACACACATACACACACACATACACACACACATACACACACACATACACACACACATACACACACACATACACACACACATACACACACACATACACACACACATACACACACACATACACACACACATACACACACACATACACACACACATACACACACACATACACACACACATACACACACACATACACACACACATACACACACACATACACACACACATACACACACACATACACACACACATACACACACACATACACACACACATACACACACACATACACACACACATACACACACACATACACACACACATACACACACACATACACACACACATACACACACACATACACACACACATACACACACACATACACACACACATACACACACACATACACACACACATACACACACACATACACACACACATACACACACACATACACACACACATACACACACACATACACACACACATACACACACACATACACACACACATACACACACACATACACACACACATACACACACACATACACACACACATACACACACACATACACACACACATACACACACACATACACACACACATACACACACACATACACACACACATACACACACACATACACACACACATACACACACACATACACACACACATACACACACACATACACACACACATACACACACACATACACACACACATACACACACACATACACACACACATACACACACACATACACACACACATACACACACACATACACACACACATACACACACACATACACACACACATACACACACACNACACACACACACACACACACACACACACACACACACGTATATTTTATATCTTACCTGCTGGCTATCATTATCCCTACTATCTCACCCATGCAATCATGTTTTCACTCTTATATTGCCCTTGGCACTGAGCTTTGTGTTAAATTGGAAAAAAATAAAATCCCTTCCTGCAAGAAGGGCCCAGTTTTCTTTTGCTCCCCTGAAGTTCGTGTAGGACCAGCTGGGTGCTGAAGCAGGGAACTCTGGGGTACCAGGGCTCAGCTACAGCTGCTGTGGAACCACAGACTCCACTGTTCCCTGCTGACTGGGACAGAATGGTTTCTGCCTTTTTTCTTCACAATTTCTGTAGTGTGTTTATGTGGAAGGCAGAGCCCGTGCATGCATGGAAGTGTCCCAGTCACGTCTCAGTATGTTACAGAACAGTTTCTGCCATTGTCCACAAATGCTTTTGAGTCTGGTGTTAATGCCTAGCAGTGAACATATGGCACCCAGAGATGGGGGTTCCTATTCCCTGACTTCCCTCATCATTCCAGCAAAAGTTCCTGGCACTTCTATGCAGAGCACTCCTGTGTCTTGTTTTACGTGTTGCTGTGTTTAGTGTTTATCTTCCTCTCTGTGTTTTCAAATTCTGTGCCTGTTTCTTTGCTTGTTCACTGCTGTTGCAGATCCTAACAGAGTGTTTTGGTTCCAGCTTTGTCTATTAGAGCATATGTGCACTGGCTTCGTTACTGTCACTGCCTGCAAGTACTTAATGTCTGGTAACTGTCTGCATGTGTTGGATGTGCCTGCTGAGGCTGAGGGGGGCAGCTTGACCCCATATTGGTTTAGACTGTGTTTACTTTGGACTGGATGTATTAAGCACTCATACATGATTAGTGCAGGCACTTCTCTGGAGCACCTGTGTGCTGATACACCCTTTTTTTTTTTTGCTAATTGTAGGTGCTGGCAGATCAAGAGTAATCCTTACTGTTGTACTTGTGGTCACTAAAGGCTTTTCTTGTTTAATCTTGTACTTCCTTGTGAAAGATGCTCTAATGTGTGTTGGAGACTTTGAATTTTTTACATCATCTTCCTCAGATGTGTGTGGTTCCAGGTATGAAGACAGTAAGCCAAGTTTCCTTTGTGGAACTTCCTCAGAACTCTGCATTTGGAGGCCTGATTTTTTGACTGTAGAACTCCTAAATTCTTTCCATTGCTGGGCTGTGTAATGACACCCTTTCCACTTTGAATGCCTGCTGGCTCCCCAGCTGATTTTAAACTGTGTGCCATCTCCCAGATTCAGTGTCAGTCTGCCTTGGTACAATTCATGTGGGTTCTTGCCACCTTTGCTTTGCTGACATTGTCACCTTTGTCATCACCATTGACTGAAATGTCTTCTCTGCCTTAATTCATGTAGCTCTTGCACATTCTCCATTGTACTCAAGTGATCTGCAACTACTTCTGCACCTTTAAATCCCTTTAGGAGCAGTTTTTCCATGGCTCTTCATCAGTGAATGAGTGGTTTAAAACCCAGATTTTAACTTGGGTTTTAACAGACAACTCCTTGTCTGTTCAGACTTGGACTGTAAATTTTTAGTGTATTTTAAGTGATCCACAGGTACTTAGATGGCTTTGTGTGTACTTGCTGTTTGAAAGCTGGCTAGTAGCTTGGTGGGAGAGTTTGAGAGTGGAAATCCCTCTGGAATGCAGGTGCTGGTACCTGGGCACAGGGATCCCTGAATCCTATGCCATTGCCCACATTAATGAAGTCTCCTCACTGCTGTGGTAACGTCACCCCTCTTGTGTCTGAAAGCCAGTCCTGGAGCGTGTCTGGGTAACTGAGGGGGGTTTCAGCTGTAGCAGAGGCAGGAAGCCTGACTAGGAACAAGGTTTGCTAATTAAACATTTTCTGCAGAACCAGCTTCTCTCCTTGCCTAGGCCCGAGGGTGTCACGGCGTCGTGGGAGGGGCAGGGGTTTATTTGAGGTGGCACAGTGCAGTGGCACACAGTGACAGAGGGCGGTGCAAGGCTGGCACAGGACACAGTCTGTTGAGTTGGTGGGGGGGGAGGGTTTTGTGCTGCTGCTGCTGCTTACCCTGTGCAGAAGCCCTAGCCGAGTTCAGATCCTCCTGGGGGGCCAGTCGTGATGGTACTTTGTTTCACTGCAGCCAAGGGACTGGGGCAGAGAAGCTGCATTTTCACGTCTCAGTGTTTTTTCTAAGAAAAAGGATACAGGCTTTGTGGTTTTATGCATTGTGGCAAATTGTGTTGCCCAAGTTGCTCTGTTGTTGCCACGGCTTCACTTTCTCAAGCATTGAGGCCTGGGGCTGAGCGAGTCACTCCAAGCTCCTTGAGCAGTCAGTGCAGAGCAGCAAGGGGGGGTTGGGTGAGGTTACTCTGGCCTATTTTAGGCACCTGCCTTAAGATAATGAACTTCAAAGCCTCACCCTCACTGAGTGTCAGTGCTACACTGGTGACAGGTCCCTTGTCAGCCTCCACACCATGAGAATCCCACCTGCTGCATGTCCTGCCTGGAAGCAGGTTGTGTCCCACACCGCTGTCACTTGCATGCTGAAGCACAGGAAGGTACAACCCAAATTTCTTGAGTGTGAGTCAGCAACTGCCCGAGAGCAAGGTGAGGCATGTGAAACAGCACCTCAGCTCTGCCTTTCCAGCACTTCCAGCAGCTGGGGTTTGCTTATCCTTGTTCTTAGGGTAGTCTGGGCAAGGATTTGGAGTAAGGCTTTACTCAGCTTTAATAGCTGCTAATGATAGGGTAAGGGACTTACAGAATTTTCTTAATAAAAGTAATGCTGAAGGCAGTTGCACAACTGCAGAGGAGCTTCCATATTGGTTCCACATGCTCTCCAGCTGTTCTTACCTGACTGTTGACAGTCCCCACTGGAGCTGTGCGCAGCTGGGGGACTTCCGTCCTCGGCCACTGGGTTCCAGCCCCCAGCCGAGGCTCAGGTTTCCTGCCTGCCCCCTCCGCAGGCCCCTCAGCAGGGTTTCCTGTACTGACATCTCCAGCCTGAGGAGTTGAGAGCTGCTGGGGCTCTTTGGCTCCCCCGCAGTGCAGAAGGGATCACAGGGAGCAGGGGATCAGCCAGTGCGGAGAGGGACGGGCACAGACGGGCAGCTTCTGGAGGAAAGGCAGAGATGTAGCAGGGCATCTCTAGATTGGAACCAATGGTTCTGTTGTAGCAAAAGTTGCCAGCTAAGTACCTAATTCCCCATCTGAATGCTGCTGCTGACCCTCACCCAGGGCACAGTGTGAGACAGGCAATCTGACCTGGCATCAGAGCAAGATCCAGTGCAGTGTCTGAGCTGGGAGCTATGCTATAAATGTCCAGAGCCTGGTGTATTCAGAATACTCCATAATTTTGACCAGGATCCCAAGATTGCAGTGCCTTGTCACTAATAGCCCTGTTTCTCAAGGACTGACATGCATCACCGTCTCTGGGAGCAGCTGGAGAATGTAAACCCCTTCTCCAGCCTTGATGATGACACTTGGACTGCGTTGCAGGTTTGTACAGGCTGCTGGTTCGCCCTGGAAAACTGGTTTGGTTTGATCTGTCAGAGATTCTGCTTACTAAATCTGTTTGTTCCCAGGAACCTATTTTCTTAAAGAGCAGGGAAGCTCAGCACATCTCTCCCAGCCCTGTGCTCCTCTAAACATGTAGAGCTTTAATTAGGCCAAACTCTGCTGATGAAATGTGGGCTTTGGCTTCAGTGGAGTTTCAACTCCATATGTGGTGCCGATTGTCCCTGGACATGGTAGTGCACCTCCTGGGCAGGATCTCCTCCAGCTCAGTTCTGGGTTATTCTGGAGTGGAGCTTGTGGAATGTTACCATATTTCCCTGAGCCTCCGGGAGCTGTTTGCTTGGCTTTTCTAGTGTCCCAAGAGTAGATATCTTCTGTCTGCTCAGAAGTCCAGGGTGTGGTGCTTCCTACAGCTGCTCTTCTCAGTGTTCCCGTTGTGCCAGGCCGATGGCACCAGCGCTCAGTGGGTGCTGGAGCAAGTGGCTGCAGTAGAAGCTCTTGCTGCAACACAGAAACCAAACAGACCCAGACTGGGATGGAAAGATGTTGGGTCAAGGGACTGGTAGCCAGCCTTTGTCTGAAGAGGAGAGCTGGTCTAGGATGGCAAGGGCAGGTACATAGAAGGGGGAAGGGTTAACCTGCTTCTTACTCTGCTCTCATGAGACACCACCTGCAGAACTGCATCCAGCTCTGGGGTCCCCAGCACAGGAAGGATGTGATGCTGCTGGAATTAGTCCAGGAGAGGCCATGAAGCTGATCAGAGGGATGGAGCACCTCTTCTATGAGGAAAGGCTGAGGAAAATTTGGGTTGTTCAGCATGGGGAAGAGAAGCTTTGGGGTGACTTAACTGTAGCCTTCCAGTACCCGAAGGGAGCCTACTGGAAAGATGAAGAGAGAGTATTTACAAGGGAATGGTTTCACACTGCCAGAGGACAGGGATAGATTGAATGTTGGGAAGGAATTCCTCCCTGTGGGGGTGGGGAGGCCCTGGCCCAGAACAGCTGTGGCTGCCCCATCCCTGAAAGTGTCCAAGGCCAGGTTGGACGGGGCTTGGAGCAACCTGGGAAAGTGGAAGGTGTCCCAGCCCATGGCAGAGGGGGGAACTGGATGAGCTTTGAAGTCCCTTCAAACCCAAACCAGTCTGGGATTCTGTGATCTTTGCAGTGTCTGAGTCAGATATACAAATGCAAACAAGTCAATATACGCTGTGTGAACAAGGTGCTCCAGGCAGGTGATGGCTGGTGCAGGAGAATGAAGGGGAGGTTTGCACTAGTAGGAAAGTTCACAGTATGGTGCCCATCCAAGAAAACACAAAAGATTTGCTAAATATTCTCCAGGCTGATGAGACTCCTGCAGGCAAATGGTATGTGAGGAGAGCTGTGCTGCAGTGTGTAAAGGGACAGTCAGATGTGAATGGTCCAGGACAGATGCTCTATTTGGAGCTCACGGCTGGGTGAGGATGGAGGACTTCCAAGAACGAATCCCTGATGTGGTGAAGAATGCTTGGCTTCAGTTGGAAGCTTTGGCACTCCTCACCTTGGGCCAACTCCTTTGCATGGCCTTCGCACTACGTTTTGGACTCCTGCTCCCTTATTTCTCACTGTCCCTGCTCGGTCCCTGCAAGCCCTGCAGCTGCTCCCTGGGTTAACACTGAGCTGCTGCAAATGGGGGAATTCTGCTCACAGGGCACAAATGGAACAGGCTTGGAGAAAGCCTATCTAATAAAAGGTGTTAATTAATGGCAGTCAACTGAACCATGAAGAAGGAATGTCTGCACTCTCATTCCAACTGAGGGAAATCTGCTCTCCTTCCTGCAGTTTGTGCCTCTAACACTTGGGGAATTGGGTTTCTAAGCCAGACAGTGCTGTGCCACACTAATCTCCTGAACAGAGCAAACACTGCAGATGTCACAGCAGAGGGAAGATACAGAGAAGGCAGCATGCAAAACTCCACATTTGTGGTGATGAAGTGCTTTCATTAGCAGGTTAGCAGGAAAGACAAGTAAGATGCCCGATGGGATGCACAGACCCTCCAGGGCTTCCTGCTTACCTTAAATCTCCATCTTATTCAGCCCTGAGCCACCTTGCCCTCCCTTCAAGGCACCTGTTTTTTATCCCTGGGTCATCCCTTGATCTCCCTGCTCTGCTCATCTTCAGATTTTTGTAGCAAGTGCTTTTTCTCCTCCATCAGAACTATCTAAGTAAAACACCTGTCTCTGAGTGTTTTTTCATCACGGTCCCATGGGAGGCCTTTAGATGTGACAGAAGTAGCAGAAACAGTCCTGCTGAATGTGGTCCTTCAGCTCTTGATGAAAGGCATCCTCAGGGAATCATTGCAAAAATGGATTTATTTGTGGAACACCATACTCCACTGTTGTTCAAACATCCCTGCCACTCAGGGACACTCAAACCCGAAGTGTCAAAGGTAGTGTTCTCCTCCCTGCCAGAGCCCCCCAAGGTTGGGACGTGCTGCAGAACCAGCTTAGTTTTCTCTACCGGATGGTGATATTTGGTGACTTGTACTGTAGGGTTTCTTGGTGTAAATGGAAGTACAAACAGATACGGTGTATTTTACGTCGATGGTTGAAGCTCCCTGTCTAAACCTGATCTTGCTTTTGTACAAGGAAGGGGGTGCAGTGAATTCTATCAGATGTAGGTCAAAATCAGGGAAGGAAAGGGCAGGAGCATCCTGCAGTATGGAGACGCTCCTGCTGGCTGAGGACCCTCCGGGGCTCCCAGAAGCTGAGCCTGCCTGAGCTCCTGAAGCCACATCAGTGTGTGACTCTGCGCCCACCCTGTCCCTGCAAGGGTGAGACTGCCAGAGCTCAGCTCTGAGCACTGGTGCCAGTGCTGTGCTCCCCTGGGCCGTGTGCTGACTCAGAGCTCGGCCGGGCACCGAGCCCCTGAGCCCAGGCTGTGATGGAGAGCAGCCTGTGCTGCCACGCTCGGAGCCGGTCCCTTGTCGTGTGCCCTTGGCAGCCTTCTCTGAGCCATAGCCGACGGCCCCCGGGGTGTGGGTCCTGCTTCCTCTGCATCCCCCGCAGGGAGGCTCCAGCGGGGATGGCTCAGAGCAGAGGATCTCTCCCTTTGACACCACCTGCACAAATGCTTTAAAAAGGCTGTCTGCTTTCTTTTTTTCCTTCGTTTTTGAGAAGAATTAGGTTTGTCTTGAACTAGCCCTGAGCACTTTGTCCAAATTTTTGATTTACTGTAATTGTGAGCAGCAGCTTGGAGAGCTGACAGCTTCCTCTTCATCCCATCTCCTGGGGAAGGTGTTCCTCTGCAGAGGGAGCAGCTGCGTGACATGGAGCTGATTCCATGAGCGTTCCTGCTGTGGCAGCGTGCAGTGGGGTAAACTGAGAGCCTTGGTGCCCGAATCCCCGGCTGCCAGCTCTGGAACTCGGTGTTTTACTTCCCTAGCCACTGCAGTTAACAGTGAACGCTTTTCTGAGTTTTAGTGGAAATTCGAAGCCAGTAAGTGAAGTTTTACAAAAAATGACACCCTGAGCATTGTGTGCACATCTCAAAAGTTGCAATTGTTTGTTTCATTGTCGCATGTGACAGCGCTCGGGGTGGCTCCCCTCTGGACCGGTGACTTGAAGTACCCTGGGCGACTCTGGGCCTTCCCGGCTCCGGCGGTGTGGGGGTCCCTCCCGGGGGTCCCTCCGTGCCCGG
>VZTH01014293.1:235-151022 GCA_013397815.1 Aleadryas rufinucha | reverse complement strand
TCTCCCCGGCCCCCGGGGTTGGCCGGGGCCTCGCGCCCGGAGCGGCCCCGCCGAGCCCCGGAGGAGGTGCCGGGGTGCTGCCCTCCATGTTGGCATTGTGGCCGTGTGGGGCCGGGGGGACCCGCTCCCCGCCGCCCCCGCCGCGGCCTCCCCGGCCTCGGCGCACTTCTAGCACAGGGAACTGTTTCTCAAGTTGGACAAGACCAAACTCCGTAGCCATGAGTTTGGCTGGTGGCTCTGCGAGCTGAAGCCTAGACAGACATGGCCACCATTTTAGAATGCAATCCACAGTGGGAAGAAGTAGTAAGCCTTCATCTTCATCATCATCATCTCGACCGATGGTGTAGTAAGCTCAAAATTAGAGTATGAATTCTGATTTCCTTTTGTTGGCCGACAGTAAATTGAGAAATGCTGTGACGATCTTAGAACCATAGTTTGTGTAGTCAGAATTGTTAGTTTTTTTAAAGGTACGAACACCCGCACTGGTGAGGAGAGGGGCTTCTCGAAGTAAAAATCTGATTAAACAATGTGTGAATCATCTTTATTTTGAGTGAATTGCTCTTTCCCTAAGTGGAGCGTGGTGCGAGCCTGGGGTGGTGCAGCCCGGTAAGGCAGTTAACATGACGGCACCAACCAGAATGTTAAACAGGCACTGAGCTTACATCTCCTCCAGCAAGGGGGGAAGCTGACAGAACAGTTCTGCAGACTGAAGTTTTGCGAGGGAGACTTTGACTTCAAAGAAATAATATTCAGAAACGCATACTCCTCACTTCAGTGTTTTGGTTGTTGTTGGGACTCCTGTTGGTGTCCATCCTTTTCCTTCTGAATTAAAATAGTAGTAACTTGCTGAGGTAGTGTCTGAGGTGGCAGAAATGTTTGTAGCAGAGTGAATAATGGGAGTCTTGCTGGAGAGGAAGGAAGATGTTTCAGCTCTCCGGAGGAAGAATCCCAGACTGCTGTGTGAAGACCGCTCTTGAATTTGTGTCCTGGTAGAATGTGCCAGTGCTTCTTTTCATGCAGGGCAGCCAGATGCTCAGAGTTAACGGGGTAAGATGGTTTTCGTTAGAGTCACCATGGTAGTTCTGTAGTATTTTTGAGTAGATCTTCTGGGGTTTTAAGTTGCCAACAGTGTTTCGGCAACTGTGACCAGAACTGGTTTTTTTGATTGGTTGGATTTTTTGGTGTTTTTTTATTTGGTTGGGTTTTTTTGTTTTTGAGGAGAGTGTCTTTTTATTTGTTTTAGAAACATCTCATCTAAAAAATTCTCATCTCTGTTTCTTGGCTGCCTGTGTAAAAAGCCAAAACCTTATCAGAAAGCTGCTTGTAGGACATCATCTGTTGGACATCATAAATCAGCAGCCCTCAAAAAGGACTGAATTACTTATTGCAACTGCATTTTCAGCCGCTCTCATCTTCGCTTCCTGAAGGGGCAGGTACTGCACCAGATATTACACCAGGTGTTGTGCCTGCCTGGCCGTGTGATCAGCTCTTTGAGCGTATTTAGAAAGCAGGATGAAAATAGTTGGAGCTGCTGAGGGCTGAGCGCGGGTGGTTCTGTGGAGCCTGGCTCTGGGAGAGCTGAGCTCCCATGGCTTTATCTGCCCTGGATAATGCCTGGGATGACTTGTGAAGTGCGTGGTTGGTTCAGCGGCCTGGAGCATAGAGGGAGCTCTTCCAAAGCGACCAGAAAAGCCTTTAAGTTGACGTAGTTCCTGGCCTTCCTCCTGCGATCAGGAGCCGCAGTGAATATTCAGTTAATGTTCTTTTTGGTGTAATCGAGGGGTCTGTAATACCGTGAGCTAAAGACTGTACTGCCCTTTGCACAACAGTGTGTGTGTTCCAACTGGATGCCTTGTTTGGTGATGGCGGAGGTTTGGAATCTTCCTGCATCCCAGGGAATCTCTGGCTGGCGTGCGCAGTCTGGTTACGTGCCGGGAAGCAGGTAGGCAGCACCACGAACTGTCAGGATCTGTGCCGAGAGAGGAATTGAAAATTCAGTGGTTGGGCTGGCATTATTTTAGCTTAAACTCTGCTGTGCAATTTATCAGCAGATGAATTTATATTTCTGTATCTGAGCTGCAACATGGAATAGTGTTGCGTGAGACTGGTGGTGTCCAGCTGTAGCTTCCTCACTTGCTCATGGACAAGCCCTTACTCCGGAGCTGGCTTTGATGCTCCAGCACTGGAGCATGCACAGGAGAGCTCCCCGGGCTCTGAAGGACTGGCAGCAGGGCTTTCTCTGGTCCCTTTCTGCTGGCATTAGCTGGGCACCAGGTAGGCCCAGAGAAAACCATGTCTGCAGTGGCTTCTTGAGTGGCAGCTTTGGAGGACAGTGACCTTTTTAGTGAGGGGATGTTGAGGTAGCTGATGTACAGAAGACATCTGAGTGGAAGACAGAGGATTCTGGGTGATCACTGCGTGTTCACAACATGGAAGAACGTTCAGGAATATAACAGGAGGTGCAATTTCTGTATGGCAGTTTCCAGTTGAGCGCTCAAAAGGAGTTTTCTTCCTCTTCATTCCAGTTCAGTTTGTTCCAGCCATCACCAGTGACTGAGTTTTGCTCTTACTTGGGGATTCTGAGATGCTGCAGTGACTGGTGGAGGGTGCAGCAATAACCAGTTCACTGGCACTGTTTTCTGTGGCTTTTTGGCAGCAGTGTGGAGCATGAGTAGAGGGTCCCATTGGCGGCCAAGTGCAAAGGATGGTGGTCGTTCCTGGTAGTTAATGAGCTGCGTAAAGTAGAGATTTAAATTTGTGTCTGTTGCGGATCTGGGTGGGGGAAGGGGCAACTGAATGTAGGAGATTGGGCGGGGTACAACTTGCTTGCAGTCCATCATGTGCCATTTCGTAGTTAGAATTTTCTTCTATGAACCAAAAATATCTTTTATTAGGATTTCTTCATTTAGACAGTATTTGGTAGTTTGGAAGAAACTAAGTTGACTGCAAAACTTGGCATGTCAAGTGGTGGCCTTACATTCTAGAAGCGTGTGATAGCTCTGCGGATCAGTGAGGCATTTAGGGGGTCAAATGAAGCATTGCTTGAGAATGGAATTGTTCCTCCAAATAGGTACTTAATAGTAATTAATGGAAGCAAACAGTCTGACAAATGTGAAGCTTAGCTTCAAGAATTAATGGTAACATGGGGAGCAGGAATGGTATCAAATGCTCCAGGCCTTTCTTGAAGATGGACATTTCCTTCACTTCGTTGCATCGTTGCTTTGCTGCTATGAAGAAATAATAAATAATGATTATTTAAGCCTTACTTACCCTATAAATTCGTTTCAAAATGCACAATATTGTACAATGTACTAGAAACATCATAACTTTCCCAAGGCCAGGCACGAAAATTGAGAACATCCAGGCTAAATTTCATTGCTCTAAATAACATGAATATGGAGAAGTACTGTTAAGGCTTCCACGTAATTTAAACCAAGCACTTAAAGATTAGAAAGTCTGGATTAGCAGAGCTGGAATTTTGAAGGAATTGACACTTGAGTTATTGAAATTATTGACTGTCAGTTTTCAGGAAATCCTGCAATACTGGTGAACTTGAGAACAGGGAGAATTAATTTCCTTAATGGTTTAAGTTCTTTATGGATGCAAGAGTTGACCCCCTCTAGATCCAGAGTGGAAGAACGACCGGAATAGTCCTGGATCGGAACTTGGAAGGTGATAGTACGGAATACAATTGTATGAACATTGGTGTGGTCAAATTAGTTTTATTTTTTTTCCATGAGACCATGAATTTGGTTAAATCAGTTGTGTTGTCCTTGTCTGAGATCTAGAAATAAAGTGTGTTCAGTGTTCTAATTATAGGAATTATTATTGTGCAAAATTAATACACCAATTCACAAATTATTTCAACTATTAATGAGTGTTTGTAATGAAGGATCCCTTTCTAATGGTGTCTCACAACCTCAAGCCAAGGGTGTGTAATTTTCATCACACGTCTAGAAGAACAAAAGCCGTCATTCCGAATGGAGTTATGGTGGTGGCTCGTTGCTTTAGAGGGATCCCAGTTGCCCAATAAACAATGGATATTATGAAACAGTAATCACTTAAGTAGGACTCAGTGAGAGGGTTTACCTTTGGAACAAAGGAGCATGGAACATCTTAGAGGAGGGAGGAGTGTAGAAAAATAACTGTGGATCCTTGTGGAAAGCAGTGTGATGGTGGAATGGGAGCTCTGGATAAGCCAGTGAATGCAGCTCTGGAGTTTCTCGGTGATAAATAGGGGGATTTTACCTCTGTGGCAGCACAAGAGTAGAAAATTCTGCATTCAGGATCCCGTACTCGTTGGAGGATTCTAAGAGATTTGACAGCTGGAGAGGGTACAGAGAGGCATCAGAAAAGTTCTGCACATGAAATAATGAATTTTGAAATATTTAACCTTAGCAAAGCCTGAGTGGTGAAACCTAAAGGCTCAGGGCTTGGGAGAACTGGAGCTGCTCCTCCATACTTTGAGGAGCAACATTGATTTAAGTGTTGCTTAAACCTCTTAAGGTCTGTTCAGGCTTCTCATTCAGCTGGTTGCTTGATTTATTTTCATTTTTATGGAGGAAAAGAAAACACAAAACAAAAAACCAGTTCAGTTTTGGAGCAGCTTGACTGAGAGTTCTGGCAATCTGGTCTTGGAGCTGTAAAACAAACCACCACTAGAACAGGAATTAATGCAGAGAATTGCGATACTTTGTCTGAAACAGGAAGCTGATGGTGATGATCCTTCAGATTTGATAATACAGAGAGGCTCAGTCAGTTGATTTTATCAAAGAGAAAACACAGAGGTAACTCAATTACAACACGTAAGTGAGCTTCAGTGGGAGAAACCAGAGGTGCTGCAGCATCTGTCAGTCCTGGCGAGCCAAGCCTGAGCCGCTGGTCCTGCTGAGCAGAAGCCAGGCTTGGGTGAATCAGGAAACAGGGCATTTCTGACTGAGAGAGGATCAGCTGGAACGGAAGAGTGAAGGATAGTGGTGGATCTGCCATTTTTGGGAACTTTGGGATCGAGAATGGATGGGGTTTTGGGAGGGGAAGAGATGTTTTAGTGCTGAGGTTCCTGTTCCCCTGCTGTCAATTCATGTGAAGAAAAATAGATCAGCCACCAAAGGTCATTAGGAAATGTTGTCTTTAAATGAAGAACTTGTCACATTCATCATAGGGGTCATGTTGTGGAATTAGGTAAATTTGGAGTAGGTTATTTACTGATCTCTGATTAGCAAGAAAATATGCAAAAGAAGAATTATTTTAGTTTATTATTTATTTTACTAATGGCAGTGGCCATGCACAGTGCTGCCATGGTCACCATGTGTGGTTTCTGCTCTTCAGAAACACTGAAACATTGGGGTGGGCTTAAAAGACAATGAGAGTTTCCTCTCCTTTCCTCAGTATCTTTCAGTGAGCCTCTGTCCATGCCAGTCGCATACACTCTGGGAGCGTACTGGGGATTAGAGCAAGGCTCTGACCCTGGTGTCCTGTGCCTTGAGGGGAGGTGGCAGCAGCTCTTGGGATCTGGTGCCCTCAGACACCCACAGCTGGGTCTGGCCCCAGTCCTGATAGATGCTCTGTTGCAGGATCTTGGTCAGTGCTCTGAAGTGACTCAGGGATCTGGGATTTGCTGATCCCAACACCCCATCCATCCCCAGCTGTACCTGCAGTGCTGATGGTACAGTGGTGTTTGTATCTGTTCCTTGCATGCAGGTGCCTCCATGGAGAGGGGCCTGGCATCTCCTGTGTGTGAGCCTGGCTGCCTGTTGTGTTTAGAGGTTCAAACCCTGTGTGTAGTTTCTGTCCTCTCTCTGTCTCTGGGTCCCAAGAGGCAGCTGGCCCTGACGCCTGATAGTCATCTTACCAGGCTTACCTGAGCCTTTATTTCTCTCCACGTGTGGAGCTGACGCTGAAACACTGGGATCTAGAGAGGTGATTCCCACTGTACACTCATCCTTGGCTGTGGTTCTTGGATGGGAAGGATCTGTGGTTATGTCTGTTCTTGCTTGCTGGTCTGCAATACAGAGCCCAATTTTGTCTCAAATAAGAAATTCTCCACCAGGCTTCTTTTTGGAGAGTTCTGCGCATAAGGTGGGTTAGTGCACCCAGGGTCCCTTCTTGGCAAGGAGGAATTTGGGGGGTTTGATGGAAAAATCTCCTCCATTCAAAATGACCGAGGAAGGACTGTTCATCACAAACTGGGTTAGCTGATGATTGGAGTTCCCAGCTAATGTTAGCCTTTAACAGGGTCACAGAGGGATTAGTTCCCGTTAGACAGGAGCTTTGTGGCTGACCCACTGCCGGGTGGTAATGGGTTTGTGTGGATTCTGCCATCTGAGCTCCAAGTGTGTTTTTAATGTAGTCGTAAAACCGGGAGACTGAAAGGCACCTCCTGAGTCACCGTGTGCGCTCCCCTCCTCTCAGAAGCAGCAATCATGGAACACCTTTGCCAAGGCAAGATCATAGATGTGGGAACAAAGAATGTAGGTCAGGCTCACAGGGTGGGCATCCCAGGAAGGGAGGAATTGCTGCAGTTCTCTGAATGAATGTTTCTCTGGCAAGAATTGCTAAGATATTCCTTTGGATCTTACTATGAGCTGCTGTCTAGCAAAATAATGAAAGGGCTGTCTTTTTTGTGTGTCTGACACGGGAGAGACTGCAAGTAAAACGCTACTTGCAGTTTTCAAAAGGTGTTGAAAAAATACAAGAGACTTCGGAAAAAAGGGAAAAACCTTTTTATTTGCAGGACTGGAAAGCTGGTTCTGTAAAGGGAAGGAAAAAGGTATTTGTTTACTGAAAAATGTCTTGAAATGTTTCTTCCAGGAAGGATTCAGGAATAGCTGCTTTGGCAGCCAGCAGATGAGGGATTTGGTTATAAAGCACATGAGGATAAGGGAAGAAGAAAAGCTGAAGCCAACTAACTTGTAGAACAGCTTAGCAGGGACAGTGGTAATTTCTTGTTCACTTGAATTCATAGGTGTGGGAGTGGTTAAATTTTAATTAGTGAGTTTGGGTGAGGTGCAGGTTTGCCAGCTGAAATGCTGTGCTCTGAAGCCTGACATCCCTGGAGCAGCTCAGCTGGGAGCAGGAATATGGAAATCACAGAAATAATTCTGCTGACCATTTGTAGTTTGCTTTACTGCTTGAAATATTAATGTGATCCTTAGAGCATGCCTTCTGCACAGCTGGATTTGTCCCTCAAGTTTATAGAAGAGTTTGAAATTTTGAAGTCAGTCTCATTTTTGCCTGGATTTGATGACAGGTTTATAACAAGTGCAGGCTAAGGTGGGCACAGGATTTTGCATGTCCCTTGCGGGCTTGTAACAGTCAGGGATGGACAACAGAACACAATAGAGTCACTTCAGATGAAGAGTCCTGGTGGAGTAAGAACTCCTGATTTTTTCAGGAAATTGATGTTTTCTTGCTTTCTGTGTATACTTAATCTTAGTGCTCAGCATGGCTGTTGGAAGACACTTCCAAATGAACTTCTTAAACTTTTTATTTCATTTTTTAAAACAGGGAAATCCAAACCAGTTCCTTTGAGGAGCTGGATGGAGAGGGCAAGTCTTACTGGTTGCCAGGCACAAGCTTTAGGGAAGTGGGCCTGGAGAGTTGGAGGTGGGGGCTGGTCTCTTCCCCAGCAAAGCTCCTCATGTGGCTCAGCAGCTTTGCAAATGAATCCTGCACCACAAAGCTCCCTCTCGTGGTGCTGCTGCCTTTCCAAGGTGCACGAAGGCATTTCTGTCACACACAAATGTCTTGTCATGGGCCTGCAAGTGAGCATCACATTTGGATTGGTAAGTTGTGCTTCAAAATGTGTCCAAGATTTTTTGTTGAGTAAATAATACACTCATTAAAGAAGGGTTGAAAGTATCTTCTTGGGACTTGAGGAACTTGTCATACTGTGGAATAGAGAATGATAAATGTCCTTATTGGTTATATCAACTTTGAGTAGTTTGAATGCTCCAAAATAAACTTGTTGTGACTTTAAAATGACTCAGTGACAGTCAGGACGGACCGTGTGTTATACCTGCTGTCATTTCTCCAGATGGTGAATGACTGTGGCTCTGTAACAGTGTCATCTGACACAGTTTGCGTTCAGTGGGACGTGCTGTAGTGTGTTTGTAAAGCCAGGAGTGGTTTTATAATAATCTAATGTGATATATTATACATGGCATTCATTTCCCTCAGCTCTGTCTGCACTGCTGCGGCCTCACCTCAAGTCCTTGGTGCAGTTTTGAGCACCACAGTATAAAAAAGACATTAAGCCATTGGAAAGCATCCTAAGGAGGGCCGTGAGAATGGTGAAGGGTCTGGAGGGGAAGCCTCGTGAGGGGCAGCTGAGGTCACTTGGTTTGTTCAGCGAAGAGGAGACTGAGGGGAGACCTCAATGGGGCCTTCAACATCCTCATGAGGGGCAGCTGAGGGACAGGTACTGATCTACTCCCTCTCATGACAAGTGACAGGACCCAAGGGAACGGCTGGAGCTGAGCTGGGAGAGGTTTAGGTTGGATGTCAGGAAAAGGTTCTTCCCCCAGAGGATGGCTGGGCACTGAACAGGCTCCCCAGGGAATGGGCACAGCTCCAAGCCTGTCTGAGTTCAAGAAGTGTTTGGACAACACTCTCAGGCACAGGGTGGGATTGTTGGGGTGTCTGTGCAGGGCCAGGAATTGGACGTGAGATGATCCTGATGGACTTGATGGTCCCTTCCGACTCAGCATATTCTATGGTACTTGCGTAAAAACCTCAAGAGCTGGAGTCAATCCAGTGTTGCCTCTCCTTAAGCCAATTTGCCATCACCCAGCAGAAGCTCTTCCAATGACTTTCTCCTTGCTAAAAGTGAAACACTTTTAAGGCTGTTAAATGTTTGTTTCTGGCTGATGAACCCATCTGCCTGATAGGCTGAAAAGTCACCTACTGAAAGTGCTGTTAAGAAACAGAGCTCCCAAAGCTTATCTTTGAGAAACAGCTGACGTGCCATCAGGGCATCTTGGTGTGTGTGTTGGTCATTCAGTCATTGCTAAACTTAAAAACTGCAGGTGTAGGAAATGCCTGTTGTGGCAGCTTGTGTTGTCTGGAGTCATGTTACTCTTCCAACGCAGTAGGTGACTGGTGCTTTGCCAGAGCCAGTGTCTTTGGCCAAACAGGAAAGACTGTCCCCAGACATGCACCAGTCAGTAATAAATAGACACATGGAGATTATGGAGATAATCAGCTAATTCTGGAGCAGGATATTTTGGGTGCCATGATGTGGATGAGATGTTTCTTTAAGATCATGCACATAAACTTCCTCATTTGTTTCCATAAGCAGAGGGGACTAGCCTGCTCTGTGCTGTCTGACATGGATTGGGTCTGTGTCTGCCCTAGGCACCCTTGGAGCTGGATTTCTTTAGTCTGAGCATGAGCCAGAGCCTGTAGGAGCAGGTAGGGATCCTGTTCCTCCTGTTGTGCCCAGTGACATGCAGGCTTTCCTCTGGGCTCTGCCCAGAGCAGCAGCCTGTGCCAGCAGACATGTGGCCCGACCAGAAGAGTCTCCTGTGCTGTCCCTTCCCTTCCTTGGCTTCCCTGACGTGCTGCCAGTGCAGTAACTGCAAGTGGTGGCCCTGAAGCACAGCGTAGACTGGTGACAGTTTCAGAGGTGGTGTCATTGCCTGCGTGAGCTGAATTCTTGCCCCTGTTCATCTTATTGCTGGTTCTTGTCCTTTGCAGAGCCATACCAGAGGATCTGGTTTGGGGTAATGCACAGTCCACCCAGGGACAGCTTTGGCTTACTGCTTAGCAAAGCAGTGAGAGGCAGCACAGCCCTCTTGGTTTCGTTTACTCTCAGCCTAAGCAAAGCTCCCTTCGATTCTCCCTTGGGCATTTTAATTCAGTCCCCAGCATGTCTCAAGAGTCCTGTGTGACATCGCCACTGTGTTCCCTCCTGGTCTCGGTGCCTGTCTCCCTGTCTTTGGTACAGAGCAGGCTCCGGAGTTGTGACAAATGATGTGACCAGTTGGTTCAGCTTGAGAGTCAGATTTGTCCTGTTGAAGTACAATACTTCAAATCCTGCCCAACTGTTCCCAGTTGTGCTTCTCATCTTACAGCTTGAGGGCCCCAAATGATTCATCAGACAACAGGATATTAGAAAAGAATGTCAGTTCTCTTCCTCAGACTTGATGGTTTCATTACATTTGGTTTTCTGGCATAGAAAATAGGCAGTAAAAGAAGGGTTAGTGTTATCAACTTTCTCAAAAACATGTCATTGGGCAGCAGACAGTCCTGTGATTAAAAACAGGAAAATAATCAGGAAATGTGTCCCACTGGTTGAGGATTGAGTGTCCTCTGGATAATTTGTCCTCCTGACCCCCTACCATTGTCTAATTGCCAATTTAAATGTTAATTTCAGGTGGCCTTGTCAAGTTGTGATGTGCTGCAAGTGCCTTGCAGGATCAGAAAACTTTTATTACTGATTTTGAGGTCTGGATTAGTCAATGCAAGCTTGGTAACATGTATGGATTGGTGACCCTCTTTGCTCTTCAGCTGCTCCACGCTCTCGGTGACTCTTGCTCCTTGTTTGTTTGTAAGATAATTGCTTTGGAAACCATTTATGGTTGGTTTTAAAGCTAATTTTCATATTCTCCATGAATCTAAAATAAAAAATATGAGTTTATGATGCTGGTCTTACTTCAGTTGCCTCAGTCACCCAGTGTTGAGGAAAGATTTTCTTTTTCTTGATGGAAAGCTCTGTCTTACTCCTGTCCTACTACACTGTCAGTAGCTCACCTGTGCATTATCTTCATTCTGTAATTAGTGATAATAAGATAATTTTATATATAATAAATTCCTGTCAAGTTTAAGTCAAATAGAATTTGGTTTTGTGAAGTTGTGTGTTGCCAAACCAAGCATATGCAGTAGATGTCAGAGATGTAAAAGATAAGACGTCTTTATAGTTGTGTTTATAAATAACACTTCAATTGCAGGTATTTTATCAAAGTAATAATAACCTTTTTTTAAATTGGTCATATTCCAGCTCTTCCTGAATGTTTGCAGTCAAGGAAATTGTCAAGCACTGGCACAGGCTGCCCAGGGCAGTGGTGGAGTCACCATCCCTGGCAGTGTTCAAAAGATGTGTCGATGTGGCACTTGGAGACAGGGGTTAGTGGTGAAAATGGTGGTGGTGGGTTAAAAGTTGGACTTGGTGATCTTAAAGGGCTTTTCCAATTTTAATGATTCCGTGATTCTGTGGAGGCTTACATTGCAGGACAGGTTTTCAGTTCCAAAGCGTAACTGATTTTGTGGTTCCATTATCTATTTTTGAGGCACAGTGAAGCATTCCAAGGGGTAGACAGGGACTCTCACTCAACGTGTCTCACCGTTCCTGCTCTCTGCGCTTGTTCCCGGTGAGGGGATTTGGGTATCAGCGCAGCCCTGGCTCCCTGACAGGATGGGGTGCAGCCGCCGAGCCCCCACCGTGCCAAGTTCCATGTGCTGGTGGAGGCTGAGGAGGCTCTGGAGGCCATGGGGGCCTCTTCATGCTTTGGGCTCACCTGGCTTTTGACTGTCACAGAAACTTCCTTCCTTTTCCTGATCTTTTGATGGAACCCTTCTGTTTTCCAGGACTGGCAGCCTCCATTTGCATGCGATGTCGACAAGCTTCACTTCACACCGAGGATCCAGAGGCTCAATGAACTGGAGGTAAACTGGAAAGCTGAGCATTACTTCTGCTCCCAAACGTGTCACTGTGTTTTTGGGAGGTGATGTTTACCAGAGTTGGCCATGAGCTGACAGCACTCTGGACCTCGAACAGCGATTTCTAATTAGCACAGAAATTCATCTGTTTCAGAACCTAGTTAGAAACATTCCAGGCATAAAAGTAATGTTAATGCTCATTAAAGGAACATAATTTAGGCCTTTTCCACACAGGTGCTTCTAAGTAGTTAAACTGTCCAGGGCCATAGATCTGTATCTGTATTTTGCACTCATAGAGCGTCTTTCAAAAGGAAAAGAGATTAAACACTTGGAGTACTTTAAAAATAGCCAGCCTTTTGGAAGAAACAATTGCAAAATCTGGATTCAGTTTGTGGAAATTTGCTGTTCACAAGCACTTTCATTCACTGCTTCAATGAATTGACACTAAAGGGGAGTGTGAGGAGTCCTGCTTGGCGCAGTGCTGGTACTGTTTGGGATGATGGTGACTCTGTGCCTAATTATTCTCCTGATTTCTTGGTTTCTGAAGTCCTGACGTGGTCATGTGAAGTGCTGGGGAAGGGCTCAGATGCTGGCTTGGAATGCTAAGAGAGGGATTTGTGTGACCACAAGCTGTTCAGAGCTCCCTGGCGTTTGCAGACAATCTAATCTGTACGGACATGGCCATTTTTTACCTTAAGAACAGAAAATGTGCTGAAAATAAAATGTGTCAGAATTTAAGTTACTGCTCTTACATAGCAGCAGTGCAGTGATCTTACTGTGGTAATTGCTGTGCAGCCAGCCAGGCTTTCCCTGCCCTGACCCATTTGTATGCTTTAGAAGTGAAACAAATACAGTTGGGAGTGAGAAGGAATAACAGAAAAAAAAACTTTAAAAAATCTTTTTTTAAAATATTGATTTATTTTTGGTTTATTGCAAATAAACCAAATTGTAATAAACTGTTGCAGTAATTAATGTAATAAATGCAATAAATCTGGACAATGCAGCTGGTTTGGGGAGTTTTCAGCAGTAATAACTTACTGTTTGGCTGTTCTCAGAAAGTACTTTTCTGAGTGCAGTAAATGGTAACAAAAGGTGACTCAAGGAAAGATACAGGTACCACCAATGGTATCTGCATGGAATTTATTTTTCTTCACATGATGAGAGGGAAAAATGCAAAATGATTCTTGCAGAGGGCAAAGCTGGGCAGGCAGCTGAGGCGGCAGTGCTGTAAACCTTGGGGTACAAAACCTACATCTGCTTTTAGCATGCAGTTCACTTGTTTGGTTGGTTGGTTTCAGGCCCAAACTCGTGTAAAGCTGAATTTTCTGGACCAGATTGCAAAGTTTTGGGAGCTTCAGGGATGCACACTGAAAATTCCACATGTGGAGAGGAAGATCTTGGATTTATTTCAGCTTAACAGAGTAAGACCATTATGGAAAAACTTGTCCTGAAAAGCTGCTGTGTTACCTCAATTCCTGGGATTGGTCAGGGGAGGTTTTGGGGTATATCTAAGCTGGAAAAAGTATTCCTTTGTTTAAGCTCACATAGCTAATGGGACAGTAAGAGTAAGAATACGTTATCAGGGAAAGACATTAAGTAATACATTATCATGGAAGTTTTCCTGTGAGCTAGATCACTTAAAATTTACATATCTTCTTTAAAATTGAACTTGGGTATACTGGTCAAGAATAAACTTAGGCTTAATTGGAGAAAGTTCATGAACAATGACAAAAATGAGAGAAAAAAATTTTTTTAGAAATACGGAAGAAAAAAATCTAATTGCTTTTAGGATGAAACTTGTTAAACTTGTGGAGAAGTTCATGTATACTGATAGTAAGAGATGGGATTCTCTGACCCAAAGGATATGTTCTCTCTCTTTTCTTTATGTTTAGGGCAGTTTTTATTGGGAATTTTTGAGCTTATTTTATAGCACTTGTTCCAGTGAAAAGAACTGAGTGTCCTGTGCTAGAAAGTTGTGTTGGGATACAAAGTGACAAATTGCAGCAAAGTAAGTTCTCAGAGTAGGCTGAGCGACTGTTTGCACATGGAACACAGGTGCTGACTTGTTTGTAAAGTAATTCAACAAGTTTGGAATTTCTGAATAGGTTATGTGTTACATATTCCAGTTATTGCCTCAAAACAACTTCAGTGTTGTGTGGGTTTTTTTAAATCTATATTTTTGTGGTTTAAAATGTCAATTGGGATGTTGTCCTGCCTTTTTCCTCGAACACTGATAAGTTTACCATTAAATATGTGACTATTTTATTTTCACTTTTTAGCTAGTCGCAGAACAAGGAGGATTTGATGTAGTTTGCAAGGAGAGAAAATGGACCAAAATAGCCACGAGGATGGGCTTTGCTCCTGGCAAAGCCGTGGGCTCGCACATCCGTGCGCATTACGAGCGAATTCTCTATCCCTACAACTTGTTCCAGTCGGGAGCGAGTCTCTTGGTAAGCTGTACTGAAACCAGCTGCAGTTCAGTTAATGTAGCAGCCAGGCTGTGAGGGTTCTTTTAATTTCTGGAATGTTTGTGAAGCTGCATTTCGTGCTTGGTGTCATGCAGGTGACCAGATGCTGTGTTCAGCAGTTCAGAAAGCCATGGGCAAACTTTTCATTAGAAGTGAAGTTTTTAGCATTAGTCCTCCAGGTAACCTCTGACTCTTGCTTTGAACAGTATCTGTTGGTATTTTCTCTCTGCAGTTTACAGAAGCCTCGAGATAACGGACATTCAGACTTCCTCTAAGGATTTCTGTAGTGCCAAGTACTGCTACATTCATGGAACATTCCAGGTCCATCTCTCTGCCACAACAAGTGCTGTGGGTCTGTGTCACGTGCCTGGAGTGACTGAGAGACTGTGCCAAGCCATGGCAATGTTGTGGCACGTTCACCAAGGGGGACAAGTTGCAGAAAGCTTCCTGGCTGCTGTAGTGATGTTAACAGTGTGACTTGGGATTTTTTCCAAGCTTAAATCTTCATGCTTCCTAGTCATCAATCTTTGATTTGCCCATTAAACCGAAATTCAGGGTTGATTGAGAGTGGAGGCCACGTAATCTCTAATGAGGAATAGGTCTGTTCTTCTAGAGCAGCATTCATTTATTTGGAAAACCAAAATTGGTTGCAGTTGCCAACATCCATTTTTATTTCTTTGAAATGCTCTTTCTGTGATGATCTTTCAAAGACAAGAGTGCTGACCTTTTTTAAGCAATAAATGCCCTAATCCTGTTATAAGCATATCTCTGTGCACAGAAATCAACACAGGCCTTTACACAAAGCTACTAAAATGAGGGAAGGATTTGATGTAAGTCTGGAGAGGTTAGAATTAGACTTTTTATTTAGGCAGTGACAATCGCTTCTCAGTGAAGAACAGCTAAATTCTGCTGGCCCTTCAGAAAAAGGGGTCTTTTGCAAACAGAATAAGAACGAACTAGAGTTGAAGATAAAAATCTTCATGCTAAGGAAACTGCTGGATCAAAAATATTTTGGCTTCCTTCAAACATTCGTGTTAAGTAATGGAAAGCAGCACCTCTTTCTAAAGGCATTTAATTGAAAACTTGGCATTTGTATTAGGTCTGAAAATTGTGATTTCTCTTCGGGGTTTTTATTGAGCTTGTGTGTTTGTTACACCTGTCTTTGCTGCCATATTTTTGAGGTGCCATTGTACAGGGAAAGATCTAATTAAAAGTTGTAAAACAGTGAATGTGGTACTGTAGTATCCTGGAAATGGAAATTTCCCGAGAGCGTCTGTCACGCAGTTAATACTCACTTCATGGTTTGCTCAGTATGAAACCCTTTTAGAAGAGGAAAAACCTCCTTAGACAAGGACATGCTTCTTTTTAAATGACTTTTTAAGCTCTAGCTTGCAATGGCCACGTGGCATCTGTTCAAACCGATGTGGAGGCAGTTCTAGACAAGTGATGCATGTAAGGTTAACAGATTTTTTAGGTCCTCCCCTCCCCAGGCAGTTAAAATATTCCCCTCTTATATGTGGCAGAGACAGATTTTGGCATGACCTGAGAGAATTCACAGAAATATGTTGGGTTTAGCTCACTTTTCACTCTAATTTGATATTTTTTTTTTCCCTGACAGTGTTATCTTTCAAGTGAGTTTGTTTTACAATACATTTTTTGAGTGTCATCTCAAATGAGATTCTTTTTGGCTTCCTTTCACATGTTCTTATTGAGTGGTGCTTACTCAGATGCTTCTTGTGTAGGTGTCCGTTACTGTGTGTCTGTTCAGTGTTTTCCTGGGAATCTAAGCACCTGAGCTGTGTTTTTGGAGAAGCTGTAGCCATTCAATGTGACAGCTGTCAGTTGGAGATGTGCTTCCTCCTTCAACAGCCTGTTGAGAGAAGCTCTTCACACAGCTCTGATGATCATCCAGACAAGATTAGTGCTTGTATTCACTGAGTCTTTTGAGATTTTTTTTCTTTATTTGGTAATACTTGAAATATTTGTTGCCTTTTTTCCTGCAAAAGCCAAAAATACAAAATTATGTAGTTTCTACTTATGACTGTGCCGTAACTTTAATCTCATCTAGATCTATGTATAGCATTAACTGTTTGTGTGGCTTCAATACATGTTACACAGGCTTCAGGAGTTATTTTGACAGATATTCCAGCTGGAGATATTTCTGTCTGCATGCTGAAACAGTGAAACTCTCTGGAGCTGTTCAGAGGGGAATAGCATGTTTTTATTAAAGCTCATGTTCAGTCCAACAGCAAAAATTCCTTAAACCAGACAGTTTCTAATACCCAGAGCAACTCTCCACAGGGGGTATTTATTTTCTTCTTATCTTGAAATTGGACTAGACAGGCCTTGGGTGTTTGTCTCCAGAGTAGTTGCAGTGAACCTGTTGGCACTGGTTCTTACCACCTGTACCTCTCATTCCCAGCTGTAGTAAATGTGTGTCATCCCAGAGAGTCACACTGTATGCCCAGAAGGAAAAGTGTCCCCTGCATGAACTGAGGTATCCAGAATCTTCTGTTGGTGCATCTTCTGTGGTGCATTGCCCAGATGTTTCTTGATTTAAAGTGCAGCTACATTTTGGGGGACTCAAGGTGGTCTTACTTCTGTTTTTCAGTGAATCCAGCTAACTCAGTGATTGTGGATCTGGTCTCTTTTCCAAACTAGGCTTTAGTGGCCTTAGTGGGATTCATATTTCCGAAGATTTATACGTGTGTGCCTCTGATAAAGATGTTTCAGTGTAAGACAGTTCTCTGGCACCCTTCATTGCTCCTGGAGAAAAATGAGCAGCTCTGGAGTTTGGTGGTTTTTATAACTCCATGGATGTGTAGTAGGGGTAAACCAGTTGTGTTCTGCAAGTACAGGGAGCTTGACTGATTGGCTTTTGTGTAAATTACTACTAATTTAACTGCTACTAATAAATGTCTAAACCTGGAGGAGATGAGTTATATCCCTTTCCCCTCCCAATCTTTTGACTTCCTGAAGGCCTCGTGACCATTCCTGCTTTGTCCTTTGTCTGCTAAAGGAGCTGCTCCTTTGTGGCCTCAGCTGATGGGTTTTAATTTGCTCTCTCCACCACTGAGGGTTCAAGGATCATGTATGCAACCATCTCCTTGGAATATAACGAGATCATGATCACAGTGTGTGGGATGAGCTTCTGGTGAATGGTTGATAGAAGCTCAACCTCACCAAAGCCTGGTTGGGAAGAGGGAAGGACTGGAGAGATGACAGCTGTGTCCTTGGTTCCAGACAGTTGATCAGGTCAGTGTAGGACTAAAGGAGGTACAGAGGAATTCTCATCCTTAGAACTTAACAGTTTTAGGTGTTCTCTTGGTACAGCTGAAATTGTGAATTAACAGCCATTCCATACCACTGCCTTTGCCTCAGGTTACAGAGGCATTGGGAAACATTTGTGCTTAAAGAGTTGGTGAAATATCATTATTTAGGAAATGTCTTCTGGTGTTTTTCAAGGAACAGTGAGTGCTCTTTTTTTTTGTGGGGTTTGGAGGGGTTTTTTTTGTTTGTTTGGGGGTTTTGGGGGTGGGTTTTTTTGGTTTTTTGTTGTTGGGATTTTGTTTGTTTTGTTTTTTGGGGGGTTGTTTTGTTGGGTTTTGTGGGAGGGGTTTTGTTTGTTTTTTGGTTTTTTTGGTGGGTTTTTTTGTTTTTGTTTTTGGTTTTTTTGTTTGTTTGTTTGGGAACTGCACTGAAGTGAGACACAATCTGTTGCTTTTCAAGGTTTCCTTACACTTTTGTTTAGGAAAAGTTGTTAGCCTTTCAGATCTTTGTTTTCAAGGATCATGTGTCCTCTGTTATCAGAAGCAGTAGAAACTCTTTTTTTTTTTCTGATAAGTTTGGGTTTCACATGAGGAAGTGATTCAAGGACCCAGATTATATAGAAGTTCTTTTCTGTTCTCTCATTTCAACCTTTTCCTACTCATTTACTCTTTCTGCTTGTCCATTTTCTGTTCTGAGAAATTGTTATTTTTTGCTTTCTTCCACTGATGTTGATGTCACATCATCATCTTTCATCTTTGGTAGATGCCTCATCCGTGGAAGCATTTAAGGCCAAGTTGGATGGGTCTCAACCTCGTCTAGTGGAAGGTGTCCCTGCCCATGGCAGGGGCTTAGAACAAGGTGATCTTTAAGGTCCCTTCCAACCCAAACCCCTCTGTGATTCTGTGATTCTTGTTCCAGTGGGAACTTTAAGGGACCAGGCTCTTGTGAAGAGGCAGCTGCAGCTCTGGGGCTTCAGACCCAACCTTTGAGCATCAGCCAGGACTCACTGCTCGTGTGCATGAGCTGCAAAGTTGAGTGGTACTGTGTATTTAATGCTGAAATTAAGTCAGCCATTTGCTTTCAGAGTATAAATCTAGAGTTTACAAAGTCTAAGACTGAAGGCAGTCTGAAAGCAAACAGCAGTTCTGGAGGTTTCTTTGATCAGTGTCGTGGACTGTGGGCGATGGTTAATGACACCCTGCTGCCCCTGACTGATACTGCTTTTTTGTTAAATACATCATTCTTTCTGCATAGGCTCCTCTTCTGGAATAACACTTGTTCCTCCTTTTCCCTCCCCCCTTCTGGCTGTCATTTGTTTCTGAAAGTCTGTTTGCTGTGCTGTCTACAGAGCATCATCCTCACACCATTGCAGTGGTTCTCTCTGTCCTTTACTGCTCTCTCTTGCTGAGAAAATGTTTGTGATGGGAACAGACTAACAGAACTGGGGAAATGTGGATGCAGCAATTTCATGAATTACTTCCTGGCAACATGAGATTTTTTTCTTTCTGTAGGATTTGTTGTTTACTCATTAAAAACTGTTACATTTTGTCTGCTGTTACTGAGTGTTGTGTGGCTTGACAAACGGGGAATTGTCATTAATTATTCTGTTTCTTGCCAGAGGTATGCACAGTTTTCAGCAATTAAATGTGTTCATTCAGCAGCTTGAAAGAGCTAAAACTGTTCTTGCATCTTTTCCCTTCTGCCCTTAATTCACGCAGCAGTTGTCCTCACCAAAACATGGAAGAAGAGAGCTCCTGCAATGTCCGTAGTACAGAGCTGTATTTCATTTAGGACAGGGATGCTTGATAGGTTGTAATTTACTTTTGTATTGCTCTGTATGTTGGCATCACAGCCACTCAACCTTAGGACACTTCAGCAGTTCTGGAGTGCTGGTGATCCGGTCTGCAAAGGCCCCATCTGCCAGAAGAGTTGGGCTTGGTATTCCACACAGAGAAATGTTTGGTGCTCATTAACGCTTAAAGGATGACTTCAGCTTTATTTAAGATCATTTATTATGGCTATTGTAGTCATTAAACTGATAAGAAAAAGTGATTTTGTGCCTTGTTCAGGTAGGTAATGTTACCATTGTCATACATGCTGTTTATTAACTCAGCACGGGAATTATTCGGGCCCTATGTTCTTTCCATGAGCCAGGAAATTGTTCTACACAGTTTGTATTGCAAGCGGAGGCAGAAATGGAGTAATCAAATTGTCTCTTTAGTGTTTGCAGAAGCCAGATCTGAGCAGTGACACGAAGGACAAGGAGTACAAGCCCCACGATATCCCCCAGCGGCAGTCGGTGCCGCCGTCGGAGAGCTGCCCGCCCGCCCGCCGCGCCAAGCGCCTCGCGCCCGAGGTGAGCCTGGGGAGGGCACCCTGAGCATATCACTGCGTGTGTGTGCCTAGGAACAGCTGCTTCACTTTGGCAGGGGTACCTAAACATTTATAAATGCATAAATCAAAAATAATGGGTAAGAATTGTTTGATGCTTTACCAAAAGTGGTACTGAGGTTTGGAGTTCTGGGGGGGCTCTGCTGTGGAAGCTGTTTGTGAGTGTGTACAGGAGGGTTATGCTTTCAGTATGATTGTGGATACTGTGGGGCTCTTAGATTAAAATGCAGGTGACAAATTCTGGAAGTGAAGCAGCTTTGACCTGTTGTTCCTCAGTCAGTGAGCAGCAGTTATTCTCTAAATGTGCTGTAGGGTTTCTGTATGTCTCTCATGAGTTGAAGCCAACTGTTAGAGCAGGGAAGATTTTGGTTATAACATTAGCATTGTTGTATTTCATTTTTCACTCTTGAATTCTATCAATTTGTGTTAATTTACCCATGCAATGTAAGGAAAAAAATGTATGCCATCAAGTCAGTGTGGTTTTGTACAAACTTACGTGTCCTTAAGAAACAATATTTATTTGGATAAGGATGAAATGTATTGGTTATATCTCAGTATCTTCTGTGAAGACATATTTTAGGAGATCGTGTGTCTCCTTTGTTGTTGGAAAACAGTAATGCTTTGGCTCCAGCCTTTCCAGCCTGATGATCCTATCTCCAGAGAGTTCCTATTTTTTTTTGTTTGAGCAGATGAAGAGTAGGGGAGGATATTCCCAGGAGAGGGTCTGATTAGTGGTGACATCATGAGTTAGGAAGGTCACAGTTTGTTTCAGACTCTTATTAACTCCCATTGTTCTGGTCTTGATCTTTATTAGTACCAGTAGTACAGCTTAACTGTTGCAAATTCTGCCTGTAATTATGCTTTGTTAATGAGTTGCAATTAAGGGTTTCTAAAGCTTTTCCACTCAAATACCTGGTTACAAGTGGATTTATCATTCTGAGCAAACTTCAGTAGTTTGGGCTGATATTTTCCTTTTGAAGTGTTTGCCTGTGGTTGAAGGATACTTGTTCTCATGGGTCCCTTAAGAATTGACAGCAGGACAAATATACACTAAAATTCCAGCTGTTTCGCTGGCAGTGGTGTCAGATGGCACCACCACGACAAAGAGGGCACATTTTTGTCATTTCGGGGGAAACCAACTGCTCATCCTTAGCTGAAAGGCAAGGCTGCCCTCTCAGCTCTTGCCCCAAGCACCACTGATGTTGTACACCTCATTTTTGTGGAAGGAAAATCCTTAATTAAGAACATAACTGGAACACGCAGTGCTAAGGCTGAATTGAGCAACAGGGACTGGCTGGCTTAGCCAGGAGTTGTAGTGTTTTAAGACAATAATTTCCCAAAGTTAAGTTTTGTTAATGTGAACTTTGCTGTTCCATGTCAGTGCAGTCAGAGAAGGCGATTAAATCCATTTTATTCAACACTGAAGCTCCAAGCAGTTGGCGTTTGCACTGACCTGCTTGCAAAAGAGTAGTGTTTGGTTCACGTGTCTCAATTTTTTGCTCTAATGAGATATACAAGGATTTGTCTTAAACTGTGAATCTTAAATTCATTCTCATGTTTGCTAGTTTGATGTTTCCTGCTTTTCAAAGGCTGACCTAGAAGAATAGATATCTAGATATCTAGAAGAAGTGAACCACAGGGAAGTACTGTAAGTTATTGGGTCCTGTAGGATGAGCCTTAGTTTGCAGTTGTGAGACACACGCAGTGTGTCCTTTCCCTTTCCTTACCTTGCCCTTTCCCACCTGGTGAGTTAACAGTCAGGAGAAAATGTTCATAATGAGAAAGGAAAAGGGCAATGACTGTCTAGGCTAGTCTTGAAATGCAAAGGCTTTAGGTGCTTGATGTAGAACAGTTCAGTGTGAAAGACCACAACAGTGCTGGGGAGGTGAAAGTGAGATGACTTGATATGATAAAAGGCTCAAGCCAAATCAAGAGCCGCTCTTGTGAAGATCAGTATCAGCTGAAGCACAAAATAGAGGCACAGCTCAGAGGAGCTGAAGATGCAGAAGCTGGGGGTCTGTCCCTGCACTTGAGGCTCAGTGCACACTGGCCCTGAGGCAGAACTGCTGCACACAATTAACAACTTCTGTTGGTGCTTATCTTAAACAATGGGACCTCTGCCTGGTCTGGTGGAGACATTTGGGCAAGAAGAACATGAAAAGTGATGAGGAAATAATGTCAAAACCAGCTCTGTAAAAATCCAAATCAAACAACCAGTACCTATGAAAAACCCCAGACTGAGCAGCAGCTCCCACCTTTTGGAGTACCTGGGGCTGTGTCCAGTCCTGCCTTAGACCTGGGCCACACATCCCATCTTTGGGACTTCAGAGAGTGACTGTGACTGACTGACTTGTGGAATGACCTCATTTCCTTAAAAAATACAGTATTGGAGAATCCTCTCATAACACTGAGGTATTTGAGAATTGCTTTCCCACCATCTCAAAACTTCAGGGAAGAAATGTCAGAGTTAAATGGAAGAGCATTATTCTGTGTTGAAAGTTCCACGATGTACCAAGAAAGGTCCCTGCTTTGGAGAGTGGAGCCTGTTCTGCTTCTCAAGAGTACAAGAAAATCTGTGAAAGCACCGAGTTCCTTGTTCTTTGCTTCTTAATGGGTCCCACTGAAAGCAAACCCAAATCCTGGTATCATTATTGGCATGGACATTTTGTAGGATTTGCTTTCGAATCTTCCATGTTGTTCCCTGCATTATTTCTCTCTGAACTGCTTGTAAATAATTGAAGACAAGTATTTCTGAACTTCAGGTGCCTGTTTAGATTTAGTGGTTTGTAAGTATCAAATGGTTCTGAGTTTAGTTGAAGTCCTCAGAGTTTCTCTCTGACTGTCACCTGTCTGCCTTTTTCCTGGAACGAGGCCCGTTCCAAGTCTCAAGCCCTTGTGGTACCTCAGTGAGGTGTTTGTGTCTCACACCGGGGAATCATGAAATGGTTTGCATTGGAAGGGACCTTAGAAAATGTTTAGTTGGGACTCACACAGGCAGCCTTTCCCACAGCCAGCTGAAGGTTCCAAACTCATCGCTCTGTGCTTGGGCAAGCGGCCGGGAGATGGCAGTGAGCATCTTCCCAAACACAAGTGGCAAACCAGAGTCTTCCAGCTGAGGATGTTACTGAGGGGGTTTTCCTTGTTTTGTTTTGTTTTTTTTTCCTTTTTAAAGGCAACCAATGTTAAAACCGAGACTGACCCTCCAGAAGCCAGAACTCACAATCTGAGACGCAGAATGGGCTGTGCCCCTCCGAAGAGTGACAGTGGTGAGTGAAACACAGCGGGAACGCAGTTTCTGTTACTTTGCACAAACACATTTTAAGACCAGAGTTAAAATCAGCAGTTGAATAGTTCCAAAGTATTTTATAAAAAACCCCAACTTTGTGTTAATTTAAAAATTGGATTTTATGGTAAAAAGTTATTTTATGGGTTTCAAATATTTTTGGGGTTTTTTTCTTGTAAGTGGTTGAGTTTTCTTGAAGATATTTTCAGTTGAAAAAAACTTACACTTTTTCAAACTTGGGTATCTCTTCTGGAACAATCATAAATGAGATTGGAGCCATATTTTTGTTTTGTATTTTAAATAACATCAGTCCATGAGCTTTAAATAGAAGAAACTCTTTTAAGAGTGTATCAGATACCAGACACTTTTAGGAAAGAATTTGGATTTGAAATCAGGAAATTAAACTCATGAAAGCAAAAGATAGCATGTTTTGAGCTTAATGAAAAAATCCCCATGATATGATTAAATTGCTGTTATCAACAGTCTTGAGTCTGTTCTCTCCTTAAGAAATAATTATTTGAGACTGAGAAACAATATTTAATGCCATCAAACAGAAGAATAAGCTTGAAGAAGAATAAACTAGCCAAAGAAATATAGGAACAATTTACAGCTACTCAGTAGTTGAGATTACCTGAGCAATCTGTCAGTCTCATTTGTTCATTCAAGATGTTTTTTTCAATAATTTATTTAGATTATGGTGTTTTGTAATTTGATTTTTTTTTTTCTTCAAGGAGTCTCTAAGCACTCCCTCCCCCAAGAGCAGAAGGAAAAAGCTCTTAACAACATTTTTTAACACCACATGGAAACAAAACCTTAGCTTATGAAACTGCTCATAATTTAATTAAAATTAACTGAAATGGCATATAAAATACGGAAAAACTGTGGGCTGTGATAGCCAGTGCTGGCTCATGGTGGTGTGCTGGGATTTTTGGATAACACTGGCTTCTGGAGGCATTGCAGGAGTTCAAGTCTTGCCTTATGCTGAATGAAACAAGTGTAGAGGGGATAAAAATTCAGCAAATACCTTGGTAGGATGCAGTCTAACAAGCAGTAGATAAATAATAACAAGGAATGCTAAGCATTGAAACATTTTGTAATACTCTTTCTTTTTTTCTGTTGCCCAGAGAAGGAAATGCGCAGTGTGGTGAAACTCCCTGAGAAGAAAGAACTTTCTGGGGAGCCAGAGAAGGACAAATCCAAAGTCAGATCTAAAAAACCCACCAATGCTGTGAGTACCCCCTGCCCTCCTGCAGCTGCATGCTTTGCAGACACTTCTGGATTTCTCTGGGGTGTGTAGTAAAACCTTCTGTCACTTTGTCACATGGAGGACTCTTGTCTCCTTCCAGGAGCCCCGGGGCTGAAGCTCAGCAGTGTTTGTGCCTGCTGGACTATCAACACTGCTAAAGCTTCATGCTTCACAAACTGGAAATGACAGGATGGTTAAGTTTCATTAACTAAAGTAACTTGTTTTCTGTCTCCAAGGTACAGTCTCAAAATAGGCATTTTGGATGCATAGTCCAGTGGAAGTGGTTCTTGTGTGACCTGATGCCTCTCCACTGCCCTTTAACCCCAGGGGAGCTCCGTGCAGGCAGTGACACGTGGCACTTCCACAGACCTGCCGCTAATTCCACAATTTCAGCACTAAATTAGAAGCTTTGTTGTTCAAATGCATCTTGAAAAACGAACCCTGTTCCTGCTCCAACTCTCCACCTGCCACCAATTATCGCCCAAAACCCCCACCTCAAGGCAGTGGTAGTTGTCTCACTTTTGTGAAGATAATGCTGAGATTCTTTCTGCCTGTGGCACGACTTGGGTCCCTCCTAAAACCAAACATGTTCTCATTCAATCCACACCTGTAGCTGGTGCCTGAGAATGAAGAGTGCAAATATGAGAAGCCTGACACCCTCACCCCCCAAATGAAAAAAGCTTGTGGGGAGGAGCAGGACATTCTCCTGCTTTTTTTAACAACATAAGGCAAGAGGTTCTGCCTGTCCTCATGACTCTCTTTTGTGTTTGGGAAGTTCTGTGTTCTATGTTCTATTGCTGGTGAGAGTTGGGTATTGGACAGGCAGCAGAGAGCCCATACCATGTTGGAGTGCCTGTGCCTGTTCCTTGGGGCTTGGGAGCTGCTTTACCAGAATTAAGAGCTGCCCCCCTACTACGCAAAGCTCTGCACTGGTGCCTTCTCTGGAGAAAATAAGGAACACTCCCAGCAACAGGAACCCTTTTCTCTCCAGATTTCTGTCTTCCAATGCAATTGGTCTCCGAGGGGAATGAAACACCTGAGGCTGCACATGGGAAAAGGGTTTGTGAGCCCCCAGCAGGTGTTGGGTTATACCTGCCAAGGCCACAGTGCTGCTGATGTGAACTATCCTGGCACTCAGTCAAGTCTTCTGGCATTTGGGAAAAAAAAAATGCACGGAAAAGCTTGCAGCTCTTGTGGTCTTTTCTTAAATTGCAGAGGGAGGTATTTAAACCTTTAAAAGAATATTCAGGGTGTTTGTCTCATTTCCATTGCAGTGATAAGGTAAAAATAAGCTTTGGCAAGTGTCACAGATGAGAGTTACCAAACTGCTTTCGCTCTGAGTTACCTTCAGCACTCCCATTCCTACTGTGGAATTTTGTGTTGCAGGTGGATTTGTATGTGTGCCTCCTGTGTGGCAGTGGGAACGACGAGGACCGACTCCTGCTGTGTGATGGCTGTGATGACAGTTACCACACCTTCTGTTTAATTCCACCCCTCCATGATGTTCCCAAAGGGGACTGGAGGTGTCCCCAGTGTCTGGCTCAGGTAATCTGACAAATCACTGCAGTTAGGCCAAAGGCTAATTTGTATTTTGAGGGGTATTTTAAATTGATCACAGGAATAGAAAATACAATTCGTTGTTATTTAAGGTTGTGCAAACAAGGTGATAGAGATAAAGCTAAAATGAAGACTGGGCATGCTTCGTATTACAAAGCTGACAGTTATATTTTGAGCCAAAAATTGGTGTCTTTGAAAAACATTTTGGATTTTAACTGACACGTTTTCTGTGTACGTAAAATTGGAATCTCACTTGGTGCTTCAGTGTAGTAGTTTAGGGATCTTGTCCTGCTTAGCACTACTAGAGTAAGGAGAAATTAGGCATATTAATTCATTAATGTTTATGCAGATTAAATAAATAAATACTGTGATTTGGTGAATCAAGCAGAGTTTCTTCTTCTGACTCTGCCCTTTGGGACAGTGTTTTCATTTCAGTGATGTCCTGCCTTCTTACCCCTCAGAAGCTGTTACAGGAGCCCATTTGTGTCAATCCGAGCACAGTGTTGTGCTAATGTGTTATAGAAACAATTTCCTTTTCACTTGCAGGAGTGTAACAAGCCCCAGGAAGCCTTTGGGTTTGAACAAGCAGCACGAGACTACACCCTGCGCACGTTCGGGGAAATGGCTGATGCCTTCAAGTCAGACTATTTTAACATGCCAGTACACGTATGTTCCTGCTTTATCCTGATGCTGTGTAGAGTTCGTTTTGTGTGGTTAGTTAAAAGAGAGAACTCTGGGGAGGGAGGAGGGGAGGGATTCTGGTTTTGAATGGGATGAAATCCCAAATCAGAGGTTCTCATTTACGTCAGCAAATCCTAGTTCTTGCTGGTGTCATGGTTTCTTGTTCCACCAGCTGCTTGTGTTTTTATTTGTTTTTTTCCCACTTTAGAAGAAGTGTGTGTAGGGAAGGGAACTATGACTGTCAGCCACTCTTGAGAGAGCAGGGCAGCAGCATCTCCTGGAACTACATCTCTGCTGTAGTTGTTCTTCTCTTGTTGAAACAATTTTAAAGTGGGGAAAAGCTTCAAGCTAATGGAGATTCCTCGCTGAGACAGCTTTGATGCACATGTTTATCTACTGATTCCTCCGTACGTACTCCCTTTTCTTCTCATACCTAGATGGTCCCCACTGAGCTGGTTGAAAAAGAATTCTGGAGACTTGTCAGTACCATTGAAGAGGATGTAACAGTGGAATATGGAGCTGACATTGCTTCGAAGGAGTTTGGCAGTGGCTTCCCAGTCAGAGGTGGGAAGTTTAAAGTTAGACCAGAAGAAGAGGTAGGTCTTTGAGTTCACTGTGAATGTTTTTATTGCAGTTTTGCATTGAATAACTCCTTGGTTCAAAGCATAACAATGGAACTGGGTTGCAAAGTGTTTGTTTTGTGTATCTGGCAGAGTATTTGAAGGGGAGAACTACACTGGGGTTTTGAATAAATAAAACTTGTTGTGATCAGCCATTCAAAGCCACGGGTTTATTCTAGTAGTTAATAAATAACTTCCGAGCCAAATAAAACCAAATAAAGAAGGTCTCATTTTAACAAAGCTGCTCAGACCAGGGTTGTGAAAGAGGCAAAGACAATGGAGGGTTTAGTCTTTGAGTCATTGACCTGTTTCTTATATTCCTCAGCTGGGGAAAGTGCTTTTCTTCTATTGCTCTTTAGCAGTTTTATCTTCTTGTGTTTTTTCACTTCCTGTTGTATAAACCTGCATCTGTTCTGTTCAATTTTCAGGAATACCTTGATAGTGGCTGGAATTTAAACAACATGCCTGTGATGGAGCAGTCTGTGCTTGCTCACATCACTGCGGACATCTGTGGGATGAAATTGCCCTGGCTGTACGTAGGAATGTGCTTTTCCTCATTTTGTTGGCATATAGAAGACCATTGGAGCTATTCCATTAACTATCTGCATTGGTGAGTTTGAGGAATAAACCCAGTCTAGGAAACAATCTCCCTTTCCTTCCCTATTCCCCTTAATTAGTGGACTAAAAGCAGATTCGGAGCTCAGCCAGAGTAACCGTTGCTGTCCTGTTGCAGCAGGGTCAAATCTGACAGTGTAATTCCTACATTGATTTACTTTTGGACAAGAGGTCATATTTTGGAAAGAGACATCCATTCCCAGTTTTAAAAAATCCATGAGAGATGCAGCAGATACTCCATCAAACGTTTTATTATACTCAATGTAAACTAAAAACCATGCGAGTTTTCTTTTAAAAATCATCCAACTTCAGCTAACAACTCAGTTCCGGCACTTTTTGTCTGTTAAATGGATCATGCTGTCATAAATCCGCTCATCAGGCCAACACTTGTCAGCTGTAATCAGGACAGATCTTTGCCATCTCTTTGATATTTTAAATGGACTGAGCTTCTTGAACTTCTCACCTTACAACAGCTTTTCTAGAGTCTGGATTATGGTTGTCACTCTTCCTGAAACCTGTCAAGCTCTTTCTCTTTCCTAGTTCATATGAGTATTCAAGCAGAATGGTAAAACCACATCCCAGCTGCTGTTCAGTGGGTCCCTTTTGGTTGATTGTTCAGTTGCTGCTCCTTGAAACAGCAGCTGCTGTAGTGCAGCCCAAGAGCCAGTGACTGAATTCACTTGCTTTCAGGGTGCTCACTGTTACAAAAAAAAATGTGTGAGTGAAGGAGTGAGTGAAGGAGTGACAGGATTACATGGTAAAAACGATCTTTCTTGTCATGTGTTGCTGCTTTTTTTTTCTCATTGTCTGAGTCTTCAGTCAGACTGAAAACTGTGGGTGGGAGAGGAGTTTGCAGTACAGATTTCAGTTCTTTTAGGAGAGTTTCCCAGTTCTTAGAGTGGCTTTCTGTCGTCCATGGTGTGCCCTCAATTGCATTATTGTCTGCAGAAGGGCAGAAAGCTGTCCGTGCATACGTGTACATTTGCACACACACGATGCATCCAGACACATGTGAAAGTTGCTTGACCTGCTTTCAATTTATTTGTCTTCCAGTGGGAAAGTCCTTGATGTCTTTTCACTTGCAGATATTCTTCCTTATTTGCCTTCAATGCAGAAGTTTAAGTTTGCATTGGAGAGCAATGTGCAATTGAGGTTAAAGCTATTCATGGCCAGAGCAGTCTGAACAACCTGCTTCTGCAGAGACAGTGCTCCAAACTCTGAAAAGACTCTAAAAGGCAGGACTGGTTCTTGGGAGACTCCTAGGGATGGTGTGTCCATCTTCAGCATTCCCGTGTGCCTTGGAAGAGCCTGTGTCCTGGTGTGGTGTTGTGAGCAGCTAATCCCAAGTGACCGAGGCTGCAGCAGCAGAGCTTTCCCAGGGTTGAAGACAATAGTCCTCCTACAGAACTCTGAGTCCTATGTTAGTTCTAGAAATGGTAAAAGGGAAAAAAACCCCAAATCTTTACTTCTAAAGATGCTTGGAAATAAATAAGATGTCAGTCCTGGACAGAGGAAGAATTGCCATCATTGCTGCTAGAATTTATACAGGCAGGGATGTGAAGCAGTCAGAAAGCAGAGCAGAAAGACCTGTGACCTCCACTGCTGCTCCCTCGGGCTGCTGGCAGCTCAACACCTGCATTAGAACTGTCTGTTACTTGTTCCCCTGAGGTCCAGAGACCCCCAGTTCCAGTATCCTGCTCCAAGTTTAGCACAGTTCATATCTGTCACGCATTCCTTGGTGCTGGCACCTCTCAGGAACAGAACTCTTGACTAGCCCAGTCCAGACCCAGGATGGTTTTTAGTTGCATCTGTGGCTGGTCTTCCTGGATTCCTAGAGTTGTTCTGGAATGATGACCAGGTCCAAGTCTGCAGAGTTGTCCCAGGATGATGGCCAGGTTCAAGGCTGCAAAGTCATTTAATACTCCATAACATCTCGTTGTGATACCTTGTGTGTAACTGCCCCTCTATAGTCCATCCTGCTGGCTGCCCTCCTCCCCTGACATGAGGCTGTGTGAATACAGGAATGAGCTCCTGGGGTTGAGAGATAGGCTTCTGGATTCACACTTCACTCTCTTCTTTTGGAATCCTCCCAATTGCCTCATGATCGATGGAAGAACAGAACACTGTTGGATCAGTTTCAATCTGCCAACTCTTCAGAAGTCTTGGCATAAGGTGATCTGTCTGCTTTCCTTTCTAAATACCTTTTCTAAACTCATTCTTTATAAGACCCTGAAGGCATTTTCATCTCAGTGCTGCAGTGAGCCAGTGTCAGTGTAAACTTGAAACAGTATCTGCTGGAACACATCTGCATCCCCTTAATTCTCTCAGCTGGCTTGCATCGGGTTAAGCTGGTACTGAAAGTTCTTTGTTCCTACTCTGGATATGGAATTTTTTTTCCTCCTTGAAGTCTTGCATAATTTGGAAGTTTGATTTCTACTTCCTATGTGTTGCTTTTATGGCAGTTATGCATAAGACAGAAAGAACTGACTTTGGTTGTTGGACCCAAGAGGGAGTTTGTGTTCATGGAAAAAGACAGGCAGCTCGTGTTTTGAAGTTGTGCTGGAATCAGCAGAACTTCACTGAGGACTTCTTCAGACTTTTTCTCCCTCCCCCAGAATATTTGAAGTACCTACTCAGAAGTGTAGGCAGTTAAAAACAGGTCTGGAGAAGAGGGACCTGTGTAAAATGTGAAGATTCAGGAAGGTACAGAACCTTTGCATTCCTTCCTGGTGATATGCCCTTCTTTTGACATGGTGTATTTTAAAGCAGAAGACTAAAAATGTAACTTAAAGTTTGCTTATATTTAACTTTTTTTAATAATCTTGCAGGGGGGAGCCTAAAACGTGGTATGGAGCCCCAGGGTACGCAGCTGAGCAGCTGGAGGATGTAATGAAGAAACTTGCTCCAGAGCTATTTGAGTCCCAGCCAGATCTCTTGCACCAACTTGTCACCATAATGAACCCGAACACTTTGATGGCCCACGGGGTGCCTGTATGTGTCGGACTCCTGTGCTACTCCCCCAACCAAACCCTCTTTGATTGAAACGCTACTTAAAGCTGATAATTGAAGCCACTTTTACTACAGAGGTGGTGTGGTGGTTTCCATGTGTGTTGCATCTTCCTTATCCAGTATAATGTGCCAGTGTGAACAGATGGGCAATGGAATTGTTGCCTTTGGAATCAACTGGCAGGCTCTTCTCTGGAGATCCATCTTGGATATTTCTATTTCTGTGTCTCAGCTGCAAGGTTTAGGCTTTACCTTTGGAACAATGGCAGGAGCTCTTACATGTCTGCTCAGTCAGACACTGTGTTTTTGGCACAGAGTTTCTGTCAAGGGCCCAAACCCCATTCTTCCTTTATTTGTCATCCACATTCTCTTATTTTTCCTGGATAAGTCCTTAGGTATTTAAAAAAACATTTTTTCATCAGATTTCATCTTATTCCATACTAGATTATTCATGGGAATTATGTCCCTTTACAACTCAATTGGCTTTTGATGAGCTGGCCTTGGGACTTGAAGGAAAATCTGGAAAAAGTAGCAAAATTTGTGGTGTCTCCTATGATTTGGTAGCCTCCAAAATGGAAGGATGCAGGAAGAGACCTACCTGCTTTTGTGCTGACTGTATAACCCCAACAGTCTTAGATGAACAACAGTATGAACTTTAAGGTTCCCAATTTCTCCTCCCCTTCAGCTGCACATTGGAGAGAGCTGGATCTGTGTTGACCCTAACCCTGAGGTGTGAGGAGCACAAGGCCCAGGCAGCCAACCTAGAATTGTTCAGAGTGGGGTGGGGCTGAGTGGAACCCTTGGCTTTCCGGGGTTTCACATGGCACTTTTATCAGCTGCCACTTGTAATTCTTGGGTTTATGGTTTAAAACTCTCGGAAGTCCTCACAGAAGTTACTGCGAATTGGAAATCCATGTTCTCCTTGCAGCCTCCAGCTGTGTTTGGGTGTGAGCTGATGCTGGCCTGTCTGTCCCCCCAGGTGTACCGAACCAACCAGTGTGCTGGGGAGTTTGTGATCACCTTTCCCAGAGCTTATCACAGTGGCTTCAACCAGGGCTTCAATTTCGCTGAAGCTGTGAACTTCTGCACCGTCGATTGGGTACGTTCCAAACCAGTTTTTCCCTAAGTGAGCAGTTCCAAAGCTGTTCCTAGCTAGTGTACAGCTCTGATTTATTGCTGATGCACAAATCTAGGCCACAAATCAGAAGGAGCCTGTTACTGGCAGCATGGTGTTTGCTGAAAGGGTTTGTCATGCACTGAACTGGGGGCTTCCTCTGATTCCGAAGATTTGGTCTGGAATTATACATCAGGGCTGATGTAGCTTTTGCAGCACAGTCCCGTGTGTGCCTGGAGTATGAGATGCACCAGTGCTACTAGAGTTTGCTCATTTTTGTGTCCCCGAATTCCATTTCAAATCAAAAGCTGGAATAGAATTTCCTAATTTATTGCATTGGGAATTCTTTAAGAGATACTTTCTGCAGCTGAAAACCAAATCCAACTTGGATGTCTTTTCTGCTTTAGCCTCTGTGATAAAGTCAGATGATACGTATTACGCACAGTAATAACAGTTAAAGACATTGATAGTCCTCTTGTGGGGAAAAAAACCCAGGAATTGCATCTCACGTGAGAGCATCCTCTAGACAGCGGAGGTGCTCTAGGTTTTTAGGGAAGAACACCTTAATGAGAAGAGAGCGGAAAGTTCTCAGGTTCACATGGAAGGTTTACAGAGCAGTACGTCATTCCCAGTAAGCTTCACTAAGCTCACTGAACCAGCAGAGGTGGGCACGCATTGCAGTTGTTAGGTTAGAGTTATTGAATAAATTCACTGTCTTTAAAAATAAACATGAATGGAGGACAGTTGCTTCAAAGTTACAAGTAATTTTACCTTCACAGCAAATGACTCAGATACACAGTGCTGTCTGATCTCACAAAGACTCTTTGAAGCTTCTGATATTTCAAATTACTTCTCTTGTGATTTTTTTTTTTTTCCCCAGAAGGTCTTCGCTATTTGTAAGTGTAGCCCAACTAAAAAGGTTGCTAGATAAAAAAAATATTGCTTAGAAGAGGGAGATGACTAATATTGCAAGAAAGCTTTCTCCACTTGACTGTGCTCGCGTGTCAGTTGGTTTGGTTTGATTTTTTTCTCTTGTCCTTCCATGAGTTTTGCACTGGACCCAACACATAACCTCGTTGGACCCTGAGCATGACTGTCTGCCTGGCCTTAAAATAGAACTGAGTGACCTGCCCAGCTCAAGATGAGCTGTGTGCTCTGCCTGCAGCCAGTTAGGGATGTCAGTGGTCCCTGAGCCAGCAGTTTCTCATGCTGCAGCACAGTTCATGTCAGGGAGAAGGCCCAGGGTGCCCTGCGACTGCCTGGGTTGGGGCATCCCTTGAGTGATGGAAACAGGCCAGGTTTATATACTTGTCCTTTTGATGCTTCCTTGGCCTCAGTGCATTTTTATCTTGGATCTTCCTGAGCCCATTGTGGTTTAGTGATTTAGTAGTCCTTAATTATGACCTCTACAAGAGAGGGCACCTCCCCCAGCTACACGGTTCACACCCACAGAGTCCACTGGGAAAGAGCCATGAGCATTCCTGGTGTGCACAACTTGGGATCTTGATTTCTCTAGCTTTACACTCTGAAGTATGAATATTGTTGCTAGAACGATTTGTCTTAGCCTTTTCTTGGGGCAGTAGCACGCAGAGTTAGTACCTTGATGTCATTGTCCAAGTGCACCCCCTTGATGCCGTGTCTGCCCCGCAGCTGCCCCTGGGCCGGCAGTGCGTGGAGCATTACCGGCTGCTCAACCGCTACTGCGTCTTCTCCCACGACGAGATGATCTGTAAAATGGCTTCCAAAGCAGATGTCCTCGACGTTGTGGTGGCATCTACAGTCCAGAAAGACATGGCTATTATGATTGAAGAGGAGAAGAGGTTGCGTGAGAAGGTTGATAAACTGGTGAGTTGTAGGAAATAATGGTTTGGGTGGGAAGGGACTTTAAAGGTCATCTCGTTCCATCCCCTGCTGCAGGCAGGGACACTTTCCACTAGACCAGGTTGTTCCCAGCCCTATCCAACCTGGCCTTGAACACTTCAAGAGGTGGAATTCATTATAGTGAATGAAGTAATAGTTGAAACAGTGACGTGAGAACATGCTGGTTTTTGTACTGGAGTGTCAGAGGCTTAGAGGTACATAGTCCTTTCCTAAGTTGTGGATTTCAGAGGATCACCTGGGTAAAGAATCATTGGTCATGCACCTTTTTTTAGTACCTGCCCTTTAATGTTGTTCAGAATGTCACTTTTAAAGTAATATTTGTACTTTCAGTAATTTGGTCAGAAAAGCTGATTTTTCATTAACCAAGATTTCTGTCTACCTGGGTTTAATATCTTATATCTAAACTTCGTTATTCTTTCAATAAATGTACCTTCTGATGTTTTATCTTGGAATAGCCACCTCTTTGTAACAGTCACTTCTTCATTAGGCTTTGATGTAACACTCTTGCAGGGAGTGACTGACTCAGAGAGGGTGACGTTTGAGCTGTTCCCTGATGATGAGCGACAGTGCCTGAAGTGTAAAACCACCTGCTTCATGTCAGCAGTTTATTGTCCCTGCAAACCTGGGCTGTTGGTGTGCTTGTACCACATTGAGGACCTCTGCTCCTGTCCCACCTACAAATACAAACTGGGGTAAGCTTGAGGTAGTAACTACCACCCTGATCTGGAGATAGTATTGTCTGTACAGATACTGTGGTTTGGTAATCTCTGCTGCCAGTGGGGCTGCTCTCTGTTTCTGTTTCAGCCCTTTGCAAATCCAGTGCCCCCACAACAATGGGACTGTTTTGTGCTCACACACAAAGCCTCTTCAGCATTCAGCTCTTCTTGCTCTGTGATGGCAAAAATTGCTGGCTAAGTTAGTTTGCATTTTTATTTATAGCAACCAGGTCATTGTCCCTTAGATCCAGTCCTTGCCAAGGAGTATTGTTTTGCTTTTTGGAGCTTTCCTTCCCGTTGTTAACTTTCCTGTGCTGTTTAGTGCATCTTTGTCCTACATGAATGTAGCTTGCTCTAAGACAGTTTCACAATTCCTTAATTGTCCTGTAGAAATTGCCTTTTGAAGCAATTGCAACATTGAAGTTGTCTCAAAAGGAACTTGGTGTGGTTGTAAGGTCTTAATTGTTTAAGCCTGAGTGCACAGAAGGTTATTTTTCTGTTGGACTAACACATCTTAGAATTACAAAATGGTTTGGGCTGGAAGGGACCATAAAGCTCATCTCATTCCATCCGTGCCATGGGCAGGGACACCTTTCAGTAGTCCAGGTTGCTCCAAGCCCCATCCAACTTGGGTCCTCACCTTGGTGCCTCTCCTTCCACCCTCCTGCTGCCCTGCAGCGTTGCTGGAGGTTTGAGGTGTGTGCTGCCCGCAGGTACCGCTACACCCTGGAGGAGCTGTACCCGATGATGAACGCGCTGAAGATGCGCGCGGAGTCCTACAACGAGTGGGCTTCCAACGTCAACGAGGCCCTGGAGGCAAAGATCAACAACAAAAAAAGTGAGTATCTTACCTGCTACCTGTAGCACATCATTCAAAAGGGCTGTTTTTTTCAGTTTTTAGTTTCTGAACCGTAACAACTTTTTTCTTATGTGACAATCAAAAGTTCAATGAAGTTTATCACTTCATGTTTTAAAGTAAATATTTTAGCTGTTACAGTCCCAGAAATGATGCTGAGCTGTCTCTGTGACAAGACCGTAAATCACTTTGACACAAAATAAAACTGAAGTAGGAATAGAAATACATTTAGTGTGTTGTGTTTCTGAGCCTTACCATGGAAAATGCATCACGAAGGGGAGAGTTCTTAACTTAATGTCTTTTCCAACAGGTCTCATCAGTTTTAAGGCTTTGATAGAAGAATCAGAAATGAAGAAGTTCCCAGACAACGACCTGCTGCGACACCTCCGGCTGGTGACGCAGGACGCGGACAAATGTGCCTCGGTGGCCCAGCAGCTGTTGAATGGCAAGAGGCAGACCAGGTAAGTGCCACTCCATGTCTGCAGCAAAATTGGAGCATCAGAGATGGATGCCAGGGGCCAGTGATGGATGCTAGTGCTCTGCAAGACTTAAAAATTAAAAGAATCTTTGTCTCCTTAGCAGAGCCATCTTTGACAGGGAGATTCAGTTTTACTACATGTAATAAGTTAAACATCCTTGGTTTTCAAATCTCTTCTTCCTCTGTGTTTGACAGTTAGTCTGTAAATTCAATCCAGTGTTCCCTGAAAAGAAAAAATGGTGTGGTACGTCCAGACAAAGTAACATTCAACAAGATACAGTCCCCTTGTCTTCGTGCTGTGGGCACTGTAAATCTGTCCATAGTGCTGGTGTTGCTATATTCATTACCCTCTGTGTTGTGGAAAAACAAAGTGCCTTAACTCCCTGAGCTGCTGCTTATGGGAATGTTGTATGAGAGCTCTGAAAAAATACCTGCTCTTTACATTGAATCTTTAGACAGGTTATTTGCTCGAGGGATTTGAAGGTAGGGCAGAGTTTGGATAACATGTTCTTTGTGAACTGCCCGCCTGGTCTTGCTGGCACTCCGTGTCTGAAATTGGTTGAAAAGAGCCAGAACAGAAGGCCAAGGCCAGTTCTCCTCATTGCACAAGTCTAGTTGTGCATGTATTGATGTAAGAGCCTTTCTCTCAGGATTCACAAATTACCATTTTCTGTTGTGTCATTCTTCACCCAGAGATCCCAGACTGGTTTGGGTTGGAAGGGACTTAAAGCTCATCCAGTTCCACCCTCCTGCCATGGGCAGAGACACCTTCCCCTATCCCAGGATGCTCTAAGCTCTGTCCTACCTGGCCTTGGACACTTGCAGGCACGGGGCAGCCACAACTTCTCAGGGCACCCTGTGCCAGGGCCTCCCCACCCTCACAGGGAAGAATTCCTTCCCAGTATTCCCAGTATAAGAATTCCTCCCTGCCCTCCTTCAGCTTTAAACCATTGATCAGGGCATCCAGACTCACCATGGGCACACTGAGCCTTGTGGGGTGGTGGTTTTTAAGAAAATGTTGGGTTTATATTTGTGGAGGACAGTATTGCTCATGTCCAGCTATCTTAAGTGTGAAGTACTTCATAAAAAATTGTCATTTGTCCCATCTGGAGAATTTTCACCCATTTCTGCTGCTTTGAACAACTGGTGTTTATTGGAGCAGTTGCCTTTTGTGCTGGTAGAACTGCACGTGTGAGGTTCCTGCATGTCAGCTGCCTCAGCAGGGCTCGTACAGCTCATCACTCCTGCGTCCTTGCAGTACTTTGAAGGCTGGCTTGGAAGGACTTTGCGGGTAGAATGTTCTGCTCTCACACTTAGACGTGATTCTTGTCTTCCTTCCTGGTGATCCCTGTGTAAGCCTTTGTAGTAGGAACTTGATAAAAATTCACCTTTCCTGTCTTGCACACACAGGAGGATGAAGCCTCTGTCACAGCAACATAAAAATGCTGCAACGGGGGATGAGAAATTCAGCACTCTCACAGGCATGACTTCTGCCAGACAGGGAATTTCCAACCCAGAGACTTGAGGCACCATCAGCAAAGGACTTGTTCACTTCTGATCTCCTCCTTCATTTGGTGTTTCTCTTCTTCTGGCATCTCCAGTCTGTGTTCTCCCATCCCTGGTGCTTGTTCAGGTCGCCCAGTGCTGAACTGGGAGCAGCAGCCAGGCCCTTCCCAGCTTCTCTGTGCCAGATGGGTCCTTCCTGCACTGAATGTGTCCCTGACTTTGTTTGGCCTGGGAAGAGCTGGGAGCAATTTTTATCTTCATCTCCTTGACTAGGTGTGTTCTTTTGTCACCATGAGAGGCTCTCAGCCTTCCTCACAGCTGGGCTTGCCAGCTCCTGCAGCATCCCAGACTGGGATGAGTAATTTCACCCTGTGCTGCTGCTGTACACACTGTCAAGGCAGTGCTTGCGTTGAGAGTCTTATTTTCTGTAGAAGAGGTTTTAGTCCTTCTCACACCATTTCTCCTTGGATCTTTTTTGGCATGTTTCTGGGGAAATTCCAGTTTCATGTCTTCATAATTTTTAAGAGTTTTAAAACCCATGTTACTTGATTTTTTTTTTCTTTCTTATAAGATTGAAGTGGGGGATGCTCATAACTTTTGAAGGAAGAAATAAAGAAGAGAATTATCTGCTTAAAATCTTCATACGTGTTACATCACATGCAGATTCGTGTGCCTGAAGCTCACATCTGCGGGATGCTGGACAGCCTCCACCATGCCGAGTGCCAAGTGTTGGTTAGGAAGGGTTGTGGATTCTGCCTAAAATTTGGGTTGTGCTTTTGGCAAACTTTCTATTATGGACTGAGCATTTTGGTCTGATCCTGAGTTTGGAAGAGGCATGCAGGAGACTTGTCTGCTGTGGGAAGGTCGTTCCTGTCAGTCACAGCAGTCAGTGGCACTGGAGGATCTCCTCCAGTACAGGAAATGCAGCAGTTCATGGGGAGAAGACCAGGGGAGATGGTAATAAATCATAGCAAATCCTGTGACTACTGCTCACCAGCTTCTCTGCAGTACCTGAAGAGATGCAAAAGGGCTGTACATCCCTATTTCCTCTGGTTCTCTGGGTGCTGGGGGATTAAACCCTCACAGATGCTGGCTGGGAGATGTTCTGTGAACATCTGAATGAGGCCAGGGCACAGCGTGGCCCTCGTTCTCCTGGTACTGGAAGGCAGCAGTGTTCCTGCCCTGTTGCCATGTTTTTCCTGTCTTTCCCCTTCCTTCTCTAGGTCTCCTGAAAGCTGTTCCATTCCTTAGAGTCTCTGAGAATTTGTGCTTGGAGACCTTTGTGATTAACAACCCTGGATGAACGTGGGTTTGGCTTCTGTCAATGGTTTTTCTTAGGCTCACATAATTTCTGGTTTTCAAAAACATCTTGTGACATCTTTGCCACTTAGATGTGTGTGTGTATATGTACATAAATATTCATGTATTTCAAAACTTGTGCCTTTTCTGGGCAGAGCTTCCTCAAAAACCAGTAGAACAAAGCAGACTGTAAAGAAACTTGTGTTGTACCTGAGGCTTTGAATTCATTTTATTGTTCAGCTGACTGTGGGGTTTGGAACTCCCAGTGTGATCCTGTGTATCTTTTAAAAATACCTATTTTTAACAGAGAATGGTAAATTAAAATTTGTTTTATAGTGTTCACATTCCAGTCATGCTGGCATATCCTGCTGGGCTGTTCTCCTCTTTTGTATAAATAACACACTGTGGATTCAATTGGAGCCAGCATTGTAAGGGATCTCTTTCCTTTTCTGTTCAGGGTTCTCAGACCTCATTAATACTGGCTTGAGTTTAGAAAGCTTTTAATATTGGGCAATTTGTTAACACTTATAAGCCACTCATTTGATAAAAAGCTTTTAGATAAAAATAAAAATGCTGATTTCAGTGTAGAGAGGATTTTTCAGAAGTGCCTACACGACCCGTCAATATAAAACCCATTCAGAATTGGGATTTGTTCTCTTTTGGTGTGGGCATGGGCAGAGCTGACTACAATAGCTACTGCAACATAACTGAATAGTTTATCCACAGTTGCTTTGTGTTCTGGAAAAAAAGCTTAATTTTTTTCCATAATAACCAGTGCCCTTCCAAGGCTGAGTAGTTGTTCCAGAATCCTGTTTAATATGAGTGTTGCAACAATAGCTCGTTCTGCAGTGGCAGACTGAGGTTTCCCACGTGTGTGAGCCCTGGGCTGCTTGGGTGCTTGTGAATATTCTGTTGTTCCTGAAGGTGGCCTGGCTGACATGAAATCATAAGCAGATGTCAGGGAATCAAAAAATCACAGAATGGTTTGGGTGGGAAGGGACCTTAAAGCTCATCTTGTTCCACTCCCCACAGGGACACCTTCCACTAGCCCAGGGTGCTCCAAGCCCTGTCCAACTTGGCCCCGGAGTTGAGAGTTTTGGTTTTTATGTTTTTCAGTGCTAACCAGGAAAGCTGAACGGTGTCATTGCAGGTACCGCTCCGGGGGAGGGAAGTGTCAGAACCAGCTGACGGTGAACGAGCTGCGGCTGTTCGTGAGGCAGCTCTATGCCCTGCCCTGTGTCCTCAGCCAGACGCCGCTGCTCAAGGTAACCTGGGAAAGCCTCAGGAAGGGAAGGGAAGGGAGCAGGAGCATTTACGGAGTGGTGGGTTTGCACTGCGTTCATCTCCCATCTCACTGTTTGCTCCAAGAATTAATACCTGGGCACTGGCAGGCTGGGCTGACTTGTACACAATGGGATGCTGAAGAAAGGAGCTCTGACTGCTGTTCGTGGTCAGCAGAGTTTTATACTGCACAGGCAAATCAAACCATTCATGTTGAATGAAGGATTGCAGGAGAAGGAGCAGGATGACCTGGGTGACTACAGGTTAAAAGTTTGGGGTCAGTTAACTGGTCTGCTCTTAGGAGTAAAGCCAGGTTAATCTGAGAGCATTCAAATTTCCCAGTGCTCTGAGGGACAGCTCTCTCACTCTTACCACTTTCCTTCTTTGTTGATCCAGAATCAGCTTTCTCAGTTTTGTAATTAGATCCCTCTTCATGCTCTCAAGCCACATTCCAGGAAACCCCACAGATAACTCCAGCCAAACCCAGCCCAGGCTGCCCAAATCCTCTCTCTGTCAGAGAACCTGCTGCTGGCAGGAGTCAGGTCACTGTGAATCCCACAACCACCAGCTGTACTGGTTCTGTGCTCCCCAGATGATCAGCCCTCAGGCAAACTGAAAGTAATTCAAGAGCTTGTTTCAGAATTTGCCAAAACGTTCCATATCACACTGAGGGGCAATTAAAAAAAAAAAAAATCTGTGCAGCTGCAATTCCTGTCTTAAAGGAGAAAGGCTTTGCATATTTGTGACACTTGAAACCAGGAGATGCCATGTTCAGCTCTTGAACTGTTCCTCAAGTATCCACCCAACACTGAGATACCAGACAGTGCCATGTAAAGGAATGGGAATAAACCAGTTCAACTCAGCTTTGCCTGCTGCTTTGGAAGCTATATCAGCTGTGCAGTGTGTGGATCAGATTCAATACAGTCCTATTTACAGTTATTTGTTTATAGCACTGAAGCTGTGAAGTTTTCTTGCTGGTTGAAAAGCAGAAATTTGGAAATGCCAGACATGCAAACAGTTCCTCTCCATCTGGCATTCCTGAACAGGGAAATAACAAACACATATGGTCAGGGTGTTCCTTTGTATCATCCTCAACAAGCCTCAATTATATGTAGTTGTGCAAATTGGGCCGTTAATATAAATGACCGACATTACTGGAGATGGGTTCACAATTCAGTCTGTCTCTAAAAAATGTTTGATTCCATGCTGGGGTGGGTTGCCCACCCTGGGAAACAGCCTTACTGGCAAAATGCCAAGGTGTCAGCTGTGAGGGAAGAACTTCCTGCAGGAACAGCATTTCAGGCAGCACTGGGAACACTGGGCAGGTTGCTCCATGCAGAATAATCCCAGCCTTCACTGTGGGATTGCTCTGGATGACTGTGTTTTATCCTGGGGAAAGTGCAAGCAGCCCCAGAGATACTTTTTGGGGTAATGAGCTGCTGAGTGCATGGAGAGAGAAGAAGGTATTGCCCTGCATGAGAAGGTAAAATGCCTGTGGCTCACTGAGACTATAGGGTGCATCTCAAAAGCCTCAGCAGTGCAGCAGAAATGAACCCCAGAACCTCTGTGCCCTTCCCAGTGTTTTTCAAAACCTTCATAATCCTCACCTTGCTGTTCCTCAGCTGCCTGAACCATTCCAAAACAAAGCCAGACAGCAGCACCCATGGGAACACTCAATTTCCCTTTACATCCTTTCTGTTCTTCCAAGCCCTCTGTCTGATGCCTCTGGGACTGGAATTGTCTTGTTCTGGGATACTCAAGCTTATGGCCACGTTACATGTGCCGAGGTGCTGGTTCAAAACTGTGTGTTGAAGACACTGTTGTAGTGTTCCAGCCCTCGGGATAATCTGCCACGTGCACTGTGTGCATTGCAGTGGGGGGTTTGCCAGGAGCCTGTGCTCCCATTGTTAACCCTGCGCTTCCATGATTAAATGACTTAGCAGAGGACTTTCATCTGATTTATCGTTGCATTTGTGTATTTCAGGATCTCCTTGACCGTGTGGAAGCTTTCCAACAGCAAAGCCAAAAGCTCCTTTCTGAGGAGATGCCCAGTGCCGCAGAGCTGCAGGAGCTGCTGGACGTCAGCTTCGACTTTGACGTGGACCTGCCGCAGCTGGCGGAGCTGCGGACACGCCTGGAGCAGGCCCGCTGGCTGGAGGATGTACACCTGGCCTGCTCAGAGCAGAACTCCCTCACTCTGGATGACATGAGGCGCCTCATAGACTCTGGCGTGGGGCTCGCGCCCTACCCGGCGGTTGAGAAGGCGATGGCGAAGCTGCAGGAGCTCCTCACCGTGTCCGAGCACTGGGATGACAAAGCCAGGAACCTGATAAAGGCCAGGTAGAGCTAAATCTCAGTGTTGCATTTTGTAGTTCTCTGAGTTGTTTCAGATGGAAATGCCCTGACTCCTGGAGGGGCTCCCCTTTGTTCATGCAGTTCCCAGCATGAAGGCAAAGCTCTGCCAGCCAGAAGGGACAGGGCTGGAGGAGGAGGATGAGGGATGGAGCGGTTTCAGGTGTCAGGGTTACCTTGCAGTGTGTGTTGTTCAACCATCTTGTGCAAATTCTCCTTTTGCCACAGGGAAGGGGTTTAAGATCCCGCTTCCTTCTTTTCCACCTTCCCCTCCCCACTGTCAGGCTGGAGGACACATGTCCAGATAAAGCTCAGATAGGCACCACCAGCGGGTAAAATTTCATAGTCCATAGCGGTCCATGTAGGACTGTTTCTAACTAACAAGGAGATTTTTCTGGATTAGTTGGTGCAGGGAAGAAGGAAATAAGCCAAATACATCCTTACTAAGAAAAACTTCCTTGTGGTTTTTACCTTCTGAGTTATAAAGTAAAACAGGGGAGAGCACAGTGTACTTAAAATTTAGGAAGGTGGCACAAACTTATGTGCTGGGTTTCTTCCCTCAAGATTCTTTTTTTTTTTTAAATTTTGTCATACGTGGAGTATTGGAGTGTTTCTTACCCCCTGCTAACCACAGTGTTTTTAGATAACGTCATATAGCACATTACTGACTAAGCTTGGGTTTAACATTTGATAGGGAGCTGTGTTGTGTTTGTACGTCTCTAAAACCTCAGAATCAAACGGGGAAATGCAGAAAAGCCAATTTCAGGGTTTTAACCTTCTAATGCAGAATCTCTCAACTGGTGCTTGTCTGGGATTTGGTGGGTGTTTGTCATTCAAAAGTTAATAAAAAGTAAACCTTCCTTAAGTCCAAATGTGAGAATAATTCTAGTAGGTGTCTAGAGTAAGCAAACAGACATTTCTAAAGCTCCCCTGCTCCTGACACCCCAGCTCTGCTGGGTGCAGCCAGTACTGAACGTAACATCATCATTTGGTGTGACCCTCTGATTTTAATAACCCAGCTGAGTGGAAGAGCCCCCCCTGTAAGCAGCATCTCCCATCTGGGCTGTTATGTTCCCCCAGGCCCCGGCAGTCCCTGAGCAGCCTGGCAGCAGCAGTGAAGGAACTGGAGGAGATCCCAGCCTACCTCCCAAATGGAGCAGCGCTGAAGGATGCGGTGCAGAAGGCCAAGGACTGGCTGCAGGAGGTGGAGGCTCTGCAGGTACGTGAGCCTGGCTGCTGGGGAGGGACAGTGACCCTGCTCATGTCACCAGAGCCACCCCGTGCATGCTCCGGGGCTCCGGTGTCGCACTGATTCGGAGCACCCAGTGTGGGACATTGGTTACCTCGGCCATGGAGCAGCTGCACTCACTGCCCTGATTCTTGCTTCTGTTTCTGATCTGTATTCCTTCACCTTTGCAACTAACTGCCTGCAATAAAATCTGTAAAACAGCTATTAGCAAAAATCTAAAGTTAAAAAGTTACTGCATTATGGAACTTCACCTTAAGGTCACTTTTGCTCAGTTGCTCAGTAACAGCTTCCTGTTAATCACATTTTTGTGTGCTACACTGAGGTACAGAGTGGTGATGCAGAAGTAGTTCCTGGCTCAGCCTTGCAAGTGCTCAAGCCAGGGGTCAGTGGGACTGCCCAGATCAGACCAGGGTGGCACTGGGATAGCCATGATATCACATTTTGGTATAAGTTGTCAAATATTTTCATTTGTCCTCATTTTTTTTCTATAAAGTGAGCTCTGATCTAACTTAAGGGTATTTTCAGGCCCCTCTGGCCAAAATTTGGCTTTTAATAAAAACTTATTTTGAGCTTTTATTAAAAAAACTAATTTTCCTGGACTTAAATATTTTGAAGGAATAAAATTCATGTAATACTAACTTCCATTTGAGGGCTATCTTGAAAGCACTTGAGTGATTTTTTTTCTTGGCATTTGCTAATTTCTTGGTCTGGGCTCTGAAATTCTGCCTCCTGAATATCAAAAACTAGTTCTGTCTGTGCCAAGAATTCTTGCTTCGGTTCTGTGAAGGTTTTGTTAAATGCCTGCAGTCACTGTGACTTGCAGGACGTTCTTGGTATCAGGACTTGGAAGTTGCTAGAGATGTTGGGGTTGTTTTGGTGAATAGTTCTCCAGTCCCACATCACTGCCTGTTCTAGAAATTACCTCTGGAATTACTTCTTGTGCTGCTTTACTTCTGGGTGTGTGGTGCCTGCATTGCCTGAGGCAGGGGGTGCCAAGGGAATGGCCAGAGCTTGCTCCCGAGTGGCACACAGGATACTGGAGGTGGCTCTCACTCTTGGCCTGGCACTTGTCTTCTGGTGCCATAGCTCCCTACAGTACCTGAAAGGAGGCTGGAGCCAGGGGAATCAGAGTTTTTTCCCAGGGAACAAGGGACAGGATGAGAGGAAACTGCCTCAAGTTGCACCTGGGGAGGTTCAGGTTGGCTGTTGGGGAAAATGTCTTTGCTGAAAGGAGTGGTCAGGCCCTGGCACAGCCTGCCCAGGGTAGAGTCACCATCCCTGGAGGGATTTAAAAGGTATGGGGATGTGACACTTGCGCACATGGTTTAGTGGTGGCTTTGGCAATGCTGGGTTAATGGCTGAAATCGATCTTGAAGATCTTTTTTCAATGTTAATAACTCTATGATTTTATGATTTCAGAATTATTTTGATTTTCTGCCGTGAATGCAGAGTGTGAGACTGGGAGGCTGCTTATATTGTTGGCAGTCTCTGATTTTGTTCTGTTTTCTTTTTAAAGGGTCATTTGGCAAGTGTATTCTTGCTTCCCAGCCCCCAAATGTGTTCTTAGTTTTGTCTGAGTAGTCAGTGACTAAGTGCACGAGCAGCAGCAGTTGGACTGATAGTGCAGGTCACTGAGCTGTCTGAGCATTAAATTCATTTTTACAAGCTCTTCCCTGAATTCCTCGAGTGACTGCTGTGTCTTGGGTGCATCCAGCATTTCCTCCTTTCCAACCCGGCAGGTTGGGGGCCGTGTGCCCGTGCTGGACACGCTGGCAGAGCTCGTCACGAGAGGTCGGTCCATCCCAGTGCACCTGGATTACCTGCCCAGGCTGGAGGCCCTGGTGGCCGAAGTGCAGGCATGGAAGGAGTGTGCAGCGAACACGTTCCTGTGCGAGAACTCTCCGTATTCCCTCCTGGAGGTAAGAGGGGTGGATTGGGGATCAGCCATGGCACAGGCACACAGACTCAGTGTGTGCTCAGGGAGGAGCAGTAAATATTCAGTATATTTGCAGAATCACTTTAGGATTGCATGAACTATTTTAATAACAACTTTTGTTAGCGACTATACTTTCAATAATGGTTTTAAACTTTTAAAATGCTTAAGATTTAGCTATGTTTTCTCTATTCTTGTTTATCAGTGGCTAGCGAGAGTAGGTAGTGCCAGTGTCTAACATTTTCCATATGAATATGGGAGTACTGACAAATCTGTGGCACTGGATTAACTCCAGTGCATCAGGCTGAGCTGCAGGTGAGCGGGTTCCTGCCTGCTCCATCTGCCTCAGGTTCAGGTGTGCCAGAGGCGAGGCTGGGGCTGTGTTTGCTGCCCCTCTGGAGATGTGGCTGTAGCTGTGTCACATCTGCAGTCCTTGAGCATTGTACGCTCTGCCCTGCACTGGGGCCCTCTGAGCCCCCTCCTGTCAGGACAGACAGGAATGTAGGGCAGCCCCTGGAATCTCTGCTCTTTTCCAGGGTTTGCAGTTTCAGTCCTGTGGAGGCCGTCTCTCTCTACCAGCAGTCTGGGTGAAACACAAGGGTTGGTTGGGTGTGGCCATTTTACAAAATTGAAGTTCCAACCTTCCAGCTCTCCCTACCTTCCAGATAACCTCATCCTAATTCCTCAGATCTTTGATGGAATAACTGCAGGAACCCTACTTCTCACCAGTTGCCTGTGGCTGCATCCAGGCAGGAAGGTGTGTTAGGAACAGTGCAGGTGTAACACTGCTGCAGGTGGGACACTGCTGTTCTGTCCCTCAGGTATTGTGTCCCTGGTGTGACATCGGAATGCTCAGTCTGAAGAGGAAGCAGAAGAAGCTGAAGGAGCCAGTGCCAAGTGGCAAGAAGAAAAGCACTAAGCTGGAGACTCTGAGCGACCTGGAGCGGGCACTCTCCGAGAGCAAGGACACTGCGTCTGCGGTATGTGCTCAGATCTTTCCTAACTGGAATTTCTTCTGAGTTCCTTGAATCCTTGTTTCTATTTGCCTCCTGTGCAGGCGTGTGGCTTCCACCCTATTCTTGCTGTGCTGCTCTGCAGAAGGACTTCTGGGACTGCACTTTTCTGTGTTTGTTTCAGACTTCCTAAAATTGCTTTCAGTGGAAACAGCATGTGTTGTTTTGTGCATGAAGCAGCCTCACAGTTTGCCAGGCAGTGCCTGTAGTTGAGCAAAGCACAGGAAAACAAAAAATGGAAACCTGTTTTCCCTTACCATACCTAAACCTTATTAAAAATAGGATAGGGTTTGCCCAAGTCTGATCCTTTCAAAGAATGCAATAATCCAGCACCATTTATAATTAAAACAAACACTCTAAATAATTATAGAAAACCTCATGCTTTATGGAGTCACTGAAGCACTGCTCTGGGTGGAGCAGACTCGGTTGCTGGTGGGGAAGGGCTTCACTCCGGCAGACCTAGTGCAGAGCCTCCACCTTGGCCAGGTAGTGATGTCCTGTGGCTAATGAGATGCAGTAGGGGCTCATTGGGTGGGGCTTGAATGTAATTAATTGTGGGACATCTAAGTTTTAAACTATGGCAACTACTTGAAACTTGTGCATTCAGTGCTTTGGTGTTGGCCTCTCTTGTCCGAACCCCAGAGCTGGAGCGGTGTCCCTGCAGTGTCCCTGTGGGGATGGGCTGGGCCCTGGGTCACACCCAGCCCTCTGTGACTCTAGCACTCCTGGCTAAGGAGACCCAGGGCACCCCAGGGGCTTCACCCAGGAAAGGGAAGTCATTCAGTGTGGCAGGGTTTGCTTCTGACACACGAGGGGAACCAGAACCTTCTCACAGTGAGTCTTGGACACTCCCAACCCAGCTCAGCACCTGTGTGCATGTTGGAATGTGCTGTGCCCCAGCTCCACATCTGCCCAGGATGGACACAGCTGTCTCAGTTTTCCAGAGCTGATTTTAGTCCAGGAATTATGCTTGAAAGCCATGATGTGAGAAATAACCACTTTGTATGTATTTATAAACTCTCCTTGGTATGTTTATGTACATTATAAAACACACAGAAATAATTAGTTGCAGCTGATTTGAACAGCCTTTATGGAACTGAAATGTATTGCTGTTTTTATAGGAGCTAATGCTAAAGATTCCTGAAAAAAGGATCAGGAGCATCTGCAGAGAGGGCAAACAGCACATCCAGGGTACACCTGAACTTCGCCTGCTGTTCACAATTCCCAGAGCAAGTTCATCGGTCAGGGCATGGCCCTGAGCACTGGGCAGTGTGTACAGGGTGGGGATCAGAGGTACATTTGCATTCGTGAAAGCTGCCCAGGAGGCTTTTCTGAGTATCCAGAGTCAGACTGTTGAGAGACGTATTCCCAGAGCAGTGTCTGCAGTCCAGACTTGCACTTCTTCAGGATTTGAGCTGCTTAAATGCAGACTGTGTTTTTGTAGTACAAAACACAAAAGCTTTCAACTCAAAGGGGGTTAGGAGCTATTTTTTTACAAAGGGATAAGCTTTTTATCTCAGGGCCTCATGAGAAAATGGAAGGGAATTGAAGTCACACCACTGCACATCCCCACTGCTGCCCCTCCAGTCCCGATTGCTGCCCTTCCATCCCCACCACTTCACATCCCCATCCCTGCTTCATTCCAGCATTTAAAGCCCTGAAGGCTGGCGTGTCTGAAGGGTGACAGAGCAGAGGGCACCCTGTTGGTAGCAAGCAGTGTTCCTTGGAGATGCCATCCTTTGACTCCCTTTCAGATGGCCACTCTGGGAGAAGCCCGGCTGAGGGAGATGGAGGCGCTGCGTGCCCTGCGAGCAGCAAACGAGGTGAAGGTGCTGTCGAGCGAGGAGGACGCCGAGCTCAAAGTGTGTCTGTGCCAGAAGGAGCCAGCTGCTCCCATGATCCAGTGTGAGCTCTGCAGGGGTTTCTTCCACACCGGCTGCGTTCCGGTGCCCGGTGCCGCGCCGGGGCCGCGCGTGTGGCTGTGTCCGCACTGCCACCGCTCCGAGAAGCCGCCTCTGGAGAAGATCCTGCCGCTGCTGGCGTCCCTGCAGCGCATCCGCGTCCGGCTGCCCGAGGGGGATGCCCTGCGCTACATGATCGAGAGAACTGTGAACTGGCAGCACAGAGCACAACAAATGTTGTATTCAGGGAATCTAAAACGCATCCAGGACAAAGTTGGCTCAGGATTACTGTACAGCAGATGGCAAGCCTCAGCGGGCCAGCTGCCAGAGACAAACAAGGTGAGGCTGGGCCGGGGCTGGGCTTCCTGGCACTGGGAGCAGGGGGTCGGCGAGGACGGGGTAACGCTGCTCTGGGTTTGGATTCGCTGTAGCTCCCTACAAATCCCAACAAGACAGAGAGTTTGTTCCTGCTTTTACAGCTGTCAGGAGCTGGGTCCTGCTGTGCCCCGAGCCAGGATGTGTGTGTGCACCAGCAGCAGCTTCGTGTTCCCTTCTCCTGGAGTTCAGGAACAATTCCTCCCAAAGAGCCTGTTTTCCCCTCTCCTCTTCCAGCTCCTGGGTTCTGCTGTGACACCACTAATGACAGAGCTACTGAGTTATTGTTTCTGGAGCGCTCACTATTCAGTTGGTCTTTATATTCTGCTCCTACAAGTATTCAAATAGGGTTTTAAGTGTTGAGAGTTACTGACAGAGGCACAAACTGTCCTGTGCGTTACCAACTTGGCTCTCAGACAAGGTTGTTTGCAACAAAGTGTCTTCATCCTTTGCTGCTTCTCCTCCCTTCCACTAGACCTGCAAAGCTGAATATTCTGCTCATGTTGCTGGGTTTAGCCACATCAGCTGTTTCAGGTGGGGTAGTGAGGGAGTTTGTCTTTTTTCAGTGAAGATCTTTCAGCGAAAAGCACAAAGAAGGAAAGGAGTTGAACAATTTTCCTGAGATAACAAATGCAGAAAAATATCAGAAATCATAGCTCTCTGTTGTATAAAGAACATGAAACACCCCAAAATGGAATATACTCTGTTGCTTTCACATTTTGAAACACCTTAGTTTTGCTAGTCCAGTCTGGTTACAGTTAGGCTGTGTTTCTGTTTTCACGTTCACTTATGTTAAAACACAAACCATGCCACACATGCCTGACGGGGTGTTGCAGCTGCTTCTTATTCACCCATCTGTGCCAATGGCTTGTGGTGACCAAATTTTTCAAGCAGGCAAGTCAGGATACAGAAATTAAAATATGTTTAGGAATTTAAGAGAATTTTTCTGGTCATTTAGGTCTGAAAGTATCCTTTTGCTAGATCAGCTAGTGTAGCCGAAAAGAACTGGCCAAGATTTTGGAGATACAAGTTGATGGTTGGGCCAGAAATTGAAACAGTGAGTTTAGTTTTATTAGCATGATGGTACCAGCTCAGCTTGGAACTGTGGAGTTCCTCCCACCCAGAGCAGTGTAACCATTTTTGAGGGGTCTGCACCTTAAGTTAGTAAACCTTCCAAATCAGGGTGTATCTGGCTGAGCTAGTCCCGGTCCTTGTGAGTGCATTTCCCAAATCAGAGGTCTCTGGGTCCCTGGGAAGCTCGGTGGAAGAGCATCTGACCATGTGCCCCTGCTGGGGTCCCTCAGTGTGCCTGAGCCAGGGACCCTTCTGAGCCAGGCCCCAGCGCACCTCGGCACAGGTGTGAGCTGCAACTTCCATCTCCATGGATTTGAGGTGGTTTTCTGGCGAGTCCAATGTCTCACCATGGCTGTCCTGTCCTGTCCCAGTTCTGTTTTCCCTGTCATCTGGGCTAATTCCACACTGACTCCCCCACAAGAAGCTCTTCAATAACCACTGGAGTTGGGCTGCTTTGGCACTGGCCAAAGTGTGGCATGTGGGTGAGTTTGAAAAATTCCCTTATAAGCAGCAGTGGGAACTGAGGAGAGCCATGTTCTGCAAGGGGCCCAGGCACTTGGGTTAGTGAGGTAGAGGATGTTGTGGAAGGCTCCTGGTGAGATGCCTCTGGCAGTGTCAGGAGGTGCAGGGTTTGTTGTTGGTGTGCCTGTGCCTGGACAGGGCAGGGAGATACAAGGTTTCAGTAGCTGTAAGAGAAACAAGTATTGGTCCTATCACAGTTATTCCACACTTCAGACTCCAAATTTGGTAAAACTGTCTGCATTTTGTTTTCTAGGTGTCGCAAACAATTGGAGCAATGTCATTCTCCATGCCTCATGACTGGGATAACAGAACCGTCTATTTGCATTCTCCATTCTCTACAGGACAGCACTGCATCCCACTTCATGGTTTGTAATCTTCACTTTGCTTTGTGGGGTTTTCCTCCGCCCCTTCCTTTTTTTCCCCGGGTTTGGGGCAGGAGGGTGTCCTGGTCACCAGGAGATGGCTGAGCAGGCTTGTGACTGTTGGTTGTTTCTCCATCTCCTCAGTAATTCTGGAGCTTGGTGTCCAGCTTTGGCAGAGGTGTGCATTGCTCAAGGATAGAAATTTCCCATGTGTAATGGAAAGGTGTGGCACAATGGGACAAGAGGAATCAGGGGAGCTGTCCCCTTCCCGCAGGAACAGCTCACCCAGTGTGCCCCAGCTGAGCTGCAGAAGGGGGAAGGAAAGGAGAAGGACCATGAGAAGTGTAGGAGGTGGATGGGAGCAGCAGGGATGTGGTGCTGGAGGCCATAGGGTATTTAATGCACAAGGCACGAGTCTATGTGAGCTTTGCTGCAGCACAACTGTCCAGCTGTCAGAGACTGGAGCTGCCCCCAGCCCCTGTGGGGCTGCTCTGCTGGGGTCACTCAGCACAGGCTCTGGACCATCCTCACCTCAGACTCGGTGGGTTGGACTAACAGACAAGCTGTGAATTGCATTATTTTATGACTGTGACAGACATTATTTATTATTTCTTCCCTCCTGATGCATAATGCTCCAGGGACACAAGTCTAGACTTACCTTCGTATCTGTGCAGCTCAGTCTGTACTGGTGTTAGAAAAGGCATTTCAGTGGAATGTTACAGTTCACATCAAACAAGGCAGTTCTTTGTGTCACCAGGTTTATTTTTTGTATTTGAGTTGTACTGTATTAATAAGCTGTTATTTATACAGAGATTTTGGCCTCCCCAGCCGGGACTGTTTCAGAGCCCCACGTGAGTTTTGGAGCCAGTAGCAGCAGCTGGTAGTGACAGTAGAGCAGGACCTTGTCACCAGGCTCATCCTTTCAGCCTTCCTTCCTCTCCTCTCATGGCTTCCTGTACAGATCTCACTCAGTTTGTTCATCTTACCCACTCATTAGGTGGTGAGGGGATTGTCACACTCCTGTGGCTCCCGAAGCAGGAGAAGTTGCCAGGAATGATGGCAATGCCTTGTCCTTGAACCAGCAGGGAATGGGAGAATGGCAGGGTGCTGAGCCACAGTGCAGGAACTTCTGTGCAAGCCTTTATCTTTCCTTTTAACCCTGCTGTTAAAGATGAGCAGTCAAGAGGGAGCAGATAAGAACTAACTCATACAGTTGCAGATTTAAAGTCTTTCACCATTTTTTTATTGTGCTACCAGAGATTTTTCATTATCTGTGCAGTTCTTGTCAGTGCTGGCACTGAAAAATTCCTGCTGTGTCTCCTTGTCTTTCACACTAGTCATTAGCACCGAGCTGGACGAGCTGATGATGGAAGCCCAGCTGCTGCAGGTTTCTTTGCCCGAGATCCAGGAGCTGTACCAGACCCTGTTCACAAAGCAGAGCCCTGCCCTGCAGCCAGAGCAGAAGTCACCCAGTGCAGCCACAAATGAGAAGGCAAGTGTCCAACAGCAGCACTGAGCTGGGGCACCCTGGGGGAGGGCTCTGCCTCAGCCCATGGGCTTTACAGGGGTTTGTGTGTGTGCCTGCACTTCCATGAAAATACGTTTTCCTTGTTCAAAAGGAGTCAAGAAGTTGATAAGAAATTAGTTACAAATTACTGAATACAATATGTGACCTAAAACATTTTTGAAATTTAGATATGTGTTTATGGCAAGTCTCTGTACTTTAAATACATCTGTCCTGATTTCATAGAATTGCAGAATCCCAGACTGGATTGGGTTGGAAGGGACCTTAAAGCTCGTTTTGTTCCACCCCTTGCCATGGGCAGGAACACCTTCCACTAGACCAGGTTGTTCCAAGTCCCATCCTGGCCTTGAACACTTGACTCCTGTCCTGTGTTGAGGCTTTCCTGGGGAGCTGCTGTGGAAGCTGTGGGCTCAGAGGCAGGAAATGAGGAGAGTTTTCTCTCTGAGTTCTGTCCCTGGGGCCTGACCCTGCCCTTGGCTCCTCTTACACATCTCAGACTACTGAAAATGCAGCACTGTCAAACACTGCACTTGTACTTAAACCTGTGCCTAAAATCAGGGTATGGAGTAACAGGATAATGGGTGTTAGCTGCATACTTCCAACCTTGCCAAAATGTCTTTCCCATAGAATGAGTGTTGCCGTGGGAAAAAGGATGGGATTAGTTACATGGAGAGAAAACTGAAGCGGCGTTTTGAGAGAGAGAGCTTCTGTGGGGAGAAGAGAGCGAGAGTAAAAAAGATGAGAACACCCAAAAAGAAGAAACTGAAACTGAGTCACTCAAAGGATCTGTGCAGTAACAAACTGGAGAGAGAGCGGGAGCGGCTCCTGGAGCTGCAGCGTTCCAGCGACAGCCACCTGCTGCCCTCAGACACGTCATTCTCGGAGCAGGAGGACTCCGAGGATGAGGATGCCATCTGCCCAGCTGTGAACTGCCTCCAGCCCGAGGGGGATGAGGTCAGGAGGGGCAGACCCACCATGGTGTTCCGAGTGCTGGGATCTGGGACAGGGAGCTGCCCTGGGACTGTTTGACTGCAGAAAAGTTGTTCATGAGGGGAGTGAGAGGCCCTGGCTAACCCAGAGCCAGTGTCTGTGCAGCTGGGATGGGCAGGACCGACCCCACCTGCCCTGGAGCGGCCGTGTGGCATCAGAACATCTGCACGCAGTGGGAAGGGGTGGGTGGGGCTGTGCAGACACTGTGTCCATCACTGCTCTTGGGATGCAGGTGTGGATGGGCTCTGTGGGTGGGGGCAGTGCCTGGGGCTCTGCTCAGGCTCATCCCTGCTGGAAATGGAGAAGAGGGAAGGTTGAGTCTGTGATAGCAGTGGGGAGATAAGGGAGGGTGTGCCCTACCCACAGCCCCAGAGAGCGGAGAGCACAGTGAATGTCCAGCACCAGCCAGCTGTGGAACAGGACATTTCTCATGTAAATAGAGCAGGAGCCCCAGGATGACCCACAAGTGAGGGGGACTTTGCCTGGCCTGGCTCTGACCCGTGTCTGCTCTTCCCCAGGTCGACTGGGTCCAGTGTGACGGCAGCTGCAACCAGTGGTTCCACCAGGTGTGTGTGGGCATCTCCCCGGAGATGGCGGAGAAGGAGGATTACATCTGTGCCAGCTGCACCAGCAAGGACGCCCAGTACCGGAAGTAAAACCCCCATAAACCCTTCAGGACTCAAGTAAAGAAGGTTCCCAGTTTTCCAGTTAAGCCACAGGGGCTGGTTTAAGAACCAGATTGCAAATGGTGCTACTTCTATCCTTATGGGATCATTTTCCAGAACTCAAAAGAATTTTTGACACTTTTGTATTTTCCCTTGATCTGTTTGTGGTTGTTGAGGTTTGAGATGCTGACTGTTTGCAGGGGTTTCCACCGATTGGGAAGGCATTTGACACATGCACCTTTATTGTACAGCATTCAGTTACCTCTGGGATTTACCGGCGTATTTAATTCAGCTTGGTTTGGGTGCAAAAACAAACAAAAAAACCCCTGCACCACGAATTCTCCAATAATCCTCTTTTGAGGAAATCCCTGTTTACTCTGTTAACTCTTTGGAGACTTTAGTTTTTTTCCACTTTGTTTTTCGTAGACTAGGTTTATTTATCTGAGCAATAACTTCTATGTCTGGTTTCAGTGACTGGAATGACAATTGAACAGCGTGTTGCTTCTAGCATTGGTTGATGTACAGACAGCAAATGTTAGATCCTAGTGTCACTGAGGGCCCTGTGATGTAGAAGACAGGAAAAAAAAAAATCTGTAAAGTAATTGCCACAGCTGTATTTTGGCTTTCTCCTTTTTTGGGTAGCTTGTATCAAATGTTGCAGTTTATATTGTGGAATAAACCCCTGGTTATGTTATAAAATTAAATGTTGGTGTTTTTAGAGAGTTTGAAATGCAGTTTTATTTCCCTCTGAATCCATACTGCATGGATGGGTTTTCTTAGCCAAGAAAAAATCACCTTCCAAAGAAGAAATGCAGAAGCTGTGGTGTTTCTTGTCTGTTCAGGTTTAGAAGGAGGAGGGAGGTCAAAACATTACTCCAAAAAGAAAAAAAAAAAAGCTTTTCCAAGGTTTTTGCAAAGCTTTTCTGAAGCTGAAATTATTTGCAGGTTGAGCTCATGAAGAATTGAAGGTACAATCTGGGACTTGGCAGGGGCAGCAATGGGGGTTCACACAGGAGGCAAAGTGTGGGGCAGCTTCTCCTGCCAACCCTGCCCAGCTGCAACAAAGGAGAGACCCTCCTCCACTGCCTGGGCTGGTGGCCACCGTGACCTTCCCTGTGGCCCACAGGGAGCTGGCTCTGCACAGCCCGGGCTGGTGGCCACAGCAAGCTCTGCTCTGCCTGTGGGCAGAGCTTCAGCTGCTTCTGCCTGCACTTAGCCCAGAAGCCTGAGGAATAAGATTTCTGGACTGGTTCTGGTTCTCCCAAAGGCTCTTCAGGGCCTGTAGCTGGGGCACTGCAGGTGTGGCACCACAGTACTGCTGGAAGAGACCGGACCTCTGAGAGCAGAGCTTGGGTGTTCAGGCCCACACAGCACTTCACACACAGGGCTGCACCCAAAGTCCCTTGGAGAGCAATCATTGCTGCAGAACACAGCTGGGAATGGCCTGGTGACAGGGATGTGCCTCCCAGGCCTGCCAGAGGTGGAACTTTTGGAGCCCTGGGAGACGGGAGGGCTGGAGATATTTGTGTCAGGGAGAGCACTCTCCATATGACAGCTTGTCCTCACCAGAACCAGAGGGCTTGGTGTTCCCTCCACTCGTCACCAGGAGGAATTTGCTGGTAAGTTTTTTCCCTGCTGGTTTTACCCCTTTTGCCATGGGTAGAAATGCACAGAGTCACTGGGGTTCACTTCTCTGCACTTCCAAGGGCAGAGCCTTGGAGCATCTGTGGCTGATGGTGACGTGGAGGGTCTGGGGGTGGGATCAGAACTGTGCAGGAATTTGGTCCCACAGGGGTGTGGATTGATTTTTTTTTTTTTTTTAAACATTCATTTTTAACTGTTAAAAGAATCTTCAGCCTGGCCCAAATGATCTGTCTGAAAGTGCTGGGGTGGGGGAGAGCCTTGAGCCTGTGTACATGAGTTGTGTCTATGCTTCCATGGTGTAATGGTCCTTTTCATTTTAGTACCAAAAGGATGCTTTGAGAATTGGGATTTTTCTTCTCTTTTTGCTTGGAAGAATCTTTGTGCAGTGCTGAGATAACAGTCTAAGCTGGGGAAAAACACTGCTCTATAATAACTTCCTTTCAGAGGGGACAGACAGACAAACTGGAGCTGGAAATGGAGCTGGCACAATGTCTGATGCAGCTGAATCATTACAGACGTTTCTCTGTGTCTCTTTTATTTTTTTCTGTTGAAGAAATGGCTGTTTATCAAAAAGTGCCAGAGGAAATGGGATGCAGTTAGGTTCAGCGTGGTGCTTCCGTACAGGGCCAATGGAACAGTGGCGCTCTGGGAACTCGGGGGGTCAGAGGAGGCCTTTGGGGTCCCAACAACAGCATTTATTATCAGGATTATTGAGTGCAGTAGAATTGGAGTGCAAGTTTTTGGAAATGACCACATTGTTGCTTGAAATTTTTCAAGAAATGGAAACCCCAGTCCATGGGTGACCTGTGCCTGCAGCCCAGGACTGCTGAAGGATTGGCACCTTATTTCCTGCTGGAGCTGTGACCTCTGGACAGTGGCTGGAGGCTGGAAGAGGTGACAGTGCCTGCCATGCCACAGACCCCGCCCCAGACCCTGCCCTTGGCTTTCATCCCCATACTGGTGCTCAAACTTGATGAAATCAGGGTTTGACTTCTGTTAAGCAAAACAAGAGAGAGATTTGTTCTCTTTGGGGTGGGCTCTGCTGTGGTGCCCTTTGCACATTCTTCATCCTCAGGGAGGGTGACGAAGGCAGAACATGCTCAGAGTCTGGGAGGATGAAGTGCCCCTTTCACCCCTCCTTTCGTGCACCCCAGATTTCCACAGGCTAAGCCAGAACAGGAAGAAGGTCTATCTCACCTCATTCTGCTGCTTTTCTTAATTTTATTTATTTTTATAATGTAGCAACCAAGTACATCAAGCCTCCCTGGATCAATCAGATCCTAATTTTTCATTTAATAAGAGTAGTTTATGGCCTCTACATTAGTTTAATTGTAAAACAGGATGAAAAGGAAATTAAGTTACCCTACCTGTGGATTTGAGGCTGAAAACTCTGATCTAAAGCCTGCCCATACTGTCTGCCAAGACCCTGAGATTGTACCTGCTGTGCCACCTTTAGTCCATGGGATGTGCCCTGTGTTGCGTTGTACCCTGGGAGCATCAGAACAGCCCAATGTGGTCACACAGCACCAATAACTCACCCAAAGAAGAGGCAGGGCTTTGGTTCCACCTGCTTTAGGTGCTACAAAAGTGCTTCGAGGGCTGGAGCCCTTCTGCTCTGGAGCTTGGCTGGGGGTGTTCAGCCTGGAGAAGAGAAGGCTCCAAGGAGGTCTTAGAGCTCCTTCCAGGGCCTAAAGGTGCTCCAAGAGAGCTGGAGAGGGACTTGGGACAAAGGCCTGGAATAACAGGACCAGAGGGAATGGCTTCCCACTGCCGGAGGGCAGGGATAGATGGGATATTGGGAAGGAATTCTTCCCTGTGAGGGTGGTGAGGCCCTGGCACAGGTTGCCCAGAGCAGCTGTGGCTGCCTCTGGATCCTTGGAAGTGTTCAAGGCCAGGTTGGGCAGGGCTTGGAGCAGCCTGGGACAGTGGAAGGTGTCCCTGCCCATGGCAGGGGATGGAGCAGGATGAGCTTTAAGGTCCCTTCAAACCCAAACCACCCTGGGATTCTGTGATTCTATGAGTTTATCCTTTGAATACAGAACATGAAATTCACTCACAGGCTCTCCATCGTGCAGGCTTTATGGAAGATAAAATCAATGTTGGAGAGTGTTTATGGGGTGTTTGGGCTGCTCCAGGGTCAGTGCAGCTCAGGGAATGGGGGCTTCCAGCAGGGGTTCAGCTGCCAGGACCCTGCCAGGGCACGCAGAACACCAACAAACTGCAGTGATTAATGTTTGGGTGCGGGAGATGTGTCTGTAGGACACAACTACACATATCACACAGGATTCAGGAAGGGACTGTCTCCACACAGCAGCATAAGGGGCTGAGACAGCTCTTCTGTGAGTCTAGAAATGAGTGTGCTGTTCTGAGAGAGTGGCTGAAGTACAGCCCTGAAAAATGGCATTATCCTTCATTCAGAGGGGAACAAGTCTCATCCTGAGAGCTCTCCTTGAGGATGTGAACATGTCAGTCTGCGAAGGAACCGCTCCTCACTGAGAGCAGCATCAATGGAGATAAAGGTCTGTCTAGAAGAGGAGATAAAGCAGCCACAGGAGAAGAATAGAACTGCAGGTTCAACACTCAACCACTCTTAGAGACAGACAAGACTGGGATCAGGGACTTCCTGCAAAAAGGTCTTGAGTAGAAGGAACAAATATTTGATGACAAAAAGAAAAGCTTGTGTGATCATGTGATAGACTGCCAGGTCCAGAATTCTGTTTGCTGAGAGGAAGGTTTGCTGCAAGGTGGTTGAAAAGAAATAGCCACGTACCCTAAATTCAGAGGTGCAGCTTCACAAAGGTTCCTTGTGCACCTCAGTTTTTCAAGTTCTGAAAAACTGCCTACCAGTAGTGTTTTAAAGGAATTTGACTGTTTGTTTAACCATAATACTGGGTCAGATTTTATATATATGTGTGTATGTGCACTTGTCCTTGAAATCTGTGAGAGCAGGGCTTCTAAATGTGTGTAAATAAAACCAGCAGCCCCCTGTCTACAGCACATGGAATTCACTTGAAGAGTCTCTCCATCACCCAGGCTTTATTGAAGATAAAACCAATATTGGAGAGTGTGGGTCAGGTGTTTGGGCTGCTTTGGTGTCTGTTGGGATTTTGGGTTTTCAAGTTTTTGTTACTGTCTGGAGTTAAATTTTAAGCAAGCAGGGGACAGGCTGGGCTAACACCTTGTAATTCAGGATGATCCTTTGCCTGCTCCATGTGCTGCCGTAATATTTCTTGGGGGATTTTTGCTGGTTCCAGCAGTCCCATGCCACCTTCCTGTGGGGTCTTCCTTGTCATGGGTCTGGGGGGGGAGCTCAGAGTTTGTGTGCTTTGCCTGTGAGCTGAAACAGCACAGGGGGAAACGGAGTTCATCATGAAATACCTTTGCATGCCAAGGATGTCATTTGTGGTGAGAGAACTGTCCTCCCTAAAGAAGGTCAGAAGAAGGGATGACAGAACTCGGGCTGGGCTTGGAGGCAGAAGGACAGTGTTTGACCAGCCAGCTCTGAGTGCTGACTTTGCAGGAGAGATCCCTGCAGAAAACTGTGATGAGCCTGTGCAATGCCCAAACGGGTGGGAATTCAAACCTGGAAAAGCCTGGAAGATTCAAATAGAGTTTCTACAAATACGGAAGAATGAGTCGGTGCACTCAGAGTGGTTGTGCACCACTTCAGCTAAAAGGATGATGGGCTAGACTGGCACTGCTCTGGGATACCCCTCCTCTCCTTAAACTGCATCCTCTGCCTTTGCCATGTGTTTGTAAGGCAGAGGAAAGAGTTCCCACTGAGATAATTTTTGTCCCTTGCTAACAGATCCTTGCAGAGATGTGTCAGATCTGATGCTGGCAGCCAGCACTGAGAGCCAGTGACAGCCTGGTGTGATGGAGTCAGAGAATCACAGAATCAGTAGGGTTGGAAAAACCCTTCAAGACCATCGAGTCCAACTGTTCCCCCAGCACTGCCATGTTCACCACTAAACCATGTCCCCAGGTGCCATATCCACACTGCCAGGGATGGTGACTCCACGACTGCCCTGGGCAGCTGTGCCAGGGCCTGAGCTCACTTATGTTTTCCATTAAGCCAAAATCCTGGGACAGTGCAGAGATGAGTGACGTCCCTGGGCTTGCAGAAGTTACACTTATATAAATATGTATTTATTCCTCCAGCAGAAGCAGCATTTTGGATTGGGAAGAACAAGAGAGAAAAATAAAATATTCCCCTTGCAGAGACCTCTCTGGGGCCACCAATGACAGAGGGATGGGATGAGCTCCCTGGCTGTGCTGCTGAGGGCAGGGCCCAGTCTGGGTGGAGCAGCGTGGCTGAAATGTGCCCTTTTCTCACTACAAAAATCCCAGCCTGTTGTGGTTGTGCCCATGCCTCTGGTTGGCAATGGCCTCTGCTGTCCAGTCTGTCTGCTCTGCCAGGGAGAACATGGCCCATTTGGGGTATGGGCAGTGCTGGGCGTGGCCTGAGCCCCTGGTCCTGTTTGTTTAGGGGGAAAGATGGGGCCCATCAGCCCAACTTCTGCGGAAGGAAATCTCACTTCATGTGTGGGAAGTTTGAGTCACTGAGGTGGGGGATTGATTGCTTTCACCACAGCTGCCCAGGCAGTGCCTCAGGTGAGCACAGAGGAGCTTCCAGAGGCACTTCATGTCCCCTCTGCTGTCTTTGCTGATGTGAAGCTGCCCTTGGAGGAGCTGCCCAGGCCTGGAGACCAGGCAGGGAAGGTGAGGAGGGGACTCCAGCGGGGCCAGGGGTTGGTGCTGGGAAGGCGGATTCTGCCCCTGGGGGTTCTGGTGCTGATCCAGTCCCTGTGCTGGCAGAGGGGAAGGGCTGGACTGGGGCGGCTGTGGGGCTGCAGGATGGGGGCAGCAGGACACTCACTGTGCCTTCAGGGAGCTGAACCCAGGCTTGGGTTGGTGTAGTATCTCAAGTTGCTCCTTCTGCTTTTGCAAAAATCTTCAAATCGGGTTGCAAAAGTTGCATGCATGGAATTGCAGAATCCCAGACTGGATTGGGTTGGAAGGGACCTTAAAGCCCATCTTGCTCCACCCCATGCTGTGGGCAGGGACACCTTCCACTAGACCGGGTGGCTCCAAACCCCAGTGTCCAATCTGGCCTTGGACATTTATTATTAGACAGTACAACAAGACTAAACCCCAAATACTCCTGGTGGTAGCACCTCAGTTACCAGGTGCTCACTCGACAACCCTCAAGAGCTTTCAGACAGGAGGTGTTGTGGGCAAGGGATGCCGTCCATCACCACGACTGGAATGCTGAGGGGCTCTCAGTGGAAAGAGGTGTTTCCCCAGGATGAAGGTGGTTGAAGTGTAAAAGTGCATAATGCAGCAGCACAGGGGTTCTTGAACAGAGAGGGTGATTAAACACTGCAAGGGGCTTCCCCATCCCTGGAAGTGTCCAAGGGATGACTGGGCATGGCACTCAGTGCTCTGCGCTGGTGACAAGGTGGAGATCAGGCACTGGCTGGGCTCAATGATCCTGGAGGGCTTCTCCAATCTGAGAGATTCTGTGATTCTGTGGACGTGGCTGCCAGGCTCACCCTGCTACTGGACTGTGTCTGTAGGCAAATCGTTGTCAGACTCCTGGGGACTTAATGACCAAATCATTTCTGGATATAGAACACCTCACAGTATTTTTCCCACAGTGTGTGGGAACTGCTATCCCCATCCCAAAACATAACTGCATCACCATCCCCCAGGTAAGAAGCCCACTTTGTATGTGTCAACACCACTTTTTAATACCTGTAATGCTTTGTAAAATTGCCTATACTTCCTAAATAAACAGCTGCCAAAACACAGGTGAGCTCCTCAAGGCTCACACTGGGTGTTCACCACATCTATGTGTGGGAAAACAGGTTGTGAGGGACACAAGGCTTTTCCTCCCTATGACCAGTCCCTACACCCCGGGGGATCCCTGCTCTGGGGTCCACTGGACTCCCTGAGAGCTCCGGGTGCTCCACAGGACCGTGGGCACTGCTTCAGTCCCCAGTAACTGCTCCCCCTGTGACATCCTACCCACCCTTATGGGGGAGGGAGCACACAAGATCTCTAAATGCTTTTGGTGGAAAGAGACAAAAATGAGAGGGTCCACCAAAAAATCAAAGTTTTATTTGTAAATCACACACTTGTCATGGAAATTGCTGTGTTAATCCCTGATCTACTACATTAACACATGGCAGTGGGGTTTGGATGAAGGGGTAGGAGGAAAGGGAAGAGATAAAGGAAGAGATGAATTAAAGAGAGAGAAAGAGAGAGATCAATAGATCGATCAATCAGTCACCAGTCCTGGTTCCAGCATGGTGATCCTGCTGTGTCTGTCCGGCCGATGGGATGTCCAGGGTCCTGCTTGGGGGTACCATTTTTTGGACAGGTTTCCCCACCCTGACCCAGGTTTCTCGCTTTCCATGCAAATGAAATCATGCACAGTCCCTTCTTTCAGACCCTTCTCGAAATGGGTCGGAGGCTTTGAGGGTGTTGATCATGTATAGCCCATGCCCACTTCCCGGCCTCACTCCTGCGCTGGTGCCGCACTGGGTTGATCCCCAGGAACTACAACAAGGAGGNCTGAAGGAGGCGCTGGTGGAGACGCTGACGGGGATCCTGTGCCCGGTGCAGGCGGTGCGAGCCGCTGCTGAGGAGCAGGTGAAGGTGCTGGAGGTGACGGAGGGTGAGTGAGGGCCGCGCTGAGGGGATGGGGGATCCCCAGGCCGCCGCCGCAGCGATTCCCGGTACCGGCGCCTCATGGCTGCGCCTTGGCCTCGGCCGAAACTTCCAGCCTCGTCGCTCGGGCCGGCGGGAGCAGGCGGCTGTGGCTGGTTTCCTGCCGGCTGTCGGTGTGTGCCCGATGTCCCTCACGGAATCACAGAATAGATGGGGCTGAAAGGGACCTTCGGAGATCATTCGGGNTTTGTCCCAGAGAAGTGCTGCCCTGTCTCCGCACGGTCCCTTGTCCAGCCCACCTTCCCTTGCTCCCAGTGTGTTATTCCCAGCCCTGTCTGAGCTGGGATGCTCGGGACGTTCTCGTCATTCCCTGATCCGGGACGGCCGCGCCGCCGNGTGGGTTTGAATGTCTCCAGAGAGCGATCTCCCTGGGGAGCTGTTCAGTGCTCTGCCTCCCTCAATGTAAAGTTCTTCCTCATGTTGAGGTGGAACTTCTTGTGGTTTAGTTTACGGCCATTGTTGCTTGTCCTGTCGCTGGGCACTACTGAAAAGAGTCGGGCACCAAGCTCTTGGTACCTGCCTTGGAGGTACTTGTATGGATTGGTGAGATTTCCCTCTCAGTCTCCTCTAGACTAAACAAGCCCAGCTCCCACCGTCTCTGCTCATCAGAGAGATGCTCCAGACTCCTCGTCATCTTTGTGGCCTCTCTGGACCTGCTCCAGCAGCTCCTTGTCTTTTTCTGGAGCAGCCCCTGCCCCGCCGCAGGGCTCGGTGCCCGGAGGGATGGGCTGGCTCCCGCCTGCAGCAGCGTCACGGCGGGGTGTGTTCGGGGCAATGCTCTGGTCAGTGGGGTAGGAGGGCTCTGGCCGTGGGTGGGTCTAGGGTGGTGTGTGAGAACTGGGCACCAAGGAGTGCTCTGAGCTCATCAGGAGTAGGACGTGGAGGGTCCGGGGTGGTGAAGCAGCAGGGCTGTTCCTCTGGGTACCTTGTTCCACCTCAGCTGGAGTCTTCAGGGTTGCTCACATGAGGGTCATGGAGAGCCCTTCCATCTGCAGACCCTGCCCTGCTCCCACAGGGATCCCCTTCACCTCTGGATGTGTGTCCTGGTGAGTGCCCATGTCCTGCAGGTTGTCATCTGTACATTGTGTGTTTGAGGTTGAGTGCGGTCAGGATGTAGCTGTGCCCTCCTCCAGTGTGAAACTCCAGTGACAGGGCTCCATTGTCTGTTATGGAGAGCTGAGGACAAGCAGGACAGTGGAGCTGGATGGCAACTGGCTTATGGCTTTGGAAAGAGAGATTTTAAATGAGCAGACACCCCAAGTTCAAGCAGTGTCTAATCGTTCCATTACTCCTTTGGCCTTTTTATGGTGGCACTAGGTTTGTTCATGCACTGGCTGCTTTTTCTGTGTGAAAGATACATTTAAAAACCTATTAATGCTAACATTTTATTTTGCTTCAGCCCAAATGACTGGAGTTTGTAGAAACCATGGGAAGATTTGCAGATGGTCTGCTGTGATGGGAGCTGGAAAGTGCAGCACTGCATCCCTGGGCCTGAAGTTTTGCCTGTGGTCTGGCAGCTTGATGGGCTGGTTGTTTGTGGATCCCCCTGGAAATTTTGCCTTACCTTTACACTGATTGCACTATTCTGAAGGTGTTTTGTGAAGTGTTTTGTGAACCCTTTCTGCTCCTGAACTTCAGCTCAGAAGTGTTACCAGAGGCAGTTGGTGGTACAAAGAAGAGAGGTGTAAGGGTGAGACAGGGTCAAGAGTGGTGCTGTGATTGTGCTGCTCTGGGAGTGAAGGAAGGCAGATTGTTTGATAAAGTGTTTGTTGTTGTGCATTCCCTTAATACACTCAGTGTAGCTCTTCCTGACATTACCAGGACTTCTGTGTGTTTCCCCCACAGCTCTTGGGAGTTTTATTGAGTGGTTTGATGACATTGCAGCAGCACAAGTCTGGAAGTGCTGCGAGGTTCATTGACTGTATAGCCTTGGCCTTCACAGCTACTACTTCAGTGGCAACTTCTCCCCAAAGAGTCTGAACCTTTCCACAATCTGTTTGGGTGACAGATTGCCAAAGAAGAATGTTTTCTGAGGGCTCTAGGCAATGGATGTCCCTGAGGTCCCTTTGAGAGCCCAGGATTACAGAATTGCATTTAGTGGATGTTAGGGTAAGAGGAATGGAGTCATCTACCCTTCTATTTTGTCATGGTTTTACAAATATGCTGAAGGCCCCAATACTTCCCTGCGGTTGTAGGGCCAGAATTCTGAGGTCTGGTGCAGGATCTGTCCCTGTGACCTGGAGGAGGCTGCAGAACACCTGCGCAAGCAGTTTACAGGTGACACCAAACTGGAGGGGAGGCAGTTGATGTCCTGAGGGCAGGGCTGCTGTCCAGAGAGCCCTGCAGGAATGGAGCCAGAGGAATTCAGCAAGGACAGATGGCACGTTCTGCTCCCACTGCTGGGATGTGGGTCAGGCACTGCCTGGCCGGGGAGCAGCTCTGGGACAAAAGGCCAGGAAATGCCAGTGGCTGATGAGCTGGACAGGGCCAGCAGTGTGCCCTGGAGGCCACCTGAACGCCGGCCTGTCTGAGCAGGGTCAGAGGCAGTGGTCAGCCCTCTCCAGTCAGTGTTTGTTAGACCACACCTGGAATACCTGGGCAGTTTTGCTCCCACCCCCCGGTATGAGACACAGCAACAAAGGGGAGTGAGTTCAGCAAAGGGTCATCGGTTCGGTGGGGGAATTGCAGCACTCACCACATGTGGTGATGCTGGAGTTGAGGGGTTTTCCACTGGGGAAGCAAGAGGGTTTTGGGGGTGGGTCTGACAGCAGCTTCTGGTAATATGAGGAGGTTGTCAGGACACTGAGAGGTAGGAGAGGATGAGGGATAAATGGGCACAAACTCAAAACGAGAGGTTCCAACTGGATATAAGGAGCTTTTAAGCAGATTGTCTGTAAAAGCTGTGTTGTTTCCATCCCTGAGTATCTCCAAGACTTGCCTAGAAAATCTGAGCACCCTGATCTAATGCTGCAGATTTTGCTTTGATCATGGGGGTTTGACTGGAAACCTCCTGAGGTCTCTTTCAGGGAATTATTTTGCACATTTTTGATTTCTCCTCTCTTGTACTAGTCAAGCAGCATGGGAAGAATAAGCTGCTTGTCTTTGGTATGGAGAAGCTTGCAAAAACCAGGAGGAGGAGCTACAGGAATCGGGTATGTGCCAGCACCATATTATCGAGGTAGAGAAATGTAGATTGTGTGTCACAGGTACTTGAAAAGAGCAAAAAATGTATCATTAAGCAGCCTGAAGAAGATGCTGATGTAGAAGTGAGGGCAGTGGGAAAGGGCACCAGTGTTGGCACTTTTAATGCAAAACAAGTGAAAGCAGGGAAAAAAGAGATTGAGGAAGAACTAGTTAAAGACAAAAACTTAAAATACTTTCAAATGTTGCAGAAGTAGAAAAGGTTTCAGAAGTGTTCAAAGCCAGCGACTGGCTTGGGAAGGTACATTCAGTACAGAAGGACTGCAGAAGAGCCAAATTCCTTGTGCTGCTGTTGACTTGACTTGAGACATTGAGGAGCCTCTACAGGAGACACATTGGGAAATCCACATCAGGTTGAAGCCTGAGTAGAAGCAGTTCCACTTACCAGTTTGCCATAAACAGCAAGTGCTAAAGAATGGATCTCCCAGAGTTTAGAGGGACTCACATTCAATTACTGTGCTACAAGTTGGGCTGTAAAACTTACCTCTTAGGGACCAGCTAAGTGTTAAGCTGGTAAACATGGGACAGCCTTTAGTGAAGGTTCCAAGGTGAGGAGCAGCAGGGGCTGGTACAGGGGAGTGGGTGTGGGTTTTGCACTGCTTGTTATGATTAAAATTCAGCAGTTGGAATGAGAAGAGATGGGCACATGAAACTGTTGTGGCAGAAAAACTGTTTGAAGGAGTCCTGGGACTCCCAAAAAGCTCTTGGAAAGTTTACTTGCTGAAACTTTTTGCAGAAACTGAGCTGCTGAGCACAGCTCTTGACTGGCAGGGTCAGGACTCCCATGTGAGGCTGAGCTGCTCAGCACATCTGTAAATGATGGGGAACAGAGTGAATAGTGGTGGAACAAAGTTGCTGATAGTGCTGCTCAGTCTGGCCAGAGTGAGAATCAGTGGCACAAAGTACAGGATGATTTCACAAGGTGTGTTGAGTGCAGACACAGAAGGTATTGGTCAGCAGAGTAGTGTTGGGGGAGGGCAAGAGAGCCCAGATAATGCCCTAAAAAGTTATGGGCGGTCCTAACTATTGTCCTTCGGGAAGGAATCCCATTGTCCGTGTGGAGAGTTCCCTGAAAATACCCAATCACTGCTCTGTCATGCTCCAATAAGCCAAATGGACCGTTAAGGAGGGAACAGAGAACAAAGCGGGACATAAATTCCTCATGCTTTCACAGCCAGTGCTGCATGCATCACTGGCCTACTGCTCTGGGAGGGATCAAGAAGGGCAGCAAAAAGGCAGCACAGACACTCGCAGAGGTGTGGAAAAGCTTCTGTTCTCAGAGGACCTAATCCATTGACTTTTCTGCCTGGGAAAGGGTTAGCAGAGATGGAGGCCCTGAAATAATAAGCTACAGAGAAGGTGAGCGAGGAAGGATTATTTATGACTTCTCTTAAAGCTGAGATCACAGAGTCATGGAACATCCTGGGCTATGAGGGAAAATGAATCTGAAATAACCAAAATTAGGTTATTGCCCCAATGTGCAAGCTGTGGAATTCATTGCTGCTGGATGTTAGAAGTAGAAATGGTTTAAAAATGATTTAACATTCCTGGAGGAAAAAAACTAATCAAGAACCATTGAACATAGTGGTTGGATATAACACTGTGGAGCTGCTTCAGGAGGTTCCTAATGCCAGCATTTCCTTGGAGGTGTTGGGGCAGCATTGCTCTGCCCCCACCTCTTTTCCTAAGCTGCTCACAGGTTGGGTTGTATAACGTGCTTAAGCCAATGCAGCTGTTGGCTCTCCTGTGTGGTGTGTGCTGCCCTGTCTTCCAGGCAGCTTTTAGCCGGGTCAGGATGGTTCAGGTGTTTAGAGGATGCAGTTGAGCTCCCTGAAGCAGGTTGACAATGGATCTGGCCGGTGCTTGTACAAGGAGATGAGTAGCAGTGCACAGTCAGAGCCTCTGGAACAGGCAACTTCAAGGGGAGTCTCCCGTCTGACTCCATACATGTGCTCTGGAGGAATATGGGATGTCTCCTCTGGATTAAGGACATAGTGGCAGTTTCTTCCTGCCATGTTAACCTTTGGCAACTGCCAGATGTGTCCTCAGCAACTCAGTCTCTCACCTGCTTCTGCATCTTCTGTCTGCTGAGGAAACAGGCACCACTTGGCAGCTTGGGGATGGGAGGTGCATTACTGTCCGTCTCTGGAAAGAGGAGAGTTCACTTGGTGACCTTTGTTGTCTCTAGATTTTCGTGGAACATAAATAAAAGCAATGCCTGAGACTGCAGGGGACAGGCAGAGAAATGAGAGCTGCAGGCTGAGTGGTGCTGCTGTGAGTGTGTCTAACTTGGCTCGACTGTGGTATCAACGTGTTGCTGGTGAAGTGGGGCTTCTGTTCCCTTTGTCTGGTCCATCCAGATAGCACCACGCACCACCCCGATGGTGTACGTGTGTGCACTACTGCCAGTGTCATATGACCTGAGGATAATTACCCAGTGTGCAAAAATGATCTCTTCCTCTAGGTCTTACTGTATTGGAGAACATGTGTGGAGGCCAAGTCATCTCCAGCAATGCCAGAGCAGGGCAGTGGCACTCTGAAGGGGGTTCATGTCCAGCAGGAGGGCTTCTGGGAATCGCAGCCTGTTATGAGTTGGAATGGACCCACAAGGATCGTCAAGTCCAACCCTGTTGAATGGCTTCCACTCTACGGAGAGGAGCAGTGTCTGCCACACAATCCTCTAAATTATATGGACAAGAAGGTTTATTGGCAGCTTCTCAGACAGTTGGAAAACACTGCTCCCTGCTTGCCTGGTTAGGTACCAGGCTTGATGTTTTATGGTGACAATATTTAGTCTCTGAGCTGTCAGCTCTTGTGCTCTGGAAGTGTGGTGGTGAGAGGTGAATGGCTCCAGGCTGGAGAATTGCCTTTCTTTTGCCTGTCTACCTTCTGTGTTTCTGTGTGTCCTTTTTGCAGGTAGGAAGGCAGTCATAAGGCCATCCTCAGTGTGGTTATGTTGTGACACCCTGTGTGTGAAAAGGTGCTTTCAGCTCAGTCCTTTGCAAGGTTGGTTGTTGCCAGAAACTGAGATGTGCAGGTGGCTGTGAAGATGGTGCTGACCCTGGCAGATTGACTCCTGTGTCAGTCTGGGAATGCTGACCCTCTTTAAAGTTCCTTGTCCATCTTGTTAGAGACTAGTCCTGTCTAGGAGACAACCAGTACTTTGACTTGAATGTGATTTCAGAGTGGAAGATTGGCTTTATGGGTCTTGGAAACATTCTTTCACAATCTCCTCTTCCAGAGCAGGTGGTTCAGCACATTTAGTTTGATGCTTTAAAACTCATTGATTCTCTGATGATATTTTCATGATACAGTTTGCTGTCCATTTGTATCAGAGCACCTACAGGTACCAAAATGGCACAAAACGTGTTGCATCACTTGTGCTTCCCTGGTTCAGCATGTTTTTGCTTATGGTCAGCTCCTTCCCAACAGAACTACTTTAACTTGGCTTTGAGAGGGATTTCAGTGTTGCATCAGGTACTCTGTGAATACGTGATTTTATGCCATAAACCCAAGCATTGTGTGGAAGGAGGGATTCTGGAGAATATAAAGACATGACCGCAGCATGTGGTTGTGTGGTGCTCTCCTGGCTCTAACTTGAATTGTAGTAGAGTGGGTGATGGGCAGAAATGAATAGAAGTCCTGCAGGTGGATTGAGCTGAATTTTTAACAAGAGTAAACTTTAACATTAAACTGATTTGTAACAGGGAAATTGACTCAAGAAATGGCCACATTGCAACATATGATACTGCTTGTCAGGATGAAAGGTTATTTACAGCAGCAAACGCTAGATATGTTGAGTGTAGCAAGAAGTTGTGAAGAAGGGATTTCAAAGGAGATACTTAAAACCAGCACAGCTGCTGGAGAAGACTGACCTCAATCTTTCTGTCTTTTGCTGAGAAATGAGGAAAATATGAATGCAGTTTTAGAGGTGTGCTAACAAAAGAAGTGCTTTTGGAGCAGTTCCTGAGCATCATGATGGAGGATGAAAAAGTTCCTCAAAGCAGCACATGTGTAGAGTGTCAGAACTCTGGCTAAGCATTAGATTCTTGCTTGGTCTTTCCTCCTGGTCTGTCTACAGATCCCCATCCTGTTCTGTGCTGGTCTGATCTCGTGGCTGACCCTGCTTTGAGCAGGAAATTGGACTGGGTGACTTCCCTTTCAACCCAAGTTGCTTTATGATGATGTTATTGAAAGCCAGTCCTGTGGAAAACATCTGCACCTGTGTGGCTGAGGACTGCGATGCACAAGGGTGGGCAAGTGTTGGGAAAAGGGACCTCAGTTTCTGGTGCTGCTGTGATGGTGGCGGTGGTGAGATCCAGTCTCTGCAGACCAAGTGTTGCTTTAGTTTGGAGTGTTGGTGGCCATGGGATTCACCAGAACTGGCTGCAGCAGCTGCTGCAGCCCCCTCCTCCACCTCGCCCTGTCTCTGCCCTCAGCGGAGACAGTGAAAGGGACCTGTAGCAGCTCCTGAACCAGCTCTGCATGGATATGCTGAGCTGGACTTGGTCAGTGCTGACCCACTTCAACTAGGCAGGTAAGTGCAAAGATTCAGTAGCAAGTTCTGCTCATTTATTCCTTCCTGCTTGCTTACTACTGATTTTTGGTTTCATCTGGCTTACTTTCTCAAAGAAGTTGGGGGTGAAGAGGTTACATAAACTGGTTACATGGTAGATGGAGCTTGTTGTGAAGGAGGAGAGTTTGATTTTGTTAATATTGAGGTTAATGAAGAGGAGAAGCAGAGCTGGGAGAAAGTATGTTTGCTAAGTGCTCTCTATGCCAGGCCCTTCATTAAAAGCTTCTAATCTTTGGGGTTTACAGACTTTATCATGGGATGAAGACTTGGTATTTCTGATATCTCAGATTTACAAAATATAAGTGAAGGAAATGCCTGTCAAGGTCCATTTGAACTGCATTTACCCATGATAAAGATAAAAGTTTCCAGCCAACTGGGAAAAAACCCGATAATAAACCAAATCTTTGAGAAAAGAGGAGCCGGTGAGCTGTACAAGGATCAGTTTAATATCAGTCCCTGGAAAGATTCTTAGAGCAGCTCATTAAACAGCTTGTCAGTGTCTATAACATAATAGGATAAATAGTTGCTACACAACTAGTGCTGTTTTATATGATCTGTTCTTCATAAATCCATCTAATTTTGGTTTGACAGGAGAGCTGGCTTATTGCTTAAACAAGTGCTGGGTGTGAATGATCTGAATTCAGCAGGATTCCTGATAGGAATTTGCCACAATGGTAATTTATCAGTTAAGAAGATACAGTTTTGTAATATTTTTAAGCAGCACATCGGGCTGAAAGCCTGTGTGTAGGGGGTTGTCAGTGGCTTTTTGTCAGACCCAAGGGGTTCTTATGACAGAACTCTTGGTCACTGCAGCAGTGAGTACATGTCTGGTGTCCCAATGATGGCACTGCAGTCTGCCTGGGGAGCAGAACTAAGGTGTTGGAAAATGGAGAAACTAAATATTGTAAATGACAGGCAGAACACTGTATGCAGAGGGAGTACATCAAATGCATATATGTAAACAAATTAAGGACTGTGAAATAGAGTACTGAGTTGTAGCTGTGTGAAGCTGCTGCAGTTACTCTGGCTTCCTTTAAATATATTTTTACCCTTTTTACCTTTCCATTTATACTCTTTATACCCTTCCAACTTACCCTTTAAAGATGGGGCTGAAATGCAATGCCACACTTGAGCGTGGAAATCACAGATAGCACATAGAATAATTACTGCTTCAGTTAAGAGAAGTATTATGTTAAGTACATCTTGGAATGAGGCTCCCTGCTTTCACAGCTGGGATAAGAGGGTTATTTCCCTCTTTTTTAAATGCATGATGTATGAAGGAAGGGTAAAGGAACTGGGTGTGTTCAGTGTGTGCTTGGGAAAGTGAGAGGCAATTATCTCCCAACCCAGAAAAGCCTCTTAGCAGTGAGGTGGGTATTAGGAGACACTCAACAACCATTTGTGAAGCACTCAGATGTGTGCTGAGGGAAGTTGCAGAACTCCTTTGGAGAAGAATTTTCAGTCTTTTTTTGTCAGGGAGCTGTCAGCACGTTTAGCCTGTCTGCAGAAGGCAGGGTGTGCTGACGGGACCCCAGGGCATAACTTTTGCTCCACAGCTTCTAAAAACTAAAACATCAAAAAATGTGTTTCTTAAGCAGACTAGTGAAATTAAATGAAGTATTTAGGACAGTTATCAGCTGCCTGGAACTTAAAATTGCAATTTTAAGCAAATTTATTGAGTTGTGTGGATTTACCATACCAGAACAGCTGCTCTTCCTGGCTTTTATTTCCTGTGCTCAGCATCAACAGAATCGTTACGAGTGTTTGAATTTGCCTTTTTCACGGAGCTTGCTTGGAAAAAAGCCACAAGAAGCTCTTGCTTTTTCTGGACAGATTCTTTGCTGGAGAAGGTCCCGCAGCCCAAAGGATTGTCCAGGCAGTCCTGGTGTCACTGTGCTGGGCAGGGTTTGCTCAGGAGGGCAATTGGTGTGTCCTGGGCAGTCGCGGGGTGTGGGCTGGGACAGCTGAAGCGATGCCTCCACATGCCTGTGGATGAACCCAGGTTGTCCAGAAAGGGACTGCTGGCTGCCAGTCTGCTGCTGTCTTACTCCATCCTGGATCTTTTCCATGCATCTCTCCTGTAGGAACTTGAGTAATGTTTTCATCATAGATAGGATTTTTATATATTTTTTTAAAGTTTAAATAATTTGCTTGTTATTAGCCTGCATTGCAAAATTTTTTGCCCACGAGAGAAGAAAATAAGATGCCAAGACAATAAATTGAAGTTTTTGTGGAGAGCACAGGGGAGAATTGATGCTCATGATTCATTTGAGTAGCTGTGCTTTGGAATTGCCTTCTCCTTCCCGCATATGAGTCACTCAATTGGTATGATGTCTTTCTCCAAAAATCTTGATGACTTTTGCTGTGTAGCAATAAAAGTTACAATATCAATATCTGGGGTTTTTTCCTTGCAGAATTTGGTGTTCATTTAGCAGAACTGACTGTGGATCCTCAGGGAGCTCTGGCCATCCGGCAGGTGAGTTTGCCTGGAACTGCAGAAAGAATTTTGATGGAAATTTCCTTGGTTTTTAAAGTATTCTTCCATGTTTCTACATGAAAAATTGGAAGTAGCTTTCTATTACTGTTTCTCCACGTTCTTTTTAATTTCTCTAGAGTCTTTTTCTTTCAACATTATTCAGGTATTATACTCTTACCTTTTTTGAAAATATTGCTTTTTGGACTTAATAAACCTGGTGCTAAGATAATACTGTACTGGAAATGGACACAACTTAGGAGGTGGGTGGTAGACATCAGCAAGCAGAAGTGTGGCTTGTCTTTGCAGAAGCTTTTTCTGTAGGTGTTTTCCTCCTTGAAGAAATTGTTTTGGTTCTGTATTTCTTTAGTTACTTTGTGACCTGTATCTCATGCCTTTCTGGAGCTGCTTCCTTGGGTCAGTGCTGTGCAGGCCATTGCTGCTCAGTGGATCTTTTTACTGCAGTAACTTTGTGGTCCATTTCATTGATTTTTTGCATTTTTGGCACGTCCTGATGCCCCTCTAAAAGCAGCGTGATGGGACGGGAGGCTGAGCAGATGGGTCAGGGGCAATCCTTGCAATGGATGCAGGATTTGTCCCTGATTCCTGACCTCTCTCCTGGTACAGCTGGCATCCGTCATTCTGAAACAGTATGTGGAAACTCACTGGTGCTCTCAGTCTGAAAAGTTTAGACCTCCAGAGACCACAGAAAGGGTAAGACTTGGTTTCACATTATCTGGTTTGAAACACTTTATCCATCAAGAATATTAATTATGTAGGCAGCTAAAGAAGTACCAGTGCTCTTGTGTATTTTGAGGATTAATGGCTTCAGTTAAGGTTTTTTGACGTTTTCTACTTCAAAAGTCTGTTTTCAGTTGCTTAAAACAACACTGGGCTTGAGAAGCTTGGGCTGCTTCCTGTAGGGAAAGTTCAGCCATAATGCTTCTGCTGCTCTCAGAGCAAGACTAGAAGAAAAGCTGCTTTCTAAGTTTCACAAATACTGATTCTGGCAGTCATTTTTTGGAGATTTGCTAAATCTTCTGTTGTACATCTTGGGACTTAGAGGTTATTTTCCCATGACAAATTTTAGTTTAAAGCTGCTGAGTTTCATTAAAAATCTGCTCAGCAGGTGTATTTAACAGCTAAGATGGCCAGAGATTCCAGCCCTTTCCACTCTGACTGTTGACTGGAGCATCTTTCATATCTACAGTATGATTCATCTCATCCAGAGATAATTTGCTTAAATTATGCCCCAGAAGTGGCTTTTATTTTTTCCTGTCCCTTCAGGGTTGGGTGACTGTTCTTGTTTACTGAAATCTTCCAAAGTAAGCAAACATAGTCCCTGACACTGGAGCTGGGATTTATCTCAGCTGACTCTGGATGTCTTCCATGTGGATCTGTACATCCTGTGCAGTTGCAGCTGTGAGCTATTTACTCTGTGCTTGTCTGATGCTGTCTGTGAGAAGATGCTATGTTAAAACACACCATGCAGTTTTCCCTAAAATATTACAGGGTATAACGTGCAAGAGAGTTTTTGTCTCCTGGATGTTCATTTTGTAAAACCAATATTGAATCAATATCAAGATACAGTCATAGGTCTAAAATTTTTTTATTAGATTGTGTTATGGCTGTGAATCTGTTCTAAATACTGTTGTTCTCTACAGGCAAAAGTTGCTATTAGGGAGCTGCTGCCCAATGGGCTGAGGGAGTCCATCAGCAAGGTGCGCTCGAGCGTCGCCTACGCCGTGTCAGCCATCGCCCACTGGGACTGGCCCGAGGCCTGGCCCGAGCTCTTCAACCTCCTCATGGAGATGCTGGTCAGCGGCGATGTCAATGCAGTGCATGGAGCCATGAGAGTGCTCACAGGTGTGTGGGTGCCAGGGCTGGGCAGGGCTGCTGTAGGAAGCTGTTCAGGCTTTTCCTTGTGCCGGTATTCTGTCACGTTTCATCCAAATTGAAGAAATTGGAATTTTCTTCCTCTCTTCCTCTGGGCCTGGTGGCCGTCGCTGGCTGTGGAATTGTGTGCTCAGCAGGTGTCATGAGAACTGGGGAAGGAGCTGCTGTGCTGCAGGTTAGAGCTCAGCAGGGACTTTGATTGTAATACCCTGTTTTCCAGATACGTGCAGTTTTTAGTGTGATATTTTTCTGCTTGCCTTCGAGGATTGCCTTGGGTAGATTAGATGGCCCTGGTCTAGTGAAGCACAAATCAATGTGTTTCCAATACACTTAGTGTTTCCCAATGGTTCTATTGTTGCTGTTGCCTGCAAATTGGATTTCTTATAAGAGCTTCTCTTCTTTTTCCATTTTTTAGAATTTACCCGGGAAGTGACAGACATACAGATGCCACTTGTAGCTCCAGTTATTCTTCCAGAGATGTACAAAATTTTCACAATGGCAGAGGTATGAACTTCACAGTGAGGTTGGTATTGGATGAAATTAGTGGGAATGTTTCTTGGAACAGAGAAACTCCAGATTTAGTGGTTAAGTCATACTTAAAGAATTGTCTTGATGATGTGATAGTTGATGGCAGCTAATGTTTCAACAGAAAAGTTGAAGCCAGTGATAAAATAAAAGAACAAAGCTAAAGCAAAAATGAAATACGATTAAAAGATAATTAAAGGAAGTATCTTGTGTAAAAAGAATGTTGTGTTCCTGATGTTTAACTTTTCTGTAGGTGTATGGGATTCGCACGAGGTCGCGTGCAGTGGAGATATTTACCACGTGTGCCCACATGATCTGTAACATGGAGGAGTTGGAAAAGGCAAGAGTTTAACTTGACGTACAAGATACTTTGAATTCAAACTGAGTGAGGTTCTAAAAATTGTTAACATGAAAATGAAACATTGGGAAATTATGTGCTGTGTCAGCTGGAATTCAGGGGAAGAGGCTGTAATTTAGTACATGTAAAGTGGCTGACTCCCTGCTTTACATGTATGCCTTGATAGTGGGACTTGGTTTCCATGATTAAGGTTAATTTATGGCTTATCAACAGACATGCTTGTACCAGCTCAGGAAAGGGGGGAGTCAGCATGGGGAGGAGATAGAGTATCATCCCTTTGTTTGGAAATCCCTGGCTTAGCTTCCAATCTTCAGGTGAACCGTGTGTCCCGATGACCTGCCAGGCCTTGGGCACCTGGGTAACATGGGGCCCTTGGGTGAGGCTTTGGTTCCAGGCTCCTGGAGCTTCACCTGCTGCTTCAGGAGGCGCCTTGGCCTTGTGTTCCTGAAGGGGTGGGGCAAGCCAGACCCAGCCCCTTTTGGGAAGAATAGCTGTTAAGAAACAAGCACTGCAGTTAAGCAGCTTAAACATGAGTCTCCTGTCTGGCTCTAACTGAGCACATCTGCATTATTTCAAATGGCCTTTAACAAGTGGTTTTTCCAGCACTCCTGGGCAATAAATAGTTATTTTTAACTTTTTAGGATGTGAGGATAAGGAAGGGTGACTCTTAATCTAGAAGCTGATCACTGCTGAGTGGCTCAGTGTGTTGTTCCCTCCCTATTTGCACAGGGAGCAATCCAGTGCAGGCTTTTGGAAAGTTCTGGTAATTACACTGTGTCTGCACTGCCATGACAAGGTTATTCATGCACTGTATCATGCAGCTCATACCAATATCCAAAAGATAGTAGTAGCTGTCCACTCTTATTCTGGAGAAGGGCTGAAAGTGTCCTTTACATTGAATACTAAACCTTTTCTATTGAAATTTTACTTAAAAAAAGAAAAGAAATGAAAAAGGGAATCCTTTTATAAATGGCATTTCCTAATTGATTTAAACGCAGGACTTTGCTGTCCTGGCCATGGAGTTATGAGGAATAATCTCAATAAAATTATTTTGGTCCTGTATTGCTTGCTCTGCCAAGGACTGCTTATGGAGTACTCTGACATCTGGAAAAATACTTGCTGCATTTTCCTAGGAAGAATCATCCTGTTAATCTTCAGGCCAGCTGTTGATGCTCAGCTTGTTTGGTGTGGGGGATGGAGGCTCTGCAGGGAGATAAATGCCAGTCGCAGGGTTTGGGCTAATTGTGTGTGTGATGGAGTCACCCCAGGTTGGTTTTGTAGCCTGGGGGTGGTGGGGTGCAGGGCAGGATTCAGTTCACCAAATGAAATGCCTCTCTAGGAGGGGTTGAGCACTGCTCCTGGGGCTTTCCCGACTGGATTGTCTGGATCTCTCTTGAGACTCCAAAGTGATGAGTGAGATGTGTGTGTTTTGTGGCAGCCTGTGCTGTGGGGTTCTGAAGAGTGGGATTTAGCTGAGCTTAGTTCCTAACATAAGGAGAGAACCCAAGTGATGTCTGAAACAACTTTCACGTGACTTTAAAATATTCTGCAGTTGCCGTGAGTTCCTCTTCCATTTTGTACCAGAAAAATGCAATTGGTGTTGCTTCTAGGGCTTTACCTTTCAGATGTGGGGGTTTTGTGTCTGGTATTCACCTGTGCTTGCATTGTCTGTAACCAGGGTGCAGCCAAGGTCCTGATTTTTCCTGTGGTGCAGCAGTTCACAGAAGCCTTTGTCCAGGCCCTGCAGATGCCTGATGGACCAACATCGGACAGCGGGTTTAAGATGGAAGTTTTGAAGGTGAGTTACTTAGGGCTGATTAAGTGGAGAAAGAATTGAATACCAACACAGAGATGTGCTGGAAAACAAACTCACATGGCACATCTCCAAGTACTGCTCATGGTATGAACAGTGAAGGCTTTTGGCTCCAGCACCATCAACAGTGAAATAAATTGTTCACCTGTACTGAAGATATCTATGATGAGATCCATGAGGATCTGTCTGTAAAATGGTCCACAGGAATCCAATCCATAGGGCCATCTGTCCTTGTCATTTGCTGATCTAATGTATCTTGGATATGTCTTGAACACCATAATCTGTAGTTAAATACCAGTCTTTTCTAAGGGTGCTGCAGAATTCTGCTGCAGTGAAGTTGTAAAAGCTTATTAAATGCAGGTGCTTTTCTGGAACTTGGCCTGCTTTTTAATGCTAAATGATCTCTGAGAAAGAGAGATGGAAGGTCTTTGTGCTGTCCTGGTTTCCTGGAGAAAGGAGATTGGGTTGGAGAGCTCTGTTTGCATGGGAATGAGAGCCAGTGCAGAGCCCTGTAACAGCTTGGAAAGCACTGCAGCTGTAGGGTGTGCTGCCTGCAGCGTGGGAGAGCAAAGAACCAAAAGCGTAAGTTGCAGGATCAAATCCAGATCTTTCATTTCCCTGCCTGTGTGCTGGGGTAAGCAAGACTCAGGTCCGTGTGCAGGTTTCTGAGGATGGGCACTGAGGCCTATTCAGCCACATACCCTGAAGAAAGCAATAAGGAAGTTACTGAAAACAAGTATCAAAAGGTTTTCAGGATGACCAGCTTTGTGCTGAAGTAATGAAAAATAGATGCCGGGAGGGTGCTATCATGTTACACAAACCAGCAGCTCCTGAGCTCTGTGTTATGGAACTTGTCTCAGTCCTGTTCAAGGCAGCAGTACCTGGTCTGGGTATCCTGTGGCTTCTTAGTGAAGGGCTGCGGGTCTTGTACTCTGGGAACAGCTAGAGCTGTTCTTGCTCTGCAGCACTACTGGAAAGGAGTTTGGGGAAGGATGTTGGCAGTTTTTGTTGAGAGATTGTCTCTTGTGGGGTTTTTTTCGCTTTCTGTTGCCTGTACACTGGGATTCCTGGGGCAGTGATATATAGGAACAGCAACATGAAGGGGACACTGCAGGGTATCATCTTGATTTGAACAGACTGCAGCTCAAGAATGTTTTAATCTCTTACTCCAGATAATCACATTTGGATTGTTAATGAGTAGTGATATTTTTTAGCCTCCACAGAAAGCAGTTGTAACTGATGGCTTCACTCTAAACCAGGCCAGGCCAGTTCTGTTCTTGTTACATCAATGCATTCTGCAGCCTTTTCTGTTATTTAAGTAAGCGCTTGCTGGCAGTGGGCTGTTTGCACGGGTATGTCAGCACTGGTCCCACCAGGAGGTTCTTGAACAATGTGACAGGCTGGGAAAGTCTCTGAGGAAATGTCACCATGTTCTTGCTGTGCTCCTTAGCTGTGTGAGGGCCTCTGCCTTTGGCCTCTGCAGGGGAGGTGCAACACAAGAGGATTTGGATCTGAATACCCTGCTGTGTGTCGGGTGGCATCGTTGGCAGCAGAGAATCAGTGTGGATTTAAACAGTAAATTCAGGAGATCTGCTGCTGACAAGTGGTTTGTAGGAGGCTCTTTGTGAAGAGATGAGTGTTCTGGCTGTTGACTTAAGGCAATTCATGGTTTTGTCACTTAGGGTTTCTAAGCTGATGATAGCAATTTTCTAAGGAGAAAGGGATTCAGGTGAAAGACCCATGAATTGCCTTCACTTCCAGAGAAGTGGATTTTATTGTCATTGTAATGCAGAAGTAAGAAACCTTAGGGGATTATTTAAACCAGCTCTACAGATGAGGTCATTACAGGAACCCCTTGAAAAGCTGATACAATGGAAGAGGGAATTGAGACTTTTTTATAGCGTATTTCCAACCAGATGCAAACTCAATCCCATCTTCTTTTCCTTAATGAAGTGCTGTGTGGCAAATGACAGGTAGACTTTTTTTTTCCCTTCTCTGTCACTTGAGAGCTTTGTACTCCAAGGTTCATGGAGTTCTTGATGGAAATCAGAGGCAGCCCTGACCTAACCTGTTGTGCTGTCCATGAGAATGTTCTGCAGGACAGTGTCAGAAGCTTTAAGGAATGCTGTTGCAGTGTGCACATCTGCCTGATCCCTGGGACAGTTATCCTGGTTAGGGGAGTGAATAGTTTGGATCACATCATGGGGAACCACTGATGGTTAATGTGTCCCAAGTTGTTCCCACTATAGTTACAAGTTTATAAGTAGTTATCAGCAGGAAATCAGGGCCTTTGATCCTTGGAGGAGACGGGACGTTTGGCCGCAACAAAAATATCAAGTGTGAGGACTAGAAGGAAATACCCATGATGTAATTTATTGTTGTGTTTGATAGTTCAGCATGAATTAAATTGATGTCTCTAAGAGTGAATGAGCTGCAACTGTGCAATTGAATCCTAATTCCGGTGTTGAACATGCCACTATTGATTATTTTGAGAGAAACAGAATGATTAAACATGACAGGTGAGAGATTTAAGGCAAATTTCAGAACAATGGAATACAAATACGGTGTACTTAGTGTGCAGTAATATATCAGGAACACCAATTAGCCAACAATCTAAAGCATCTTGCAGCCTTGCTGTTGTGCTTCTTCATTTGTGCTTAGAAGCTGTTCAACACCTGTGGGTCAGAGAAGTTATGTTTACGTTTTTCCTGATGCTGGAACAAATAACTAGCTAGAAAAAATAATTAATCGTAATTTCTTTGTTCTTGGATGGAAGATGAGGTGGTATCTGTGTCTTGGGACAAATTTCCTGAGTTTATGAACGAGGTACTTCACCTGTCTGCTGAGCTCTGACTGACAGTCAGCTTTAGCGTGCTCTCTAGTGTGTATTTTAAGCTTTTTATCCAAAAATTTGGGGATTTCTTCATCTGTTTAAAGACGCAATCAGGAAGAGAAGCAATAAAAGGCTTCGATAGAGTGACTTTAAGGAGCAGTGCTCTGAAGAGAGAAGGAGAAGGGATTTCTTGAAGGATTAATAGGTGGTGGAGCACTACATGGGGATTGGCAGAGGATCTGTGAAGCAGTTCTTTTTCAGACAAGCAGTGGGAATTGGCAGAATGAGGGGCCAGGGGTTGAAGTACAAAATCTGACAGCAGAGTCCTCTGTTTTTTAATGACTTTCTCTGCAGGAATGTGGTGACCTTGCAAATGCAGCCTTCTATTGTTACAACTGCAGAGCCATTGAATTGAAGAACTCTCTTAGCACTCCAGCAGTGCTTCCTGCAAAGTCGTTTGGGTGTAGAGCTTAGAAACATTTACATAGGGTTCATATGCAGTGGCATATGGAACAATTCTGTTTGGATGCTCTGGTGGCCCTAGGCAGGGTGTTGAGTTTGCAGCAGTCCTGAAGATCAGGTTCACATCCTTTGCCAGCACCTGCATAATTTTTTTTTTCCAGAGACTTCAGCAGGTCTTTTCTGTAATGCTTCCTTCTAGCACCTGCCAGACTCATTCCCAAACCCACATATCTGGGTTATTCCTGATGCCTGCTCATCTCTAATACTGATATTAGATTGCTGTTGTTTTTCTGGAAGGTGAATTACTATTTTTTTATTTCTATTAATGTACCCAGTGCTGCAAACAAACAAACTGCACAGTGTGGTTTGTATTGGGTAAGCACAAACAAACTGACACCTCTGTGTCTGGGAGCAGCCACCTCTCAGGCAGTCTGTGAGGGGCTGTTCCGTAACAAGTGTAACACAGCTGGAGCTGTGCCCCTGGAGAAGAGAGGGGGGAGTGAGAGCTCTCTCACTCCTGGAGGATCCCAAAAGGCCTTTGGCAAGTGTCAGTGGAAGGGCTCCCCTAAGTCAGAGGAAAGTCCACTTTCATGAAAGTCCAGGCACAATCCCCTGTGGAGCTGCTAAGCTGCTCCCAGAGCAGCCCCTGTGCTGGGCTGGCACAGCCACTGGTGTCTGCAGCCAAAATGGGAAGGGAATTGTTCTGGATGGGTGTTTGCTTCTGCAGCTACTCTCTGGGTGTGCAATGGATGTGTTGCTTGCATGAGTAGAAGTGTGGAAAATGGGCAGTAGTCTGGTTTTACATGACATTAGAGTTCTTTTTCTGGGACAAGACACTTCCAGGGTAATTGTATCCAGACAGTGCTGCACAGTGATGTGCTTTGGATTTGAGTCATTGCCTTACCCACCGCATTATGGCATTATTTTCACTCCAAAGTGCCGCATCTTGTGTTATCCCTTTGCTTCCCTGCAAAAGAGGAAACACCAAGACAGGTGTGTTGGTCAGTGTTTGAGCAAGAGAGGGGACTGCGCAGTCAGGAGTGAGAGGAAACCTCAGTGAGAGGAAGACTTTGGATGATCTCAGTTGTTAGTGAAACAGCAGCCTTTGAATTTGAGTGTAGTGATGGCTTTCCCAGTTTCACTTTTGACTGATACTCCTTTTGGTTCCAGGCTGTGACAGCACTTGTGAAAAACTACCCAAAGCACATGGTTTCATCAATGCAGCAGATCCTGCCCATCGTCTGGAACACCCTTACGGAAAGTGCTGCTTTATATCCTTGGTGGTGAATGGGTTTAACTGGAATCAAACGAGACAAACTCAGTCTCATACCCAGTAATGACCTGACTGCTGGAGAAGCACAATATGTGGAGTGCTCTGCCCTGTCAGACAAACAGGATATTTCTCTTACTTCAGGAGGCTCCACTAAGTTTTTTTTAGCTTAAAATGTATACTGATTGATGCATGTGCCCATGTTACAGTGGCTGTAGAACTGCCACAAGCTCTGCATTGTTTGTAGTACTTTTTTGGTAAAAATTGCCTTCTTTAGAAGCTGCTGGTCGCAGTGTAAAGACTTCAGGACAAGGAGAGCCAGCAGTACCCCTTGCTGCAGCAGAACTAATGGCTGATTGCACTTGCTGCAGAAGCTGATTTGCCATTTGAATTTTCAGTCATTGCTCCACTGCACACCCAGCTGTGCCAGAGTGGTCTGTGGGTGCCCAGTACTTGACAACTGATGACTCAAATCTCTCCATATTGTTTTTTCAGACACCTGTTAAAATACAGTGGAAGGTGTATCTGCCCATGGCAAGGGGATTGGAATTACATGGTCTTTAAGATCCCTTCCAACCCAAACAATTTTGTGAATCTATGAAAGTACAAGAAGCTGTTGGATTTTTGATGGTGTGTTTCTCCCTCTCCTGTCCTGTCTCCTGCTGGTACCTGAACTGACAAAATGGGCTTTTGTTTGCAAAAGGGAAGAGTCTTGTTCTTCCTTTCCTTGTGTTTGCTCTGGTAATAGTTGAATCTTCAATTCACCATCCCCAAAGAAAGCTCCTGCCTCTTTACCTCCAGGTTAGTTTTCTGCCATTTCCCAGGGCTGGCGCTTGTGGGGAAGCTTGGTAGGAGCAGAGCCAACCTAAGGTAGGATGTGGGAGCACGGGGTGGCTCCTCACCCTTGGGCAGCAGGGAGGTGTTGAATTGGCTCACATCCCCTGGAAAGAGTGAGTCTGTTCTTGCAAAATTAATATGAATGAAGTTGTGGGTTACCTTGGTAGGTTTGATCTAAGTTAATCAAATAATATGAAGGATGTGCTGATGTGAGGTGTGAGTGGTGTGTGGAAAGTGGTCTTTGAACTTGGGCAATGCACAAAGCCAGGAGCTCCTGGGGTTGTTTTCTCTGTGAAGCACAGGACCCTGCATAAAATCAAAGGGTTTCTTAAGAACAAAACCATCCCAAGTGATCAGGAATTTTAAGACAGGAACAGATTAATTCCAAAATAGATGTTGTTCTTTAGAAAGAAAGCATTTTCTTAACTCCAGCCACTTATGTGAGAACAGAAGTAAATTACACAGAAGAGGTGGAGGATCCTGTGGATTCTGATGGTAAGAACTTGCACTTCACTTTTCTTTTTGAAGAGGAATGGAGTTACCTAAATATTGCTGTCAAAACAGTGACTGAAACACTGTGGGAGGTTGTGCTAAAGGTGCGTTTCTGATGTTGGAATGCTGTCCGTCACTTCTTTGCAAGTTACTTGTGATTGTGATCAGTGAAGCCGCACAATTTAAGTTTTCTAATGGCTCAAGGGGTGAGTTCGGCAACAATTTTGAGGTAAAAGTAGTGGGACTAAAGAAAATCAAATAGGTTTTGAGTTGAGCTTGATAAATTTTAATGAGGGGTTTGTGGTGGGAAGAGAGCAGGAAGTGATGAGGTCAGAAATCCTCCTGGGGCTGCTGCTGCACTTGCTGTTCCAGGAGAATGAATAAATATCTGCTCAGACAAGCTAACAGTTTGTAATTATTTTCACATCCATTTGTGCCTTTTTGTATGTTGGCATGTTCAGTCATGTTCTTTTTTGTTTTTTCCACTTTGTTCAGGTGAAGTTTTGGGCTTTGAAAATCTGGTGTTCAGCATATTTGAATTTGTTCATGCCTTGTTGGAAAACAACAAATTCAAGAGCACAGTGAAGAAGGCTCTGCCAGAGCTGATCTATTACATCCTGCTTTATATGCAGATCACAGAGGAGCAGGTGAGCATGTTTGTGTTGTGTAGGAAACAAAGGAAATGAGAGATTTAAACCAGCAAGTGTCCTGGGAGGAGTTTCAGTGCGTGGAAGCTGCTGTAATCTAACAGGCTGTTCCATCACTTTGCTGTGGCAGCACTTAGAGGTTCCAAAATGGTACAAGGTGGACAGTAAATCACAGATCACAGAATGGTTTGGGTCAGAAGAGACTTTAAAGCCCATCTCTTTCCACCCCCTGCCATGGGCAGGGACACCTTCCATTATCCCAGGTTGCTCCAAGCCCTGTCCAGCCTGGCCTTGGACACTTTCAATGATGGGACATTCACAACTTCTCTGGGCAACATATCCAGTGTCTCAGCACCCCCATAGTAAGTAATTTCTTCTGTAAGTAAAGGAATTTCTTCTGTAATCTAAACCTACCATCTATCAGTTTAAAATTGTTGCCCCTTTTCCTGGGGCCCTGGTAAAAGGGCTTCATTTTTAAGGCAATTATAAGGTCTCCCTGGAATCTTCTCCACGCTGAACAACCGCAGCTCTTTCAGGCTTTCTTCCCTCATTCTTCCATGATGCATTGTGCTGTGAAAATGAGGATCGTCATGCTGAAAGGGATAAACAGGTTTCTGTGAGAGTGTAAATGTTGTGCTAGTAGGGTGAAATAATTTGTACTGAGATTCTACATGGCTCCTGGCCTTACAAGCCTGACAGCCATCATCTTTAAGTTTAGGTAGACATGCATAAAAACAAGCACTCTGTTAGAAGATTTATCTGCTTCTCCTACTTCCTCATCTAAAAATAAAGCTGTGTAGCATTGATTCCAGGTCAGTCATTAGTTCTGTCAAACTCTGATCTGAAATGAGGGGCAGAAGAGCAAGATGAGCTCAGAACAAAGAGAGTTTCTTCTTTTCAAAGGTTTCTCCAGTGGAACAGAAGAAAAATCAGTTGAGGATGAAGACTTCTTATGGCAGAGAAAAATTCTGAAAGTAGTTTTCCAAAACAGGTTGCGGGGAGCAGCAAAGCGACCTTTTACACATGGTGTCCTGAAGTCTCAGCTGCCCTGTCCATTTTGTCTCCTCTAGATAAAAGTTTGGACTGCAAATCCACAGCAGTTTGTGGAGGATGAAGATGATGATACATTTTCCTACACAGTGAGAATTGCTGCACAGGATCTGCTGCTGGTATGAAATGTATTCCACATTTAGATACTGAAATAGTAATAACAAATATCAAACCTGGCTTCAGGAAGGGCATTTATAGAAAAGGCCAACTTTTAACAGTCCATACAAATGAGTGTTGCCATTTCCTTCCGCACAGGCTGTGGCTGCTGATTTCCAGAATGAGAGTGCAACTGCTCTGGCTGCAGCAGCTACGAGGCATCTGCAGGAAGCTGAGCAGGCTAAAAACAGCGGCGCTGAGCACTGGTGAGGGCTGGGGCGGAGGGGACGGCGCTGGGGCGGAGGGGACGGCGCTGGGGCAGAGGGGACGGCGCTGGGGCGGGTGTCGAGCTCATCTGCAGCACTGGGTCCACCATGATTTAATCACATTTCATTTGTGACAGTGCTACTGATGGGCAAGGATGGAATCGGAGAGCTCTGGTTAGAAGAAGCAAAAGGAAGTACAGCACTTCTTGAGCCAGATGATGAAATCTTCATGTGGAGTACTTTGGGCAGTTCCTAGCACAATCTCCTGGCACTATCTGTGCCAAAGCTCCCTCTCTTCAGAGCTTGACATTCCTTAAAACACCTCATGGGAAACGATAATTAGTTAAACAAAATCAGAAGAGAAATTTGCAATACTTCATGTTCAGTTAATTGGGATAAAAATTTCAGGGAAAAAATAAATATATATATAATTTTTTTTTTTTTTTACTTGATGTCAGGAAGAGAGGTGCTGTATGCTGTATGGTGTGTGTTCAATCTTAGAACTTCAGAGTTGCAGTTTTTAATGTTATTTGGGGATAGAAGAAGAAAACTCTGTTGCAGGAGTACCTGGTTGCTGGTCCACAGTGATTCTCTCCTGGTTTTACAGTGCATTGGTTCAGTTTAGTTTGAACGTTAGTGTCAGAGTAGCCCCTCTCATAATGAGCAGCAATGGAATGGCTGCAAAATCAGACATTAAGTCCCCATCTGCCTCAATTGTGAGAAGTTGTAGAGTAGGGTCTTGGCTTTACAAATAAAACCAAGGAGAGGTGGTATTTGCACGTAGTTCTATATCATCATAATTAACGAAATGTTAATGCAAAACTAGATGTTTTTAAACTTTTAATGTACTGAGTATCCCAGTGCTTCTGCACATAAATAATGAAGGCATGGCTGGAATACAAGCTTTCATGGAAGAGTCTCCTTTTTATTAATTGGAACAAGTATAAGAATAAGAACAAAATTGGAACAAGTAACAACTATTCCGCCGATATTTTAGGAAGTGACTGAGAATGTTGCCTATCCTGAGGGAGTTTCCAAGCCTCCATTTTGCAGTTTGTAAATGTTCATCACTTTGAGGGCTTTTTAAAATTCTCTTTTGGGATCAGGGAAGTAGTTGTGGTAACTTAGACCAAAAAATTACTTGTGGCTTCACTTCGGAATATGTATTTATTTCTTGAAGTGATGATGGAGGAAAAGTCTTAAGGCATCTGAACTATTTTGCAGGTGGAAAATACATGAAGCCTGTATGCTGGCCCTGGGCTCAGTCAAGTCTATAATTACAGACAGTGTGAAGAATGGGAGAATACACTTTGATATGCATGGCTTCCTGACAAATGTGGTCCTGGCAGACCTCAATCTTTCAGGTATGTGGGACCCTGCATCCCTGGGAATAACTGCTGGGTGCCAGACACTGGCAGTCTCTGATAAATCAGTCAGATTGATGTGTGCATGTGCTATTGGAAAATGCAGCTGTGCACCTTGCACACATGAAAAAAATAAATCTTGTGAGTTCCCACATGCTCCCAGTTCTAGTGTAAGTCCTTTATATGTGGGACTGTGCTTTCAGCTGGATCTCATTGTTGGCTGGATGCATGAGCCTGTAGGGCCTGGGGAGCTGGGTGGAAAATAGCTGTTCTGATGTCTTGTGTCTGTTCCTGGGAAAGTCACCAGCAGTGTTTAACCGCCTTCAGAATTCCTGCTGCACCATATCATCCCATTTGTTTTATGCTGAGGCTGACACTAGTTGGAGCACATGAGTTCAAATAATGCTCCTGGCTAAATGGGATTCTGTTATTGGGAACTCAGCAGGATTTTGCTCTCTGTGTTATCTTACATCAGCGTGCAAGAAAGTCAGAGGAATTGTTGAAAGCCAGACCTCAAAAGTCCTTGCGAATTAAAATTTTAGAAGTTTAATGCAATGTGAGCATAATTGATGAGTCCACATTGAGTTGTGTCAGTGCAGAAAAAAACTGATTCCTGGGTTCCTTTTTCATCAAAGAAATACTTACTTAGCCCATTACAAAGAAGGGTTTTTTCCTTTGTGTTAATTTTGAATGAAGAACTAGTGTACAAAGTGCATAGTGTGCAATGCATGTAAGAAACCAACCTCGGCAATTTACATATATTTACATTCATTTACATGTGTGGCATTGGGTTGTAAATGAGCTACGGTGCTCCAGAAGGGCTCCCCAGAGTCAATGTGTTGATGGCTCTCCAAGGATATCCATTTAATGGTCAGTAATGGTACAGACAAAGAAATGTTGTGTTTTATGATACTGACTTAAAAAACAAAGCTCTTCTCTTGCTGTACATCTTGCACAGAGTGTTTTATGTCCTCATCTTAAAATTAGTACTTGCAGGAGCATAAATAATGGCAGTAAAGATGCTGAGGAACAGAGAGCATCATCACTTTGAGGCCAGCCTAGATAGGTAAGGAGATTCATAGTCTGAAAAGGCAGCAGGATTAAGTGTGATAAAGATGTATCATACCTTGGTGAGTGCAAGCAGGTGAGTGGATAATGAATGTCCACTGCTTCTGTGGTGCTGGTGAACCACAGAATTCTGTTCTGTTACTGCAGGGTGATGGCTGCAGACTAGTAATGTAATCTGTGAAAGGTTCCCGGGTATGAGCTCTGTTACTCTAATTCTTCTCTCTAAGATGCTGCTGTTTTCTGAAGTTGGGGACAGAATATTGAGCTGGATAAATGGGAATTACTGGAAAAGCCTCTGTTCTCTTTCTCTGCTTTTGTTCAGTGATGAACAAATTCAAGTGTAAATAGTTGAAGGGAGGAGGTTTTTTAATAAATGAGAAATTATTCTTTGAAATAACTAAGAAAATAAACTGGATTCTGCCTGTGAACAAAAATTCTTTGTATGCCTGCACACTTGTCTTGTGCGTCACATTTCAGTGTTTTCCTATTGGGATGACAAGATTTTAAATAATGGATGGAAGCAGCTGTGATTTTAAACTCATAAAGCTTATTCTGAAACCACTGAGGTTTTTTGTTTTGCTGCAGTGTCTCCTTTCCTCCTGGGCCGGGCCCTGTGGGCTGCCAGCCGTTTCACCGTGGCCATGTCTCCAGAGCTCATCCAGCAGTTCCTGCAAGCCACTGTCAGTGGATTGCACGAAACCCAGCCCCCCTCTGTCCGGATCTCTGCAGTCAGAGCCATCTGGGGGTAAGCAAACCCTGGGCTGTTCCACAGCCCCAGGGACAGGGGTATACATCACACTGATAAACTGGTTTGTTAAAGTAGCATTTCTGTTGGGCTGTGGGAGGTTTTTGCTGAAATAGATGTCAGCTTAAAAAGTGTAAGCAAACAGGTTTAAAATAGAATAACTCTAATGAGGAATATGGAATTGAGATTCGAGGTTGGCTACAGTAAAAGTGTTGTGATGGATTATGGTCACAAGGAGGAGCAGCACTAGGTAGTGTTGGAAAGCACAAGGATGAAACCCAGATTACTCCTGTTTGGTCGTGAAGGTGACTGACATCATACAGGCCTATGGAACCAATCACAGTAGTAAGGAGTGTTTGGGGTTTGATTTTCTTACCCCATTTTTGTCAGAAGGAAGCTCTGCTGTACTGATTCTAAAGTAAAAAATGAACATTAGTGTAAAATCAAAAAACCAGTCACAAAAAATCTGCTAAAACCTGACTGTTCCCCACTCTATTCTTCCAAACAGCACTTTGTCTCTTATTTGCACTGAAATGTTAATGAATAAATAAAGTCAGAGACTTATGGCTTAGTTATTCCTGAAATTGCTTTATCATCCTCCAGCTCACTTGTAGAACATGGTTACAAAACACTTTGTAAGCAGTGTCTGTCCTGGACATTGTTCCTTTTCTCCATCGATGGGCAGTTCTTAGGAGAGATCTGTCACTGAGGGGCAGTAGAAGCTTCTAACATCACTTGGCTCAACTCTGCTTTTGTGAACCTCAGAGGTGGAATGAGGAGGGCAGATTTCTGGTGAGAGCTTTCCTCCTCCTTCCTGCTGAGCTGCTGGGAGGTCAAACAGTGGTGGACTGATGCAGAGAAGTCCTAGAGGAGTGAACTTAAGGAATAAGAATGGACAGGATGAAACAACCCCTTATGTATTATCTAGAATGAAATATATTTAAGTTACTTCAATATATTAGGAGTGTATTTTTGTATCACAAATTTCTTGTCTAGCTACTGTGACCAGCTGAAGATCTCCGAGAGCACCCATGTGTTGCAGCCTTTCCTTCCCAGCATTCTGGATGGCCTGATCCACTTGGCAACTCAGTTCAGCTCCGAGGTGCTGAACCTGGTGATGGAGACTCTGTGCATTGTGTGCACGGTGGACCCAGCGTTTACAGCCAGCATGGAGAACAAGATCTGCCCCTTCACCATTGCAATATTCCTCAAGTACAGTAACGGTATGCATTTCACTTACGTTCCCAAAGCACAGCTGGTTTTGCTGTTGAATCCTGCTGCTGAAAACTTAATCAATGGTCAGTGAAGGAACATTGATTCCCGTGGTAAAGGCAGAGGGGAAACTTGCTGCTTTGCCCAGCCAAAATAGTGGTGGCAAAAATTGAGAGATGTGTGTGTGTTTTAGTAAATGGTGCTTTCTCTCTCCAGATCCTGTTGTTGCTTCTCTTGCCCAGGATATTTTTAAGGAGCTAGCTCAAATAGAAGCCTGCCAGGGTCCAATGCAGATGAGGCTGATCCCAACCCTTGTCAGCATCATGCAGGCCCCAGCTGACAAGATCCCGGCGGGGCTGTGTGCAGTAAGTGCTTCAGTGGGGCATGGCCTGGGCTGCAGATGTTCCCTGTTCTGTAACACCTAGGATGGCTGCTCTGCAAAGGGCAGAAAGGCTGCTGTGGACATGCTTTGGAGCGATGGCTTCAGTCACTGGGGGAGGTTTCTCTGTGGAGAAAAGGCAAACTGCAGGTGCAGGAAGACACTGCCAAAAGTTTGCTTTAAGCTGCTCCTCTGGCCTTCTTCCAATCCCCGCAGTATCAGTCATCCCCAGTCATTTTGCTGTGCCATTGCCGTCTTTCAGCAGGAACAGTCTCCTCTCCCAGCAGGCTACACAACTTTTCCTTGCACTTCTTCCTAAGGCTTTTTCTGATTTATCCATCACATATGTATGAACTGGAGATAAATTATACAGGTGCCCTAATAAAAGATGAATCATTGACTGTGTAGAATGGCTGTATGGAATTAAACCCATAAACATCCGTATCAATATGCATATAATCTGTTAATTGGTATGACTGTAACAATTGCTTATGGGTAATTAAAATAAATTTAAGTCAATATAACCAAAATGGAGCAAGTCAGCTAGAACAGTTCTCTGTCCGTTCTGATTAGCGTGCATCTGTTTGCCATGTTTGAATGGTGACACTGCTTTTAATGTTGGAACTGTCTTGGGAACTTCTACAGCTCACACCAGTGATGCTTGGGTGTGTGACTCCGGAGTCCTCACATTTAAATATTATTCTAGACTAGGAGTTCAGGGGGTGGTTGCAGCAGTGGCCACATCTCTGCAGTTCACACCTTTGATGTTTGCAGCAGGGGTGGGTAGTGCTGACTTCATGTTCTGTGGCTGCTGCTGTGACAGTTTGTGCTTTCCTTTCAGACTTCTATTGATATACTGACCACAGTTGTGAGGAATACAAAACCCCCTCTGTCCCAGCTCCTCATCTGCCAGGCATTCCCTGCAGTGGCCCAGTGCAGCCTGAACACAGATGACAATGCTACTATGCAGGTACCTCTGTGGGGAGGGGGAGGCAGGTAACACTGTGGGGAGGGGGAGAATTGTGGGGCTGTGCCAGTCCAAGAGAGGTGACACAGCCTTTGAGGGAGCCCAGGCTGTGCTTGCCAGTTGCTGTATCAGCACTCCCCTGGAGCCTCTGCCACCTCCAGTTTACCATGATAGTACTGTTATTCAGGGCCTGCAGTGATTTTTCCTGATCATTCCTGAATGTGGAGAACTACAGTGAGAAAGACAGCAGCCTGGATGTTTTTTCTATTTTAGTGCACTGGAGCATGTTAAAAAAACAACCAAACAAAGCCCAACAACACCAAAAAACCCCTCAAACAACCAAACAAACCTGTAATGCTTTTCTTCCCTCATAATATTTATCACACCTGGGAATGGCAGGGGCTATCTTCAGGAACATTCATAGGCACAGGGCAGCAAAAGTCCTCCTAGCCCTCTCCCTCCTCCTCTAGCAGCTTTCTGCTGTACTCATTTAGGAGGGATGGGGAAGGCAAACTTCTTTTTGATTGAGCCAGGATGGAGGGAAAGCAGGGAATCATCTCCAGCATCAGTACCGCCTGAACTCGGCTTCCTGGCAGGCTTGGCTATGGCCTGATGTCTTTGGAGTATCTAACAAGAAGGAAAAATCATCAGAGGCTAGAAGTGCAGGGAGCCTTTTCATTCCAGCTTCTAGCTGGCATATGAATAACAAGGCTGGTTTCATTCCTTATATAAGGAGTTCCATAGTGGCAGCTACTCTTTGCCATGTGAATACAGACCACGGGAATATGGTCTTTCCCTAAACAACAGACCAGTAAGAATAGGCTGGAGACCAGCAAGGAGAGATTGTAGACCTGCACATTAGTTGCTTTGCTTTGCTGGATCTTTGTGCTAAAAAGAATTCAAAAGGAGTGCAGCTCAGCTGCTGAGATGTGTTTTGTTCATGCCACACTTCTGTGTCTTCATCTCTCACTTGTTGAAACCTCTTTGAATTTCTTTAGGTACAAGACTGGCACAAAACTGCAGCTACTTGAGGTTGTTGTTGTATTTATTATCTTGATTGGTGCTGATTGGGCACTGAGGAGTTGTGTGTTTGATAATGAGCTGAAGTCTGTAGAAATTACTTGTAAATCTTTTACAGGTGCTACCAGTTTTCCCCTTGTTTTCATTTTGGTTCAGGGTGGTTTTGGGATGGTGAAGGGGATGTCTCCCCGCACCTGCCCATTCCCTTACCCACTGCTTGTCTCTGTAGAACGGCGGCGAGTGCCTGCGCGCGTACGTGTCGGTGGCGCTGGAGCAGATCGCGCAGTGGCACGATGAGCAGGGCCACAATGGGCTCTGGTACGTGATGCAGGTGGTCAGCCAGCTCCTGGACCCACGGACCTCGGAGTTCACCGCTGCCTTTGTGGGCAGGCTGGTCTCCACTTTAATTTCGAAAGCCGGGAGTGAGCTGGGAGAGAATCTGGACCAGATCCTGAGAGCGATCCTGAGTAAAATGCAGCAAGCGGAGACACTCAGTGTGATGCAGGTGAGCAGGCTGGGCACCCAGGAGAGTGAGGAGAAGCACCAGGAGAAGAAATTGTCATTTTCTTTCATTTCGTGCCTGATTATTTATGGCTTATGCAATTGGAGGGTCTGTGTATTCTCTTGAAGTAGTCAGGAAAATGCCTACTCTGATCAGAGAATCATGGAATCTCCTGAGTTAGAAGGGACCCAGAAGAATCATTGAGTCCAACTCCTGGCCCTGCACAGGATACCCCAACGATCCCACTCTGTCCTAATGCTCCTTGGGCTCTGACAGCCTTGGGAGCGTGCCCATTCCCTGGGGAGCCTGTTCAGTGCCCCAGCACCCTCTGGGAGAAGAACCTTTTCCTAATACCCAACCTAACCCTCCTGTGACACAGCTCCATGCTGTTCCTCAGGTCCGAAACTTTTTGTTGTCAGATTACAGGGTAAGCAAGGTTCTCGCAGGTAAGCTGTAATGCACCTTCAGTAGTCCCTCATGCCCTTGTACTTGCAAGCCTTCTTTGGAGGGGTAGGAGTTGCCCCAGTAGGAATGTTATGGCAAAGGCAGCATGTCTTTTTGAGTGGATTTGTTCTGTTTTCCAAGGATAAGTGCCTGGGACTTGAGACAAGGTGAGCTTTTGGTGGATGGGAGGCGTAGTTGGCCTGAGTGAGGTGAGAGACCAGACAAAGAGCATCACCATCCCTTCTAGCCTGAACCTACTTGTAGTGGCACGGTTTTCTGGAGTGATTTTTTCCCAGTGGGCTTCAGTCTCTCTCCTGTCTTTTTTTGTCTGTGCCCTCAATGTAAAACAGCTCATGCTGACTGCCCTGGTTCCTCAGTAGCAGCTGGGAGAAGACGTTTTGCTGGCACTGCTGAGCAAGATCCCATCTCTGCCCCCAGTGCAGCACTCAGCTGAGCTTCACTCTGCTCTAACCATCTTATCTTATTTCTCTGATTTTTGAATGTGCATTTTTCAAGCCATCGTATGGTGCCACAACGGCCATTCCAATGTCAGCAGATCTCACCTGCTTTAGGATTTTTTACCCTTGGATACACTGATGATTGTTAACTTGTTTGCAGTGGCTCTCACTTTGCTTTTTTTTGGATTATAAAGATACGGAAGTTTAAATCTGAAGCAGTCCCATGCAGCCCTCGTAGCCAAGAATTTTGCAATGCTGGATCTCTTCCCTGTGTTAGTTTGGAAGATGGGCCTCTGGAGATGGGCAGCTTTTACCTGAGGAAGGCTACAGAGATGCCCTCAGACTGGGAGACTGACATTTAGACATACACAGCAAATGAGTTCTGCCCCTGGTCTTTAGGAGTCAGACTGTAAAACTGCATCTTGTAATGAAACCTTTTCAAAAGTTGCAGTTCTTTCCCTAAAATCGTGTTCAAAATGTATTCAGAATTGGGAACGTGCTGCTGAGTGATGATGTGATGGTGTTTATTGCCTGCATTTGTAGCACAGTGTTTTGCAGCTGGTTGTACTTTCCCTTCCTCCCGGGGTTGGGTAAGCACAGTCTTCACTCCTACAGGGAACCCAGCTCCTTAAATATTTGATAAAACATTTCCAGCTATTAAATTATGTACAGCTAACATTGCCTTTCTCCTCCTGCAGTCCCTGATCATGGTGTTTGCTCACTTGGTTCACTCACAACTGGAGCCACTCCTGGAATTCCTGTGTAGCCTGCCCGGCCCCACTGGCAAGCCCGCCTTGGAGTTTGTGATGGCCGAGTGGATGAGCCGGCAGCACCTCTTCTACGGGCAGTATGAAGGCAAAGTCAGGTGGGATCCACAGATACACCTGTGCTAGCTGCCCTCATCCCATTGCCATTCAGTGCTAGGCGTAGGGAAGGGCAGCTGGCTCGGATGGGAGCAGTGCTGGGCAGAATTGCTGCTCCCTGTGCTGTCAGTTCCGCTCAGGAGAGCTGTGGTAACTGGAGCAAGCTCTGATCTTCCTCATCAGTGCTGCTCCTGCTGCCTCGTGCTCCTGTGCTGGAACAGAGAGACATGAGGGGGAAGGGGGTGTCTCCTGTGAATACGGGGCTGCTTTTGGGATTGAACTTCTGTGAATGGGATGAGAAGAGCTTCCACATATGGAATTGCCTTTGTAGACTACTGTAGAGTTCCGGGGTGTTGTAAAGGATTTCCTAAAAGAATCTGGTGATTTCTTGTTGATTTATTGATCTATTAAAAGTCAGTCAAGAAATCAATTGCAACAGTTTTCTCTCCCTTTTGCTGTAGGAGCATGTTTGTGTTCTGGTGGAAGCTGAGTGCTGCCTTCCTAAGCATGGGATGCTCTGTATTCATTTAAATTTTGTCACAGCTGCTGTATTGGATTTTTCTGGAAATGTGAAGCCTCACAGACCACTCTTAGGGGTCTCACCAGCTGTTAACTCACTTGTTATGTTATTGTTATGGGCAGTCAAATAGCCTGTGAAATAAATAATGAGAAAAAGCAGGTTCAAAATGGAAGTTAGTGAATAATCTTGAAGGACAAGCAGCAGATTTGGGGATCCAGTGCTCTTTTTGGTCACACTTTGTCGGTTTCATCCCTAAGCCTGGTGGTTTATCTCCATTTTGACAGTTGCAGGCCTGTCTGCAGGATCCCCTGAGGGTTATGGCACAGGGAAAAGCCAAGGCTGACCAGGAGAACAAGGTTAAAGGAGATTGTTTAGAGCTGTGTTGTCCAGGATGAGAGCTGTTTGTGTACAGGTGATGTAACAGGGCTCCACACTGTATTAAACGCTTGGATTTGGTTGGTTGTGGTGACACTTACCATGCGTTAATAAATGCTTGGTGTTTCTGTGTCCTGAGAAAAAGCAGGGCCTGCTCCAAGGAGCTTCTTGTTCAGGATTAGTAGAAGGACCCTGAAGGCAGCTGACACCTCCTGTGTGCACAGTCCCCATCCACTGAGGGCAGGTTGAAGTGGCTGTTAGGTTTTGATGAAATTATGGGAAAACTTTGGGCAGCTTGGGGTGGCAGGTGAGACCTGGGTCCAAACCAGCAGAAGTCAGAGTCATAGTGTGGGAGAGAGAGAGGGTGAGAAGTGAAAGCACAAAAAGAGTTCAGTTCCACAGAGCTCCAAGACTTCAGTTTGAGGTTTGTGGAGCCAGGAGAGACAGAGGTTTTGGGGTGCCAAGCATAGATTGGCAACCTTGGCCTATAGTCAGCATCATCCTCAATGTGCTTGAAAACAGCCTGGAACCGAAGAAGGTTTGAAAGTGTGGAGTAGAAATGTGAGCATCAGAGATGGAAAGAACACGTAAAGGAGAGGAGCAAGCTGGAAGGTCTGAGTGTAGCAGAGCCACGAAGGACCAGAAGTGAAAATGAGCATTGAGGCTGGAGAAAGGGAACAGATCATCACTGCAGATCAGCCAAATTACTGCTTTCTTGCCCCTGCTTTCCTCTTAATTCTGTCTTCATGTGCACATGGTGCTGCAGGGGCTTGTTCAACCTGGTGGCCCTTCTGAACTGGAAAAACCTTTAATGTATGTGTGGATGTCTGTACTGTTGGTGGTGCTTAATCCAAAACTTGACCAGTTCCCAGCTTGCTGTGCAGGTCGGGAGCTGAGTCCAGTTTTGGATGCTGACATAAAGCAGGAGACATGGGAAAATTCTGTAATGCTTGTTCTTGGCAAAGATGTAGAAGAAAGGGCATCTGTGTGTCTGCTGTGGGATGTGTTCCCTGTTAGAAAGGGGCTGTGAAAGCCAGACAGTTCAGGGAAATTCCGGTCTGTAATTTTGCTATTCTCTGCTCCCAGCTCTGTAGCATTGTGCAAACTCCTGCAGTATGGCATCAACACAGATGACAAGAGACTTCAGGACATCAGGGTGAAGGGAGAAGAAATATTTAATATGGATGAGGGAATTCGGACACGATCCAAGTCGGCCAAAAGTAAGTAATCATTTTGCTGGGTTTAACAGGGGTTTTTTTCTGTAAGTAGGTGCTATGAAAGGCCTTAAATAGGTCTGGCAGATCACACAGAGCTGTGGGAGATAGTTCCTGCAGAAGGTGCATGTTGGTTTTTAGAGCTAATCCATACATCATGTACTTAATATATCTGTTATTTACCTTAATTCTGCCAAAGACTGATTTGGAAGGCTCCTGATGTCTGATTTAATATAACTGGATGAGGTAATTGTGGGATGGGGAGTTCTTCACTGCTATTTTGCATCATGAGACAGAATTGATGTTTCCGGATGCCTGGTAGCTTCTCTGAGAGAAAAGCGTCTTTGGTGCATGCAGGGATTTAAAACAAAGGGGTGTCTTTGTCAATGAGACACTTTCACAAAAAGCAACGATTCAACAAGTTAGAGAAATTACTTTTACGCAATTAGGGAATTGCTTTTAAGGAAAGCTTGGCCAGTCTCCTGCATAAGACTTGTCTTATTTTTAATAGGTTGAACCCAAAGTCTTTGACTGGAGATTGCTGTTGAGATTAATCTTTTAAATCAGAGAGAGCAGAGCCCTGGGCAGTTTTTCCTGAGGCCTGAGCTCCAGGGGGAGGACACCTGGGGGGCTGCTGTCCTCAGCTGTCAGTCAGACCTTGGTCCTGCCACTTGCTGTGCTAGAGCTCATGTGTGACCAGTGGTGGGATGGGATGTGGTGGCTGTACAGATCCAAACTGGGAGCCTGTCCAGGCAGTCGGTGCTCCTTGAGCCTTCAGCTGCCACGGGCTTGGGATTTGGGAGTGATGCAGTGAAGGACTAAGGTGACAACTAAGGAGATGAATAGGGGCAAGCACTAGGGAGTTTAAGAGGTAAATGGTGGTCACAAATCACTTGCTTCCTAATTATTCTTGGCTTAAAAAACCCAAACCAACAAAGTCTGATGTCTGGTCAGACAGAGAAATGGCAACTGCCAGCATTTGAGTTCAACAAAGATTAATACTAGCATCAGTAAGAGCTAAAACTAATGCTCCCAGATTCTTTATTTGATAGGATCTTTACTTCTGTAATTAAGGGCAAATACACTGTCTCGCTGTCCCTGTGGAAGAGTTAAGCCCTGCAGGGACACAAGTAAAGAGAAGTTGGAGCTTACAGTGCCTCAGAAGGGGCAGAGCCACGCCTGGGAGTACTATACTGCTCATTTACATGAAAGCATTGGTGGATGTGCAAAGGTACTTCAGGAAAGAAAGGTTGACTCCAGATGACTCCATTAAGCAGCCTGTGGGAGTAGAGTCACACATTTATTGAGCTGTGAAGATTTCCCCCCTGCCCCCTCTTCACTCCGAATATGCAAGATTGATGTTGCATTGAGATCTTTGGGACTGTAGCTCTGAGGGTATATGGAAAGAAGGTTTGGGGGTTTTATGTCAGTTGTTTTCCCTCCCAACCTCCCTAACAAAAAAAAACACCCCAACAAAAAAGGGCCTGTTTTATAACTTTTAATTTAAAGCAACATGAATATATGTATTTTTTTCTCTTACAGATCCTGAGCGGTGGACAAACATTCCTTTGTTAGTAAAAATCTTAAAATTAATAATAAATGAACTCTCTAATGCAATGGAAGCAAATGCATCTAGGCAGACAACTGCAGATTGGAGCCAAGGTAAAATACTGGGTTTGCTTTTTCTCTTTGCATGGCTTAAATCTACTTGATCTTCTCTTGAGAAGCATTTATGGTATAAGAACTTTGTGGCAGTAAATCATGTACCTGTAACTACAAAGGCTTGAATAGTGATCCAGAGGATAAGCTCAATAGAATCACAGAATCCCAGGCTGGTTTGGGTTAGAAAGGACCTTAAAGCTCATCCTGTTGCATCCCCTGCCATGGGCAGGGACACCTTCCATCATCCCAGGTTGCTCCAAGCCCTGTCCATCCTGGCCTTGGACACTTCCAGGCATCCAGGGGCAGCCACAGCTTCTCTGGGCACCCTGTGCCAGGGCCTCCCCACCCTCACAGGGAAGAGAATTCCTTCCCAATATCCCATCTAACCCTGCCCTCTGGCACTGGGAAGCCATTCCTCTTTGTCCAAAGTCCTTCTCCAGATCTCTTGTTTTGTCGTACCGTTATCATTAGCACACCATCTCTTCCTTCCCTGTGCTATATTTTAAGTGCTACCAATCTCTTCCAGATAAAAATAAATAAAATGGGAGAAGATCAGTCAGTGTTGTGTATCCTTAGACCTGAAAATTCTTTTGGGCTAGTTTGGATTTGACCATGTGCCAATAAAATTATCCTTTCATGGTGTATGTGGTTTGCCTTTCTTCCTACTTCAAGTATCCGTTCTTGTTGCCTTTGCTTGGCTCCAGTTCTGGAATCACTCCAAAAGATTAAGGAAGTTTGTAGGTCTTTCTCTTTGTCCACCCACATATGCAGGGATGTGTTTGCCTACAAACTCCAGTCCCCTACAGAGTGATCACAGACTGGACCTCTTGGATTTGGCTCATTTCTAGAAATTTTGTTTTCTAAACAGATGATTCAAATGATATGTGGGAGGATCAGGAAGAAGACGAGGATGAAGATGAAGGTTTAGCAGGACAGTTCTTATCAGATATTCTTTCTACAAACAAGTATGGTGAGTAACAGCTTGAAGGTCCTTATTCAAAGCAATAATCAAGTAGGTGACATCCTAGTCAAAGTTTCCTTCCCTTGCCAGCAGCAAAACAAAGGCTGCAGGCACGGGGAAGGAATTCTGCTCTGAGATTGTGAATAAGGACCTTCTGGAGAAGCCATGGCTTTGAGTAACATGGTGATTAAATTGCTGCATTATAAATAACATCACCTGGGAGTTCACATGCTGCACAGGCTTCACACTTCTGGGAGGTTCCTGCAGGTATTTCTTCTAAAGAGAAAATTGCTGCTCAGAGGTGTAGGTGTGACCTCAGTGTGACGGTGTCCTAGGGGTGGGTGAGCTCGTTTGTGGAGAGCCCTCGAGGAACAAGTGCTGCATAAAGAGATGAGCGGGTGCATCGTCTCTCAGTTTCATGTAGCCTCAGAAGGGAGAACTTTACAGGGGAACAGCGAGGGACACTGCTCACATTAGCTCAGAACTGGCAAAGTGTCACCCTCATATGGGACTAAGGCAGAAGATCCTGGTGCCCAGAATTCCCAAACCTGCCCGTGAGTGTCCCAAGTGTATTTTGGCTCACCTGCGTGTTCCTCGAGCCTCCACTGACCCTGCTTCTGGGGTTCAGTGGTTTCTATCACGTGACCTAAAGGAGTGAATATTCTGAATACAATTTTTTGTCCCCCAGCAGTGCTGAAACTATTTACTTTTGGATCCTTGGGTTTCAGTAGACTAATAGAAAACTTCTGAGATATTCTGCTCTTTTTGATGTTAAAACCTGCTGATTTGCCTCTGACAGATGAAGATTACTATGAAGATGATGAAGAGGATGATCCAGATGCATTAAAGGACCCTCTTTACCAAATAGATCTCCAGGTGATGCTCTAGAATGAGGGGTTTTATCAGATTCCAATCATTCTCTATAAACTTTAATTTTTTTAATGTTGTACTTTAACAAATATGTAAGCACTGGAAATACCAGTTATTGATTGTCATCCAGAAGGCACTCAGTTAACTGAAATTACTTTGGAAAGGGCCGAGTGTCCCAAGAATTTCTGGAGCTATTTTTCCTTTTGATTAATATCTATAACTCAGAAATGTGAATGAACAAAACTCTGAACAGAGGGAGATGAGACTTTTCTACCTGTGAGCTTCACAGCTACTGGAAGAAGTCAGGAGTAGGTTGGAGAGTGAACATGACAGAATTTCATACTCCACTTGGAGATGCTCCCACCCAGTCAGCCCCTGTGTTACACTTTGCTCCTGCTTTTCCCACCACCTGCAGCTGTTGATGGGCCCTTCCCTCTGCTCCCACCCTTTTTCCTCTGCTCCAGTCCTTCCCTCTAGTTCCACTCCTCCTCCTGCATCGCTCCTTTCTGTTCCCTTAAATCCCGGTGTCTTACTTGGTGCATGTTGGGCTATCTCTCCTGACACATGGAAGCAGCGGGATTTCCCCGGAGGGTGGTGCTGACAGGGTGTTTCTGTCCCTCCCAGGCCTATCTCACCGACTTCCTGTGCCAGTTTGCACAGCAGCCCTGCTATGCCATGTTCTCTGACCACCTCAACGACAACGAGAAGCGAGTGCTGCAGGCCATCGGGATATAGACCCACTCCAGAGACCACACCTGCCATATCTGAACAATAGGTTATTTTTGGCTAATTCCACGTTTTATGATTGGACATAAAACATTTTCCAGTGTCCGCCTGCCTGTTCCAGGTCGACAGTGGCCTCGTATTGAGCCTCATCTTAACACACATCTGCTAAGGGAAGGAATCCTGAGAAAGCAGCAAGGACATTGCACATTGGTCTCACCATAGGAGCACTTTCATTTTCCACAGTAACTTTCCAGGAAGTTCTTAAAGATAAAAAATAATGTGTCCTTAGTATTTTTAAAAGGAAACTGTCTCTACCTGTGAAGAGGCGCTTAACTGAGTTTCCCACAGCACAGTTGGACAGAGAAAGGAAGTGGGTCACTTACAGATTGCTTGAGAAGTGGGAAGGTTGCTCCTCTTGGCTGTTGTTCCTCCTCACATAACACAGGGTAAATATCTTGATCCTACAACGTGACTTCTTTTATAGAACCACAGACTCTTTTCAGAGCTGCCTGGATGGGATGGAGCCAGTTCACAGGAGTTTGGAGGGGAAGCTGAGACAATAAACCTGAGTGCATATCTTCTTTCCTGGTGTGGATGGGGCTCTGTCGCTCACATCTCCCATGGGAGCAGTTCTTCACTAACACTTGTGTGTGCACATGCTCAGAGGATGCTACCACTTAAATTTCTGTTCCTGTGGCATGTGGCTACAAAAGACTGGTTTTCTGGAACACAAGGAGCCACAGTTTTTAGGGGGAAAAAAACTGATTGTATTTAACATACTTGCTCCATGACAGCCACTCTGAACTCCTTTGCTTTTTTCACACTCCTGTGTGTATTTTTATAGAGTGGTAAAATAACATTTGCAAATTGATTTCCCCATGAGAACAATGTGATGTATCTCACAACACCTCTCTGCCTTTGGTTCCCTTTTGGGGAAAATGAAAATAAAATTATTAAAATGTACATTGGTATCCTTCTTATAAAACAGATTTAAAAGGAACTTGTGCTTGTTTTCTGAAGTCACTTTTTAAAGATGTATTTCTCCTTAGGATACATTCTGTACGTGCTGCCAGAGGATGTTTGGGTGTTTCACGGCAGTCACCTGGACAGAAAGGGAGTCCTGTGCTGTATGTATCTGCTGCTTAAACCAACAGGCTGAGCCATTACAGTTTCCTTTTAAGAAAGGCACTTGCTGTTCCTTTGGGGAATTATTTGCTTCAACATTGTATCAAAACCTCAGTAACCTGGAGTCCTTCTGTATCTCACTGGTCTCATGTTGTACCCGAGAATGGGCAGAGCTATGGGGGAACCCCCCATCCCCTGCAGACTCCTCTGAGCTGTTTCTCAGTATTTTGTGTGCCTAACTGACTTTGAGAGGCAGGGTTTGAAGCCTGATTTTTATGTGTCTAATAAGGTACAAGCTCTTCTCATGCCAGTGAGTCTCAGTGTCTTTCTTCCCTGTGGATTCTCTGGTCTGTAAGAATATCTAACTAAGCGGGGTGCCCTGACCCTCCTGTCATACAGTCCAGTAGGAGTTTTGTTCTGAGGCCTTTGTCTCTCAGCTTTCACTGAAAGGACCAACAAGTTAAACTGAACAGTGCAGTTTTGAAAACTTGCCAAGAAGCTGATGGCTGCAGTGGTGTGTCCACATGGCTGTTCAGGAAGGGTCAGGAGTGTCCTCAGAGGAACTGGTCCCAGCGCTGGGAAGAGGCAGGACCAGCTCCTTTTGGCACGTGTCAGCAGCAAAGGCTCAAACCCCACCATCCATACTTGGAGGAAAGTGAATGCCAAACATCTGAAAGAAACAAGATGTGTTCAGGGTGTCAAGAGTGAGCAGCACATTGAAGGCTGGTTAGCCAGAGGTGCTGGTGGGGTTTGTGTGCACTGCAGTGGGAGCTGTAGCTGGCATCCTGTGCCTCAGGGGGGGCTTTAGCCAGGTCGGAGAGTGGATTTAAACAAGACCATGAAAAATGAGGCTGACATTAGTACTGACACTGAACTGAGACATCTAAGGGTGTCTGTGTGATTCTAAGTTCTAGAAGGTGGATGGGTCAATGTGATGTTCCTGCTGGAGCTCATCAGTGTTTTGGGTAAAAAATGCTTTGATTTGCAGCTATTAATGGCTTTTCAAGGAGTGTGAGAAGGGAAGGATGGGGTATAAGTGGCACTGTCTCTACATGTAAAGATGCACTTAGCCTGAGCTTCCCACAGCACAGTCGGACAGAAAAAAGGCACTGGGTCCCTTACAGATTGCCTGAGAAGTGGGAAGGTTGTTCCTCTTGGCTGATCTGGTGCTCTGCACTCTCCCTCCTGCATCCTCAGCTCAGGTGCAGCCTGAGCTGGCCGGGCATGGTGCTGCTGCATGGCAGCTGAAGATTGGGACCAGCCCTGTAGGGGCAGGACTGGCACAGGGATGGCGTGGTTGTGCAGCAACTATTGCCAGCAACCTCTCCATGTGCAGGGTGGTCTTGGTAAGAAACACTCTGACTCAAGCAATCCCTAGGAAGAGGCTGGATAGGATGTGAGAGAGTGCACGAGGGAGATGGTTTGAGGGACCTCAGCGAAGTCCTGCCAGTGCTCATGACTTCATTGCTTTTCTGCTTTCCCACTGTCATCTTTCCTAACAAAATTCTGAAGGCTCCATGATGTGTCTTTATACAAGGATTGTGTTTGCTTCAGGAATTGTGCTGAAAAACCTCTGACCAGTAACACAGCGATTGCTCAGGATGGAAACTGCTGGACTCTGTGAAGCAGCATCTGAGGTTTGGTTTTGAGGTGCAGCACCACTTGTGTTGTCGGCTGTTGAGAAGAAACTAAACTAATAGTTATAGAGGTGATTGTAGGCCGTGGGCAACTGTACAGCCGAGGGCAATGCCACTACTGCCTTGGTACCTGGCACACATATCCTGCTCAGGACTCGTCTATGGGGATGAACTGGCCGTGTTTGCTCACTGAGTGTTCTCCAGGGAGTAGCACGAAGCTCCGACTCCACGCACCGCGTTTAACCAGCTCGGACCCTGGAATGAGACTTTATGCATATTCATGAGTATAGTTCTTTTTTGGGGGTGGTTTTTTTTGAATTAACAAATAAACTCTTGTAATGTAGAATCCCGCCTGGCTTCCCCGTCTTTACCGGGGCAGCCCCGGTACCTGCTCGGCCCCCGCCCCGGCCTCGAACGCGGCACTTTGAACTCCGCAGCGGCGTTCGCCCCGCCCCCCCTCTAGCGGTGCATGCTGGGGACTGTAGTCCAGGGGTTGGCAGCCGCCAGACCACCACCCCGGGCGCGGTGCACGCCGGGAGTAGTGATTTGGCGACACGACCGCAGGAGCGCCGGAAGTCGGTCGCGCGAGGCACGCTGGGAGCTGTAGTCTGGCGGGGCAGGCGGGGGCTATGGCGGCGGCCGCGGCCCCGGCGGGCGGCGCGGGGCGCTCGAAGGTGGCCCCGAGCGTGGACTTCGACCACAGCTGTTCGGACAGCGTCGAATACCTCACCCTCAACTTCGGGCCCTTCGAGACCGTGCACCGCTGGCGCCGCCTCCCTCCCTGCGACGAATTCGTGGGGGCCCGGTGAGCTGGGAAGGGGACGGGATGGTGGGAGGGGGGTCCCGGCGCCGCTGACCAGTCCGTGCCGCCCGCAGGCGCAGCAAACACACCGTGGTGGCTTATCGGGATGCGATCTACGTGTTCGGCGGGGACAACGGGTAAGGGGAGCCGGGAACCGGGGGAGCAGGACCGGGGTTGAGGGGCGATGGGTGTGAGGGGAACGGGGTGTGAGGGGAGGTGGGTGTGAGTGGAGTGGGGTGTGAGAGGAGATGTGTGTGAGGGAAGCGGGATGTGAGGGGAACGGGGTGTGAGGGGAGATGGATGTGAGGGGCGATGGGTGTGAGGGAAGCGGGGTGGGAGAGGAGATGGGTGGGAGAGGAGTGGGGTATGAGAGGAGATGGTTGTGAGGGAAGCGGGGTATGAGGGGAGATGGGTGATGGGTGTGAGTGGAGAGGGGTGTGAGGGAAGTGGGGTGTTAGGGGAGCACGGCTGAGGGTCCGTGGCCGCCCCTGTCCGACCCCCGGCCCGACTCAGCAGCCTCTCCCGTCCCATTTCTTCCCCGCAGGAAGACGATGCTGAACGATCTGCTGCGCTTCGACGTGAAGGACTGCTCGTGGTGCAGGTAGGCAGCGCGGCCCCTCGCCGTCCCTGGGCGCTGGCAGGGCCGGGACACGCCGCGGCTTCCCTCAGCACCTCGGGCTGGGTGTAAAAGTTTGTGGCTCTACCCGAGTACCCGAGAGGAAGTGTCACCTCCGCCCAGCGCTGTCACAGCTGCTCCCTGCCAGCCTGCTGTGCGCTGGACCATCGGGGGTTATCGATCCTGGCCGAGGGGAGGCCGGGCAGCACAGTGAGGGAGAGGACCGGGGTCACCTCTGTTCCTGCAGCCTGTGGGAGGGCAGAGGGACCGGGTGTGCTGCATCCCTCGGGCCAGGGAAGGTGCCAAGGGGAGCTCACACCTTTCTTGGCTCCATTGCTCTGCACTGGGCAGTCTGTCTTGTCTCACCTGTGCCTCACTTTCCAGCTCTGCCAAATAGATTTCAGGAGCAGCACGTTTGTAACCATTTATGCTATATCTCTGTTTCATAAAATCTTAGTGCAATTAAGAATCCAAAACCAGTGAAACACTCAGGAATGAAAGAATAACTTCTAACAGTTGTTTCTTTTCTGAGTCTGCACAGTAGCTCTGAGTGCCCAAAGCATGACCAGGGTGTTTGACTGCTGCTGTTGTAACTTGTGCAGGGCTTTCACGACGGGGACGCCGCCGGCACCACGGTACCACCACTCCGCCGTGGTCTATGGGAGCAGCATGTTCGTGTTTGGTAAGGCAGCTGCAGGTTGTGCTCAGAGTGGTAGATGTGCTGCTGTACTGGTTTGAAAAAAAGAATGAGAGATCTTTAGGAAGTGTCAAAGATTTCGTTCAGTAGCAAATCCAGTATTTTTCATGGCTGATTCTGATTTCAACTTTATCTTGGAAATATTTCGCTATTTTGTTTAAAATAAAGAAGACTTGAAGCTCATTACCATAGTGATTCTTTAGGAGAAGGAGTGAAGTCTCTTTCTGTAGTAGTCTTTTAGCCAAACACTTCATGCAATCTAAAGTTTCTCCTAATGCAATGCCTGGGAGCGTGTGTGCTCCATTGCCTGGGAGTCTAATGGAACTCTTGTTGTCCAGGTGGTTATACTGGAGATATCTATTCCAATTCCAACCTGAAGAATAAAAATGACCTCTTTGAGTATAAGTTTGCAACAGGTCAGTGGACAGAGTGGAAGACTGAGGGAAGGTAAGAACTGGTGTCATTGCCTCATGCTTTGGGGGAGTGAGGGTAGCTTGGCATCATTTCACATGGCACAGTCAGACCCTAGTTACAGTGCTGATGGTAGGACTGCAGCATGATTGCTGCTCTGCTTTCTTAATTAAAGTTTTCGGTTCTACAGGAAGGCCTTCATTCCAGAGTGCACTACAATGGAAATTTGTCCAAAATCCTGTCTTTGTGTTTCAGGTCCATGACAGAAGGGATGGGAGCAAAGGGAGTTTGGTTTTTTTTCTTCATTGTTTCAGTTTCAAGGATAGCTTGGAAATTGTTAATCCCTCGTGAACATGGGCTCCTGAGATTCAGTGTTCCAAGGAAAATCAAAATCACTAACACATTGCTTCCTAAAGTTGACTCTGTGCACGTTTCAGAATGCCATTCCTGACACTGATTGTGATCCAACTACTTAGTGTTTTTTACAAGGGCCTGGGCAGGATAAGGGGAAATGGCCTCATACTGCCAGAGGGCAGGGATAGATGGGATATTGAGAAGGAATTCTTGGCTGTGAGGTTGGTGAGGCCCTGGCACAGGGTGCCCAGAGAAGCTGTGGCTGCCCCTGGATCTCTGGAAGTGTCCAAGGCCAGGCTGGACAGGACGTGGAGCAACCTGAGATAGTGGAAGGTGTCCCTGCTAGTTGCAGGGGATGGAGCTGGGTGGACTTTAAGGTCCCTTTCTGCCCCAAAGATTTTATAGTTCTGTGTTTACCACTCCCCAGTAAGGGTCATGTGGTGTCTTTACCCACAGTCCTTTACACAGCTGAAGTTTTTGAAATGCTGATTTCAGTGGAGAGAGGGAAGGGAACATTTGTTACTGTGATTTGTGGAAAGGGATGAGGAAATGTCCAATCCACTCTTTTGTTACTGTTGCTCACCTCTGATGAGCATGTTATATTTCAGAACATAGACCATATTAGTAATTTCTCTTTCTGGTTAATTCTGGTAACTTGGGACATTTTGGAGAGTAATTCTTACTCAGTTTACAAACTCACATTTTGGTTGTCATTCCCCAGAGTTAGGGTGTTCATGCTGCACAATGACCTCAGACAAGCCAACAGATGCCTTGTGGCATCACAGGTTTGTTCAACCTGGCTGATTTAGTTAAAACAGCAAGATTATGGAAGAGAAATCATAGGTTTGATCTTTCATTGTGGGCACTACATCTTGGGAACAACCCTGAATGATCTCAAACGGGTATCCTGAGCTCTGTCCTGGTCTCATTTCTGTGTTTCACCTGCTTAGTCTGTGGGAATACATGTGGGGTGTTCATAGCAAGAGTTGATTGCTGCCTTGCTCTACCAATGGTGCTATGAATTTTCCCATTATTTAACTACTTTCTGCAAAACACTCTTAAGAGTATTTGAGTCCTGGCAAGGAATTAGTTGAGATTTTTTTCTTTATTTCTTCTGTCTGCATTAAGGTGATTTCTCTCCATTGAAAGCAGCAGAGTGTAAAACTAACACGTGCCTTCAGAGGCTCACTCAGTGTTTGGAGGGTGTATGGCAGAAGCAATTTTGTGTAGGGGACTTTCTTCTTCTTACGTGTGCATTTTAGCTCTTAGATCCTTCTACAGCCCCTCTGCAGCTGCAGAGGAAAGATTTTTGTCTGCATTTTCTTCCTTGCAGGTTGCCGGTGGCCAGGTCAGCTCACGGTGCAACAGTGTACAGTGACAAGCTGTGGATCTTTGCTGGATACGATGGCAATGCACGGTATGGGGCAGTATCAGCCTCTCCTTGACTGCTTTTGTGAAATCCCAGCCCCTCAGTTTCCACCTCTGTAGAGGCACTTCCAAATGCCAAGGGATTTAAACACTCAACTGGAGCTTTGCAAACCCAGTCTGTTGTTGAGCATTGCACTTTTGCAATTCACTGGTTCATGTTCAAATAAGTATGTGCTTAAAACCCAAAGATCTGGTTACTCAGAGTGGCTGTGGATGTGTAATTTGACAGCGTGCTTGGTTGTAAGGATGCAAAATGATCTTTGGAATTTGGCAAATGCGCATTTCTTGAAAGATCTCCAGCACAGGCCGGCTGATGTTGCTGAAGACTTAAAGAGCAAAGTCTGGATTTGCTATGAAGTCATCTGACAGAACTAAGAGCAACATGTCAGTTTTTTTCTCAGAAATCTCTGGAAATATGTAATATTTAGTTTGAAGGGAGGTGGGAGTTCGTATGGGGAAAGACTGGAGATGAGTGGTGCTGACATGTTAGAGAGAGCCTGGTGCTTTGTCCCACAGTACCTCCTTGCATTTGCTGTTCGTCTGTCACGGAACAGTCAGTTCTGGACGTGTCATTTCTTTTCTGTAGAGATGAACTTAAGGAGTAATTTATTTTGATGTACAACATTTGCATCATGAGAGCACAGAGAGATTGTCACAAATGAGGAGCTGGGTTGCCTCCTCTTCTGAGGAGAATCTTCAGAAAAGTGCCCAGCTCCACAAAATCTCTAGGAGAACTGCTGATAATTGGGAAAACAGATGGGATGTCTTTGTTATTTCTGGAGGAGGAATCAGTATAAGATTCATGACTCTGTGGGATTGTTCAGTGCCAGCTTAGGGAGTCCCCCAGGGCCTTGGGTAGCTGTAAGGAAGGAGTGGGTGAGAGGAGCTGTCTAATTGATGTTAAATATGTCTAATCACATTAAAAAATGTCCTTTTATGGAACTTGAGCCTCCAGGCAGATTTGAACAAAGGAAACATCTGTACTTACTTTGAGTAACTTGTTCTGGGAACAGCACAGTCAGAGATGTGTCAGGTTACCTGCTTCATCCTCCTTTGTGTATTTAAGGAAGGATTCAGCCATGTAAATAATTGTTGTGGTCATTCTCAGTAGTTAACAGGGATGAGCAGAAGGAGTAGGGTAATAAGGGGTATTTTGTAAAAGTCCTGAAGATTAAATAGTTCAAATCCTTAAGCTCCAGGCTGAGTTGCTGTATGTAGCTGTTAACTGCTGTGTACTTGTAACTAGAAAGATGCTGAAGCAAGCTGGGGTGGGGCTGTCAAATTTAGGTATAGGACAAAAGGATTCTAATAATTGTTCTTCTGTCAGCGGAAGTAGGAGATTCTTCCTGTGCAGAAGGAATGTTGATGAAATAGTATTTCTGTCCTTTCAACACCATTACCAGAAATGAACTGTTTCAAATCAAGCATTTTTTGTGTTATGGCACAGATTAAATGACATGTGGACAATAGGCTTGCAGGACAGAGAGCTGACCTGCTGGGAAGAGGTAAGAAGCTTTAATGTCAACTAGCACATACAATTCTCTTTTTTGGTTTTAATGCACAATTATTTAAAATTTCCCATGCTAGACTGCACTGCTCTTTCTCCAAAATGTGTTTTTGACCCACAGTGAAAAGAAACAGTTCAGGTTTGATTTGGTCTGGGTATTTGGAAAACCAAGTGTGTATGAAAGGGTGATTTTTTTGCTTGTGAGTCTGTGAAGTGAACATGGACTTCCCATAGGGGTTTTGCTGTGCCCCCTGTGGAAGGGACCGCATTCCCACTCTGACCACTGCATTCCCACTCAGACCACTGCCACAGACTGGGAGCTTTGCTGGCCAGCTGACCAAGGTCCTGATCCTTACAGTACTGGGAGCTTTAAAAATGTGGCCTCCCAACCTTTTTATCCAGGGAAGATGAGTCTGTGCGGACACATAAGCACAGCAGGAGTCGATTACCTGTTGCCAGCTTTACAGGGCTCATGCCATGTGCCTGCTCTGGCTGCACCTGTGTCCCGTGGCCCTGCAGCGTCCTCAGCACGTGGATTTGTGCACTCTAACAATACATTTCTGATTTTGAACTTAATTACCTTTCAGATTGAACAAAGTGGTGAAATTCCTCCTTCCTGCTGTAACTTTCCCGTGGCAGTTTGCAAAGACAAGATGTTTGTTTTCTCTGGCCAGAGTGGAGCAAAGATTACCAATAATCTCTTCCAGTTTGAATTCAAGGAAAAGATGTAAGTGTAGACAGAGAAGTTGTGCAAAATCCACATAATCCTTGGATGGTTGAGTTGAGAAATGTAATACTTAAGGGTATTGAGGAAGAATGCTGCGTCTCCTGATGAAGAAGGATAGAGTTAGAAAATTTAAAAGAATTGTAAAAAAATACCCTGTTTCCTGTCCCAGCTGGACACGGATCCCCACAGAGCACCTGCTGCGGGGCTCGCCACCCCCTCCCCAGCGGCGATACGGGCACACGATGGTGGCCTTCGACCGGCACCTCTACGTCTTCGGGGGGGCTGCAGACAACACGCTGCCCAACGAGCTCCACTGCTACGATGTGGACTCCCAGACCTGGGAGGTCATCCAGCCCAGCCCAGACAGTGAGGTAAAACCTTCAGCTTGTCTTTTTTCCTTTATGCGCCATCTTTTTTGACTAATTTTTGCCGTGGACACGTTTTGACAAGAACATTGGCTTTTAGCTAAATAGTAACAACTCCTTCCCACTGATGGTTAATCAGCTCAAATATTGTGGGCAGCAGTCCTTAAAAATTAGTCAGTGTTGACACATCTAAAACTTCACTTAACACTTTTTAAAGAAATACCATGAAATGCTTTGATATGCGTTATGAGTCAATCATTTGTTCAGTCAAAAGCTGAACAATGAATTCAGTGTGTACCAGTGGTTCTTTGGTTGGCTGTGTGAAGCTCTTGAAGCAGAATTCAAAACTGGACAAGGTTTGATTTGTCACTGTAAAGCCCATGTGCATAAAATCTTATAAATTCTGATTATACCTAGGGGTGTGGCTGGAAAATAGTAATATGGAGGCTCAGAAATGGCTATTTTAACATACTTGCATTAATAAGAGATATAAATTTTAAAATGTCTGTTTTTTACATGGACATCAAAAAGCTGTAGACCACCAAGTGCCAAGGAAACACTCCAAATGAGACACTATTTAAAAAAAAAATGAACATGTTAATGTTTCTTTTGCTACTTGCTACTCATTGCAAGGCAGCGATTGTGTGATAAAATGTTAAGTTTTTTCTCATAGCACACTCACAGATCCTGTCTGGGTTCGGCTTGTATTCCAGGTGGAAGTGCCAAGGGCTCACCTGGTTTCGGTGCACATTTCAGGTCGTGTTTCAGTAAGTGAGAATCATTTAATCCCAGAATGCACAAGCAGTTGATTCCCCGAAGCCCATACCAGTGTGTGTGGTTCCTGGCTTTGGAACAGTAGCATTCACTGTGTTTGTTAATGTGAATAAATTTTACCTTAAGCCATGTTAAGGTACTGCAGCTGATGTCACAGTAGGTTTAGGGTGTGAGCTGCTCTGCAGGAGGAGATGCTCCGTGCGTGTGCTGTGCACGCAACTGCACGGCCTGAGGTTACACCTCAGAGAGCTGAGTGTTGCAAGAATTGGGATCAGGTGCAGAGTTACTGATTCAGCCAGCATAGATGTGACAGGGCTCACCCCACAAGTGCTGTGCTGTGTGGTGTGTTTGGTGTGTTTATGTGTTTGAAGGCACATCACAGCATTGGATGGGCTGGAGAATCCCACACACATACTGCTCGTAATTAACCGTGCACATGGGCCTCGTTGGGAACTGTTATTTGACCAGAGTATTTCACGGTAGCCTATTTAATGCTTTACAAAGCTGATTTATTGTCACGTGAAATTAATAAAGCTGCTTCTTCAACTTTCTAAAGCCACAGTTGCCTTCAGGACCGTACATCCTGTTCTGTTCCTGCCAGTGTTAACCGTTTGACGTGTGAGGCTTCGGCAGGCATTGGTTTCTTGGGACACAATTGCTTACTGCTTCCAGGAGCAGAACTGCTCCTGGCAGTGCTGTAAACGAGCATTATTCCCTGAGTTATTCCCTGCTAAATTTCATTTCAGATTTCAAAACTCTTTTCTTCATCTGTCTGTAATCCTAGACAGAGATCTGTTAGTTGCTTGTGTTGTATTTTGCCATTTCTTTCTCTGGTACAGCATCTAGAGACTGATTTGGTAGAAATGGGAGGTGAAACTGAAATGCTGTTGAAACATGTGGTAGTAAATTTTCCTAAAAGACTGATTAACTGCAAAACCTGAAAGACTTTTGTCGTTTCAAGTAAGTTTTAAGTTATTTTGTGTCTTCTGGAGTCATAACTAGGTAATTTTTCAGAATAATTTTCCTAAAGTTTCTATGAGCTTTTGGCAAAGACTTCTAAAGGTAGCAATGAATATATAATACCATCCTGTTCCCTGGACACTCTGAACTTGGATTTTCCTTTTTTATCCATCTCTGTGAACAAAATTATTCACATTAATTTGAAACAAAGTAGGAGTCGGTAAGTGCAATGCTGTCTCAGTACCTGAGGGTTTCTGCTATGTGTAAAGTGATAGTGACCTCTGTTACTGTGCAGCAGAATGGCCTACCTTGACTTTTAGAGTTGGGTTTTTTTCTTTCCAGTGGATGGATTATAGACTTTACATTCTGCTTGCACTGTATTATGTGATATGATCTTAGAAGTGCTGCATTACAACTTTGCTTAACTGCACTATAGCAGGGTTACTTTCTTACTTATGGTCATGTGATGCATATCCTTAATTCTTTCTTCTTTTGGACGTTTAGCATGGAGTGGGTAAAGCCTCTCAAGTCCCAAATAAGAAGGTTTGGTGCTAAATGAGCTGTTAATTCAGTGGTGAATTTTACAGTGCTTTACAAAAGAGATTACAGAAGAGATTTCTTACACTGAAGGAGAGTGATTACTGCCATTCCAGTCTTGTTCTCTGAACTTAGCCAGGCTTGAGGAGCTTTTCAGGGTGATCAGGGAGTGATTTGGACTTCTCAGACCTATTTATGCCAGTAGCAGGAATAGGCTGTCAGCTGGAAGTTGTATGTCCTCTGCCACCCTGTTATAGGCAACACAGAAGGTGACAAGTCACACAAGGCTGAAGAATCTTGAGGTTGTTACCTGGAAAAAGTGGCACAGTTTGGGCATTAATCACGGCAAAGCGGAGTGAGTTTTAGGAAGGTCCTAGAGGCACTTCTTGAGCACAAACAGCAGTCATGTGTCAGGTGCTGCAGGTGCCCTGACACAGTCTGGCATTTTCTGCATTTTGAGTAAACAGGTAGAACAAACCTGGGAACAGGTCTGGCAAAGGACCTTTTGTAGTTCTCTGCCCAGTGTGCTCAGAATTCTTGATAGTGCCTCGCTGTGGGATGGAGGATGGGAAATGACTTAATGAGTAGAAGAGGGCAAACTGAGATGGAACAGGTCAGTACTTCAAACGTAAACCAGGAGCTGCCATTTTATGCTTTAGGATGTCTCCAAAATGAATAACAAGACATCCTTGCTGAGCTACACAATTGCAGTCTGTAGCTCCTCAAACGTACATATAATACATGTACATATATATTGTACAGAGCACACAGAGCTATTCCCCATCTTCACTGTTAGATGATCTTCACAGCTGGGGGTTCTACTTTTCTAAGGCAGCCACAGGAATATCTTGTCTGAGTCCTTGCCTGCCTGCATAACACTGCCAAAGCTTCCTGGTGTGCTGGATTTTCTTTATACAGGGCTACTGGAGGATTTTAAAAACAAGAAATAGATTTTTTGTTTGCCTCGAGTTTTTCTATTGAACTCAAAATATCCTTTATTTTCTGAAGCAGAGTGGAGCAGCATAAGAAATCAGCAGGCAGTAAGAGGAAAAATGCCCCATGTTGCACAGTTGACAGACAAATGTGCACGTGGCAGTCATGGCTTGTGCTACAGAGAGGAGTGTTCTGCAGGGAATGACAGGAGCTCCAGGTCTGGCAGGGATCACAGCCAGTTCTGGACACAGACCCACAGAATCCAAAGTGATGTTTGGAGCAGCCGCTGCCTCACAGAGGCAGGGCGTTAAGTCAGGAAGAAGAAAATTCTCCTTCCTCACAGTTCCCATCATCTTCCTGTGGCTGCAGGGACTAGCAAGTCATCCATCTCTCCTGAAGTTATGAGGGAAATCTCTAGAACTTGTTCTGGGAAACATTTCAGTCTCACAATTAGGCCTTCCAAAGCCCAGAGCAATAAAATTTCCAATTTTCAAAGCTCTTAATTTTTCTTTTAATAAGCCAAAAGGGAGGTTAATGTGCTGGTAACCTTCTTGGGCTTACTTGGAGGCTCAGTTTTGGAGGTTTTCAGACGGATTGCAGTGACGTGGTTTGTGGGCAGCTGAGGAAGATTAAAAGGACTTAGTCATCCTCCTAGGGATGAGTCTGCCCCAGTCTCCTTGTGCAGAGATCAGTTACAGCCCTCGAGGTATCATCAGGAGAAACGTGTTACTGTGTGCACAATGCCCCGAGTTCCTGCAGTGAGCCCCCTAACAAGATCTGCCTCACTGGTGGGCAGGGTAGTTGTCGACATATTGTGTTCTGCTGGGAGAGATAAAACTGAGCATTTCACAATCCAGAGAGAAGACTGACACTTCTGATGTTTATAAATAATATGTAGTGTTCAGGCTTTGCATCCTTTTTAAAAAACCTTTTTTAAAAATGTAGGAGCTTCATACCGGTGCCCTTTGCAGGTCTGTGCTCAGTGAGCTGGAGAGAGACATCTTGGAAATGTTTGTATTTATAACAATATGCGTATCAGAGGAACTGCAGCTAACGCTCCATTTCTGTTTGTCAATTCTATGTTCATATCCTTTCTGAGGGCTGTTCATTATTACATCCTTTTACAGTATTCTCCCAGAGAAAGCAAAATGCAAATGATGTGGATGACAGGCAGAAGGAATATTTCTGTAACTCACTCACTGGCAAGGAATTGTAACAACACAGATTTAACATGACCCAATTAAGGTGGTATAAAATTGAGTAATGGAAAGACTTGAAATATGCTTTTTGAATGAGGAGCAGTTACTCTGTCTAAACTTTTGCCAACAACCTTGAAAGACAACAGAAAATCACACCTTTCCTCCAATATTTACTAGTTGTCCAGCGTTTTACCAATTACTGATTACAGTAACAGTCCACTCAGGGATTTAGATTTCTTCCTATGGTGGGTGCAAACAGTCCATGTTTCAGTTTGGCTGTAAGATACATTTATGAACAGAGTGTGTGGTCTGGGCTTCATAGTTTCCCTCACAGCATCCCTGGAAACAATGACTTAAATTCCCAGTTCTTGTAGGGAACTGAGAGAGCTCCTGGTGGTCTGAAATGGCTGGAAGTCCTGTGATATTCTTGATTCTAGAAGCTGTCACAAGTGTCATTAAGTAGCATAAATACATGATCCTTCTGTTTATTAGATAGATCTTCCAGTACAACATCTCCTTTGTTGTGTTCACAAAGCAAGGAGGTTGTTCAGAGAAGAATGATTGAAGATGGGAAGCCCAGTGACCAACTGTGAAGTGACGTCTCTTTTAGGTGTAGGAAATTAAATCTTCCCTGGCTTACCTGGGGAACAGAGAGTTTTTAATCTATTAGTGAAAGATAAAACAAGATCCAGTCACTTCAAGTTGAAATTAGAAATATCCAGATGGAAAAAGAAAGGAAAACATATGTTTACAAATTGTAAAGAATGAGAGTAATTATTTATTGGCACATTTTATCAGAGTGTTTTTGGTAAAGTCTTCATTACGCTTAAACCAGTATTTGATATTTTCTAAAAAGAAAGTTTTCTTCAAAGGAAGTCTCAATTTTAGTACCTCTTCACAGAAGTCTGGTAGGTTGGTTTATTCAGGAAGTCAGATTGAGATCCCAAAAGTACTATTACGGTTATTGGATTTTTGAATGCACGCCACATGCCAAAGAGAAACAAATGGTTGGTCACTGGATTTCTGTCAGCTGTTGTCAGATTTCAATATATGATCTTCTGTGACACATTCATTGGATTTGGCTGGAGTTTGGCTTGCTCTTCAAACTGCCTCATCCTCTCTGATGAATTAATTATACATTAGCATTGCTCTTTAAAGTTGCAACTGATACATACTAAAACAATTTTAAAGGAAATAACATTTACCATTATTACAGCTGTAAATAAATTACAGACAGCCTCATACCCTGACCTTTGTGGTTATGCCACCACGTGTTTGGATGTCATTGTTGATGGATTTACCTTCCTGTTTCCATTCTGTGTTCTCCAGTGAGTGCAAGATGGAAAAATCTCATCCTGAGTGTAGGGCACAACTACAAACGATGTCTCTGTTGCATCCCCTGTCACTTACCATAACCAGAGCTGATATTGCAACAAGCTTTTGTTGTTATGACTTTGCTTCTGTATGTGGTGATTTAGCCCAGAACCTCCCCCCCCCGCCATGGGCTGAGCCCCCAGCGTGGGCAGCAGGGCAGGGGGGATTCTGCCCCTCTGCCCCGCTCAGCTGAGACCCCACCTGCAGAGCTGCCTCCAGCCCTGGGGTTCCAGCACAGGAAGGATGTGGAGCTGCTGGAGAGAGTCTAGAGGAAGCCACAGAGATGTACTGAGGGCTGGAGCCCCTCTGCTCTGGAGCCAGGCTGGGAGAGCTGAGGGTGTTCAGCCTGGAGAAGGGAAGGCTCTGGGGAGAGCTTAAAACCCCTTCCAGTGCCTAAAGGGGCTCCAGGAGAGCTGGAGAGGGACTTTGGACAAGGGCCTGGAGGGACAGGAAAAGGGGGAATGGTTTCCCACTGGCAGAGAGCAGGGATAGATGGGATATTGTGAAGAAATTCTTGGCTGTGAAGGTGGGGAGACCCTGGCACAGAGTGCCCAGAGCAGCTGTGGCTGCCCCAACCTTGGAAGTGCCCAAGGCCAGGCTGGATGGGGCTTGGAGCAACCTGGGCTAGTGGAAGGTGTCCCTGCCATGCAGGGGTTGGAACAAGATTCACTTTAATGTCCCTTCCCACCCAAACCATCCTGTGTTTCTGTGATTTATCCTGAGTTGTAGGTTTCTACATCACAGTCTTCAACTTTCTATCTTCTGCTTCAATCCATGACAGTCTCTGTATTAACAGCTCCATATGAGGAAGTGGTGCTTACAGAGGTGATCCTCTGCTTTGCATCATTGTTAAGCTGCAATAGATCCATTTATGTGGGTGACGTAGTTATGGCAATCTCAATAAATACACTGCAGACAAAATATTTTTGGCTTTCTGACATGAGTGCACTGTTAAAGGTTTCATGAGATGTTTTGAGAAGTCTCTACCAGTGGAAATCTCTAAGAACAGGCTGGATTTTGTTCTCTCAAGAACAAAATAAGTATTGTTGACCTTTTCTGGGACACAGGAATGGAAATAGCCTTTGAAGAGGTCCATTCTGTGTGTCTGGTAGAGTTTTTATTTGGTTTTCTTGTCTGTACCATCAGAGGGGAAAAGTAAAAGCTAAATTTCCATCTTAGATGTAAATTAAATTTCCATTGTAGCAAGAGCACAGCTGAGCTCCCAGTCCTGCAGTATGTTAAAGAACAGAGAAAGTCTTAGAATCACAAAAGCACGTGACTTGGAAGGACTTCCAAGGTTTCAAATCCAACCACATGCTCAGAGCAAGTCTGGTTGGGGCAGGCTGCTCAGGGCATTGTCCATTCCATTCCATTCCATTCCATTCCATTCCATTCCATTCCATTCCATTCCATTCCTATATATCTCCAGAGTTAGAGATCCAGCAGCTTCTCCTGGCTTCCAGCCAGTGTTTGTCCACTATCATGATTAAAGACATTTTCTTCTCACACTAAGAAAGAATTTCCCATGCTGACTTGAGTCTATTGGCTCTTCTCTTCCCACTGGGCACTTCTCTGAAGAGCATCTCTTGACTTCCCTGCACACCTGGAGGAAGGTGCCTCCTTTGCCTTCTCTCATGCATCCTGTGCTCCAGCCCTTGATCACAACCGTGATGTTGGTGTCCCTCCACTGGACTTGTTTATGTAGGTCAATGCCTTTCTGTACTGCCAGAACTCGGCAGAGTGCTTCAGCTGGGGACTTAAAAATAGTGAGTAGAGGAGGACAAGTCCCTTCCCTGAGCCCGCTGGCACAGCTGAGGGGCTGCTGGCCATGCTGCTGGAGGATGCTGCTGAACCCTCTCCAGCTCCTTGTCCACCACATCTGTGTTCTACAGAGCTGTGTTCTAGACAGCCAGTCCCCAGCCTGTATCATTGCAAGGAATGACTGTCCCAGGGCCAGGACTTGGCAGAACTTCCTGAGGTGCCCATTGTCCCATTTTCCAGCCTGGCTAAGTCCTTTGGAATATCAGCCTCCAGCATTTCAACTGCTCCAGACAATTTGCTATCAAGCATAGACTTGCTGAGAATGCAGTGCCCTCCTATAACCCATGAAGCATTTTGAAGGGGATGATCAGGTTAGTCAGGAAAAATTTGCCCTTGGTAAATCCTTGCTGACTGGTACCAGTCACCTCCTTCATGTGGTGAAAGTACCTTCCAGGATGATTTTCTCCGTAACTTTCTTGAGACAGCAGTGCAGTTGCCTGGCTCATGGTTAGCTGTGTTCCCAAAGTTCATACCAGGCCAGATTTTTAAAATTAATAGGTACTTTTTGGGTTATAAACATCACTTTGGTTACTCTTGGGTACCTGCAGCGATAAACTGGATGAGTCCACTGCCATAATCTGAAAGGAATGACAGCCTAAGGAAAGGCTCAATAAAGGAACAGCTGCCTATGGAAAGGCTCAGTAAAATCCTTCAGCATTTCCCTGCTTCTCTTCATTTGTAGAGCTGCATGTCTTGAAGTTCACTCTAACATGTGTCTTTTCCAATTTTGTCTGAAAGCAGAGATTGTCTGCAGCCAGCATGGGAAAACATTTTAAATCCTTAAACCTCCTTGAACTTAAAGACTATCCAAAGCTCTGTCTGTCCATCTGTTTGAGTTTGATGCTGTTGCCTGGTGTAACAGTGTGGAAACATCTCGGGTATCAACAGCTCCCAGTCAACATCTCCCAGTAGTGACAGCTCATTTGGACCTGTTGTAGCTTATGGTTTTCTTCCAGTTTCAGAGAAAAATAGATACTTTTTTTACTTCTTAGTTTATGCTGTTTCACCAAGTTGGTTTGTTGATGGCTTTAGGTCTTTTTATTTCATTTTGGCTTTGAGCTTTTAATGGTACTGAAGGATAGAGAGGCTCATTTGACGTTCCTGGGTTGTGAAAGAAATCTGAGCACATCATTACTGGCTTTTGAGTTCAATGCAACAATTACCTTCCATAATACCTGCTCATTCATAGCTGAGAGTGAGGAAAATTAGCATTTACACAGTTATAAATCTATTCTGTAAATACAAGAAGGCTTCTGAGGAGCTGAGAGTAAGAAAGGAGAACCTTGAAACAATTGCTGAGGATTTGATTTTAGCAATGTCCTAGTATTGCCCATAATGTTGAAATTTCTATCAAGAAAAGCACTGAAACATATTAAAATGCTTTGAGAAAGGAGTCAGAGAGAGAAGATAAGCACTGCAACAGCACAAGTAGTCACAGCCTGCAATAATAGCATAGCTAATGCATTCCTCACAGCAAGAGAGTGAATCTCACTACAAGGAAGTTGCATTTTTGTCCCTGACCCAGTTCTGCTGGCAGCACAGAGGAGCTGGGCGAGGCCATGGCCAGGGCCAGGCAGAGCCGGGTCCTCGCAGGCTCTGTGTGTGCTGCCGACCTGCCAGCTGAGAAAGCTTCATCCTCTTCCAGTGTGTCAGTCAGCTTTGACATAAAACACAGGTTGTCACTTGGGGGTGATTCATCTGCCCTGTTTTGTCATCAAGACAAAATGTGGGAAGGCTGATTCAGACTTGGGAATAACTGATGGATATTCCCTCTTCACCATCTTAACTTGTGATCTGTGTTTTGCCTACTTACAGTGAGCAAACCTCTCAGCTTCTCATCCTCATCCCTGGAAGTGTCCATGGCCAGGTTGGACAGGGCTTGGAGCAACCTGGTCTGGTGGAAGGTGTCCCTGCCCGTGGCAGAGAGTGGGACAAGATGAGCTTTAAGGTCTCTCCCAACCTGAACCAGTCTCAGATGCTGTGATTTGTGAAGAGCCACTGCAAGGAAGAGGGCAGACAAAAAGCAATTGGTGCAAAATATTTCATTGCTGTGTGTCTCTGTCATTGCACAAACCTGGAGAAAACTACACAGCTAAAATGTTAACGGTTCAATCACAGTGATGGTCTCCAAGCAAGACCACGGCGCTTTCTCTGGACTGACTCTGAATGTTCTGGATACGCAGGGACAATCTTCTGGAGCTTTAACTGCAGGGTCTGCTGCTCCATGTCCAGTCTCATGCCTCCCATCTATACTTTTACACACTTTTGTTTTTAAACCTTTTAACCAGGTATCCTACCCAGCAGTGGCTGGGAGAGTATCTGCCCCAGAGGAAGCTCTCACTATGCCCTCGAGGGAATGGGGTTTAAAAAAATCTTGGGATGTATTTGGTTTAGATTTCAGCACAGCAACAGTTAAACGAGGACCTACAGCGGACTCAGAGGTAAATAAATAAACACTTGGAAGTGAAAAAGACTTCAAAAATGGGAATTAAATTTATTCTAGGAGAGAGAAATTCCACCTTCATATATGTCTATTCTTCTCTGCTCATTTTTTCCCCCCTTGGAGTTTATCATGAGCTATTTAACTTAAGCTGTAATCCAAGAACCATTTAAGCCTTGGCTCTGCATGTGCAAGTTCTAAATTGCATAGAGCAGGCTACTATTGACCCCAGAGTGGAAATGATTCATTTTACTTCTTTAGCTATTTAATTTTATTTTACATTGCTTCAATTTAATTTAGTAAGGACTTCAAGCAAAGCTGAATGTGTTCCTGGTGAGGTCAAAATTTAAATCAATGAGTTTATGAAGGGGTTTGCACAGGTATTACTGAGTTTGTTTTAAAATATATGTGCTCAGGCCCAGAGCTAATGCTCAGGGCTGTAATCTCACCTATTTGATTGCTGGGTGCTCTAGCACAGGGAGAGGTGGCTTTAATGCACAGCTTTGGGAGTCAAATTAGAACCCTGATGAGCAGCACAGGACAGACTCAATTTGTGCTGTCTAGACAGTCTGTAGTGCAAGTCTGAGCACAAAAAGTGAGAGGAAAAAAAGACTTGTGAAATACTTTTATTTTGAAAATGATGGCTTGAGTCATGCCAGCAGTGTGGAAAGGTGTACTGAAAGGGAAGCAAAGGTGACTGATGAGATCTGCTTTTGAAAGCAAAGATTCCAGCTTGTAAAGATCTTCAGATGCAAATCTCATTAACCTTAAATAGAGAAACCACTCCAACAGATGAAACAGGACAATGTAGTTCAGAGGGGTGCCAGTCTCCATCATTGGAGGTGTCAGGATTGAATCCAGAATTTCTTCTGTCAGGCACTGTTAATAAAGTAAGGAGATCAGATTGATGGAGAGGTAAGTACAGGATCTAGAGCTGACAAATACGTTCAGATTGGCAGTGCCTCTTAGTCTGTGATTTTTAGCATTCCTGTATGCACTGGGAATGAGAAAGACAAATGCCTTTGGATTCACACAGGACCATCTGGAGTTGTGCCAGCAGATGAAATTTGAATCATAGAATTACAGAACCGTTAGGGTTGGAAAAGACCTTCAAGATCAGCACTGCTACATTCACCACTAATCCAAATCCCCAAGTGCCACGTACCTTTTGAACACTTCCAGGGATGGTGACTCTATCACTGCCCTGATCAGCCTGTGCCAATGCTTACAACCCTTTTTATGAGAAATTGTTTCCTAATATCCAACCTAAACCTCCCCTGCTGCAATTTGAGCCGTTTCGTCTCATCCTCTCTGAGCATCCTGGCTAGCAAAGTAGATGGTATTTTGTAGCTGTTTCTTATAAACTGGGTGAGTATATTCAGCAGCTAGATTTGGCAGCTTGGGAGGTCTCCCCGTGAAAAATTCAAGATAGGGCAGGTTCTGGGTGTCTGGTATTGGTGGATGAGGAATGTGGGGACCAGCATGTCTCTCCAGCTGTTTATGTCTCTCCAGCTGTTTGTGCTCTTGAGCTTTATTAACCCTTTTTTCCCCCCTGAATATTTTCTTGAGGACCCAGTTCTCCTTCCTTGCACTGGAGCAAAGTTCCTGTGGCCAAATCCTTGGTCCTGGGAGGGCTGAGCGTTGTTCCCCATGCGGGTGGCACCAAAATGTCACCACTTGCAGCATTGTCATCTCCATGTGGGGTTTTGTGCTGGCCTGAATTCTGCTGTTCTGATTCAGTAAAACAAACACCCTGAAACTCTCAGCTGCACAATGTTTTGATGAACTGGACACGGCCTTTTCTGTTCCAGGCTGTCGTTCCATGTTTTACATTTCTCTCTTTAAAAATGTTGTCTGTGTATTTAGAAAGTGAAGTTGTTTGATTGCTTAAGTTATTAGTAAGTGCAGAGCTCTGGTTCCTTGGCCAGGACCAACCATTACAAATGAAAAATCATCATTACAGCATTCCATAGAGATAGTTGGGGTTGAATATGATGTGACTGGCAAGTACATCTTACTTGGTTAAATATTCAGGTGGTTCATGTTTGCTTTCTGGCACCAGTTGTTTAAAAGCTGTAAGCCTTTTCTGATTAAAAAAAAGTGGTTGTTAAATTCAATGGCATCTTTTAAAAAGAAATACTAGAGAATTTTGAGAACTATTTTAATTAAAAGCAAAGCTAAAGTATTATTTATTAAAAAAAAAAAAAAAGAGACGTGGAAAATGACCTGAATAAGTCTAAAGCAGGTGGGCTGCATTTGAGCTCTGCTAGAACAGTTCTTTTTGTTGGGTTTTGGTTGCAGTTAGTTGTGAGAAAGATGATATAGTACAGCTAACACCAGCCTGCCTAGCTGTGTGGGAATGGGTCTTGGCAAGCAAACTTAGCTTGGGCTGAGGTTGGAGCTCCAGCTGATGAAGGTGACAGATGTATTTTTAAACCATTCTGATATGATTGATTATTTCAATCAGTACATCTTATTTAGTTAATGAGATTACTGGTAAGAACAAGCAGAGGCCATAGAAAATAGATGATATTTGTTAGTAATCTCATCCTCTTTCGGAGAGGTATGGACCTGGGTCCAGGCAGGAATGTGCTAACAGATCAGTATTATTCCATAACCCATCACAGTATTTATTAGAACCAACTCTGAAGTTTCCTTGATAAAGTATCCATGAAACATGCTGGATACAGAAGGCATCTTGTTTATCCAGAGGAATCCAGAGGGTTTGTTATACTGGCACAGGCAAATGTGCCTTTTAAGGTGAGCAAGTCTGTGGTTTGTACATCTGAGAAAAACACCCGTGTCCTAGTTACTGACTGGGGGATTCTCTCCTTAAAAGCCGTAGTTTGAGGAAAAGAACAAGTCATGGAAAGTGTGGTGAGTAACAGGCTAAATGAGGCTGTTGTGTGATGCTGTGGTGAGAGGGGTGAGTTGGTGGGAATAGGAACTGCCAGTCAGCATGGTTTCCTGGAAAATCTGCCTCTCCAGATAAGCATAATCTTGTTTCATGTTTGAGTTTACTTGAGTGGTGTCTATAAATATGTACAAGAAGCAAAGATTTCTTATACCAGAGGGTTTTTTATTATGTAGGCAAAGATTTAATGAGATTTACTGCCTGGTAGAATAAAACAAGCCTGATAAAACTAGGGGGAAAAAAAGAAGTTTCTCTCACCACTTGAAGCCTTTCTGTGAGCTCTCAGTGAAATATGCTGATGTGTTCACACACCTTTGTGTAGCCTCAGAAGAAATGAGTAAAAATGCTGTGGTCTGTCCTCTGCAGGAGGGTCATGGTGGCTTTGACTTGCAGTGACTCTTTCCTCTTCAAAAATCACCCGATGCTGCAACTCCGAGGTGGGGTGTGTTTCAGGGATGGTGTGATCCCTCAGCCCTATAAATAGCTGCAGTGTGGGGGGCTTTACTTTCTGTGGAGCTGGCAGGATGGAGACAGGAGCTGTAGCTCCGAGGTGCCAGCTCTGCCAAGAGCTCCAGCCTTGGGCTCCTATTCGGCACTGGGCATTCCTGGGGCCTTAGCCAGATGGTTCAGCCCTTCAAGCTGTGGGGGAGGCGGGCACTCACAGGCCTGGGGCTCAGTCCTGCTGAGGTAGATGATCATTTACCTTTCAAGTTCGTGACAGCATTTGGAATAAGCTGAGTTTGCACACTGATCACATTTGCAGAATCTGCTTATTTCTAGAAGTGTATGTGGGGTCTACATGAAAAATTATGTTGAGTTTAACTTTGTAAATTATACGTTTTGTAGCTGCCATCATACATAGATCTCTATAGGTACCATTCTGATTAGAAGGTGCAGTGAATGGGTGTTCTTAAGTGTGACTGGACAGTATGTTCTAGACACACTAGGAAACAATCCTGTTACAGCAAGTGTCAGTCTCAGGATGCAAGTTTGTGTGTGTGTCTGTGTGTGTGTGTCTGTCTGTGTGTATGCGTGTCTGTGTGTGTGTGTCTGTGTGTGTGTGTGCTTGTGTGTGTGTGTGCTTGTGTGTGTGTGTGTGTGTATCTGTGTGTCTGTGTGTGTCTGTGTCTGTGTGTCTGCGTGTGTCTGTGTGTGTCTGTGTGCGTGTGTGTGTCTGTGTATCTATGTGTCTGTGTGTGTGTGCTTGTGTGTGTCTGTGTGTGTGTGTGTGTCTTTGTGTGTGTCTCTGTGTGTGTGTCTGTCTGTGTGTGTCTGTCTGTGTCTCTGTGTGTCTGTGTGTGTGTCTGTGTGTCTGTGTCTGTGTGTGTGTGTGTGTCTGTCTGTCTGTCTGTCTGTGTGGCCTCGGGCTGCATTGGTTTGGTCAGAGCATGGTGCTCATAATGCCAAGGTTGTGGGTTTGATCCCCGTACGGGCCAGTCACTACAGAGTTGGACTCGATGATCCCCGTGTGTTCCTTCCAACTCAAATATTCTGTGATTCTGTGATTTTCCCCTTTCACTGTTGATCTGTTAATAGCAGATCCTTTTTCTTGGCAGAAGAATAGGCTTTTATTTATTAGCTTGCCTTTTTTGTCCTTTTCTTTTTGTTTATTCCCCATTTTCTTTCCCCAGTTACCCAGTGGGAGACTCTTCCATGCAGCAGCGGTTATTTCGGATGCTATGTACATTTTTGGTGGCACAGTGGACAATAACATCAGAAGTGGAGAGATGTACAGGTTTCAGGTAATTTGCTGATAAACATACTCACTTCCACACCAGTTCCACATGAGTCCTGGCTCTGGCTTTGGCTGTGGAGTGTCTGGTTTAGCTCACCATGAGCTTCATGGCTTTTATTCCATGGCCTTCCTACAGGCAGCCTCTATTTCAGATTCAGCTTTCAAAGGTCAATGTGTGTCTTTAAAATCTTTTGAGAAATGTTATTTGGACAGACATTTTGGTAAGGTCAGGCCCTCTAGTGCCTTCTAAAGTCCTACATGACAACTTTGACAAATCACTGGAAAGTGTAGCAGATGGGATTTGCCATGTTATTTCATTAAAATTGGCTGTTCCTCTTCATGTGTTGTCCTGTTCAGGGCTCTGGGGCAGAGTGTTTTGTATTGAGGTTTTATCTCCATGCAGCTCTCCCACTCCCATCCCACAGAACTATAGGAATTGAAAATTTTAAATTCAGGATACTCACACCAGATTAAATCCCACCTACACTCAAGTTTATTTTTATGGCATGGCACCTTCAGACAAGTCCTGAGAGGAGGTGAGACTCCCAGCCTCTGAATCCTCATATCTCGAAGTTGTGATGAGACACAATTCTTCCATGTTACGCTGTATCTGTCCTTACCCTCACCATGGAGGAAGCCCTTGCACGTGTTTGGTTTGCTTGTTACATTCTACTTTATGTACTACACTGAGGCTGAGTTAATAAAAAAATCCAGTGACAGTAGGTGTAACCTTGTCACTTTTGGTTACAGAATCATAGAATCAGGAGTATCCTGAGCTGGAAGGGACCCACAAGGATCATCAAGTCCAGCCCCTGGCCCTGCACAGACACCCAAACAATCCCACCCTGTGCATCCCTCTGGAGCTCTGGCAGCCTCGGGGCCGTGCCCATTCCCTGGGGAGCCTGGGCAGTGCCCAGCACCCTCTGGGGGAAGAACCTTTCCCTGATCTCCAGCCTGACCCTCCCCTGGCACAGCTCCAGCCCTTCCCTGGCTCCTGTCCCTGCTCACAGAGAGCAGAGATTGAAGCTGTCCCTCCAGTGCCCCTTGTGAGGAAGCTGCAGACCCTGAGGAGATCTGACCTCAGGCTCCTCTGCTCCAGAGTGATTTGAGATTTGAAGTTTATATAGCCACTGAAATTAATTCTCTCTTCTGTGGGGTTTTATTTTTTTTTTTAGTTTTCTTGTTACCCTAAATGCACTCTCCATGAAGACTATGGAAGGCTGTGGGAAAACAGGCAGTTCAGTGACTTGGAGTTTGTTTTGGGAGAGGTGAGTAGAATTTATTGGAGAGGTGCCAGTGGGGGTGTTACTGTGTGTGGTGTGTTTGCTGGGAAAAAGCAAATTCTGCAATGGTTATGCCAGAAACCCTGGGAATGAATCACTGATGAACTGTCTGACTGTTTTAGTAAGTTTCACTTATCCAGATAAATTTTTAAATCTACAAAGGAGAAGAAACTTTTAAACTGAGAAGATCTGTGGGTCACTGACTTAGCCTGAATTTATTGAAGCATGTTATATAGAGTTGCAATATAAAAATGTACCAACGACCTCTGTACTCCCAGGTCCCAGTTGCCTCCTGAGAAGGCAGGTCAGTGTTTTGCAAACCCATTATCATTTCAAGAGCCATTTTTAATTACTGAAACAAAAGAGAATGAGAAAAAGCAATACGAGGGAATGATTCTCTAGTAATGAAAACAGTTAAAAAACTTAACAGAGAACAGGTTTTTGGAAGATAAACATGAGAAATTTGAACTTACCTGCATTCCTTTTGCTAAAAGAAAAAGTTAGAAAAAGTTTTGCAAAGCTCAGAGAACAGATCCTCAGCAACAGGTGAAATAAATTATGACAAACAATAGCAAAAACCATAGTGTTATTTTGAAAAGGGAAAATTAAACAGAACATCAGATGCAAGAATAAAAAGCAATATATATGACACAGCAGCTTCCACTCAGTAAATGTGACACAGGCTCTTTCCCAAATGGTGTTTGCCATTGGCCTTTGGGGAAATAGGTGTTGAATTTCGTCTGTATGTGCAGAGCAGATGTAAGGCTGCCTTTGAGTGTAACTTGAAATGTATTTTGTAACCTGGGGTTCAGCCCACGTTTCTGTGACTTCTGCCATCTGCTACAACCATGTGATTTCAGAATAAAAGTTGAATGTGATTTCTACCTTTGCCTTTGGCAGAAGGAGGAGCGAGTCCGAGGGCACACTGCGATTGTCACTGCTCGCTGCAAGTGGCTGAAAAAGAAAATCATGCAGGCCAGGGAGAGGGTGAAACAGGTGAGTATTTTGGAAAAGTAGCCTTGTGGCAAGGTAAGGCTTATTCTGCCCAGGTTTGGGAATAAGGTTGTCAGGAGAAAAGTAATATCTGCTGAGACAGCTGGAGACAGGAGCATTGTCTGATGCTACGGTGCTCTTGAGCAAGTAAAATAAAGAGGATCATTAGTATTAACGTAGGCTACTGGGTGTGTATCAGGAGTGTAACATGGAGGAGCCAGAGTTAATCCAGTTATCTGGATTTGACAGTGTGGTTCTTGGAAGCTCTCCTAGCTGTCTGAGGTCTAATCTTGTGGAATGCCCCAGAGAGGTTTGTGTACGCTTCCCCGTGGGGGAGGTAAGAGCTGTGTCATGGGGATGGCCCACAAGATCAGACCTATTAGAGGGAAGGAAGGCAATGCTAAGGGTTTCAGCTGCCTCTGTTCCCTTAACCTTTGTATTTTTTTACTTTTTCCAGAGGTGAAAGTCTGGCACCTCTGATCATTGTATATAAATTTTAACTACTTCTAGGTTTTCAGCAGCAAACATTTAATGGCTTTTGGGGAGGTGGTAGCACACAACCTGCAGTAAGATGTGGATGCCTCACTGCCCCCCAGTTAATTGTTTTGCCACTGGAAAGGCTATGGGAAAAGGCTGTCAAAGTGAAACTTGAGGTAATGAAGTGTTTTAAAATACTTCTGTGCAGCACTTTGAGCTCTGCCTTTGCAAGGCAGGGTTTGTGGAATCTGCTCCCACCTGTCCCTCCTTCACAGAGAGAGGCTGTTCCTGCTGTGGGCAGGAATGTGAGTTCAGTGCAGTTCATTCCTCCCGTGCTCTGACGTCCTGCTTCTGACCTGTATCCAGGATCTTACTTGTGTTCTGATCCACATGTGTCCCAGGATATGGAACAATAAGTCTAGGACATACGAATTCCTTGTTATCTTGAAGATAATCCTGAAGCTAAAGAGATCCTGGGTCTTAAAGAATGTGGAGTAAGGAGAAGAATCCTCTGATTTGGTGGTAACTTGTGTGAACTGGCACAGCTTTATGCCATGTTTGGGTGGTTTTTCTGTTTCATTAGAAATCAAAGCAGGACATTGAAGAGGAGGGACACACCACATGCCAGAAGGATGGGATTGGTGGGAATGTCAAGCTGTGCCGACTGCAGCCGCTGCTGGAAGTGCCCATCCGAGAGGCCGAGGCCCAGCCCTTTGAGGTGCTCATGCAGTTCCTGTACACAGATAAGATAAAGTATCCCCGCAAAGGTAGGGCAGCAGGGTGAAGTAACACTGGCACTAGGGAGGGGAGGGGGGCAAATGTGTTTTGAGACAGCAGGATCAAGCATTTGCAGGTGATCAGTCCTGTTCTGAGCACTTAATTACTTACCTGAGATTAAACAAAAAGCAGATTTTTATCAGAGCATACTAACCATGCTTTTTTTTTTTTCCTAATTCTTTTCAAATATCAAGGAAGAACAAGTTCTTGATCATTCCAAAAGGTGTAAAAAACCCCAAATAAACAAAAATATTGTGATACTTTGAACATCACAGCATCCTTCTTGGAAGGACCAAGGACTTAGCTTATTTCCTTTTTCTGATATTGTTTTGATNTGCAGGCCAGGGAGAGGGTGAAACAGGTGAGTATTTTGGAAAAGTAGCCTTGTGGCAAGGTAAGGCTTATTCTGCCCAGGTTTGGGAATAAGGTTGTCAGGAGAAAAGTAATATCTGCTGAGACAGCTGGAGACAGGAGCATTGTCTGATGCTACGGTGCTCTTGAGCAAGTAAAATAAAGAGGATCATTAGTATTAACGTAGGCTACTGGGTGTGTATCAGGAGTGTAACATGGAGGAGCCAGAGTTAATCCAGTTATCTGGATTTGACAGTGTGGTTCTTGGAAGCTCTCCTAGCTGTCTGAGGTCTAATCTTGTGGAATGCCCCAGAGAGGTTTGTGTACGCTTCCCCGTGGGGGAGGTAAGAGCTGTGTCATGGGGATGGCCCACAAGATCAGACCTATTAGAGGGAAGGAAGGCAATGCTAAGGGTTTCAGCTGCCTCTGTTCCCTTAACCTTTGTATTTTTTTACTTTTTCCAGAGGTGAAAGTCTGGCACCTCTGATCATTGTATATAAATTTTAACTACTTCTAGGTTTTCAGCAGCAAACATTTAATGGCTTTTGGGGAGGTGGTAGCACACAACCTGCAGTAAGATGTGGATGCCTCACTGCCCCCCAGTTAATTGTTTTGCCACTGGAAAGGCTATGGGAAAAGGCTGTCAAAGTGAAACTTGAGGTAATGAAGTGTTTTAAAATACTTCTGTGCAGCACTTTGAGCTCTGCCTTTGCAAGGCAGGGTTTGTGGAATCTGCTCCCACCTGTCCCTCCTTCACAGAGAGAGGCTGTTCCTGCTGTGGGCAGGAATGTGAGTTCAGTGCAGTTCATTCCTCCCGTGCTCTGACGTCCTGCTTCTGACCTGTATCCAGGATCTTACTTGTGTTCTGATCCACATGTGTCCCAGGATATGGAACAATAAGTCTAGGACATACGAATTCCTTGTTATCTTGAAGATAATCCTGAAGCTAAAGAGATCCTGGGTCTTAAAGAATGTGGAGTAAGGAGAAGAATCCTCTGATTTGGTGGTAACTTGTGTGAACTGGCACAGCTTTATGCCATGTTTGGGTGGTTTTTCTGTTTCATTAGAAATCAAAGCAGGACATTGAAGAGGAGGGACACACCACATGCCAGAAGGATGGGATTGGTGGGAATGTCAAGCTGTGCCGACTGCAGCCGCTGCTGGAAGTGCCCATCCGAGAGGCCGAGGCCCAGCCCTTTGAGGTGCTCATGCAGTTCCTGTACACAGATAAGATAAAGTATCCCCGCAAAGGTAGGGCAGCAGGGTGAAGTAACACTGGCACTAGGGAGGGGAGGGGGGCAAATGTGTTTTGAGACAGCAGGATCAAGCATTTGCAGGTGATCAGTCCTGTTCTGAGCACTTAATTACTTACCTGAGATTAAACAAAAAGCAGATTTTTATCAGAGCATACTAACCATGCTTTTTTTTTTTTCCTAATTCTTTTCAAATATCAAGGAAGAACAAGTTCTTGATCATTCCAAAAGGTGTAAAAAACCCCAAATAAACAAAAATATTGTGATATTTTGAACATCACAGCATCCTTCTTGGAAGGACCAAGGACTTAGCTTATTTCCTTTTTCTGATATTGTTTTGATCAGTTTTAAACTGTGCCCACACAGAAAGGTGTGCAAGCCAGTATTTATCACCTGTTAAAAATCCAATCTGAAGGAATGCCTCAAGAAAGGAAAAATCCATTTGATGCATTCATTGAAGTTCTCTGAGTTAAAAACACTTGTAGGCGGGGAGGTAATAGCCAGAGATCTCTCTGCTCCCACACGGGGAATCCAACTCCTGGCTGTGTGAGTGGTGAGGCTGTGGGGTGATGGGAGTGAGGCTGGATACAGCGAGCAACTCCAGCTGCTGGGGCTGGGGAAGCTGCAGCCATGGGACCCAGTGAAGTACAGTGAGGTACAGGTGTCCTAGCACTGAACTTTGCTTCAGCTTCACTCCAAGATATTCCCTTTCTGCAAAGGTAGTTCTCAGAAGAAAAGTGATATGTGTTCATTTGTGCCAAGGCTTTCCCTGAGAGGACGCCTGTCTGAGAATGATCCCACTGAATGGGGGTGAGGGAAGTGCTGGATTCCGTTGGCATTGCCAGATCCCGCTCCCAGCCGTTCGCTGATCCTCAGTACCCTCACCTCGGGACAGGCTCAGGCCAAGGGAAGGCTTGGACCCCTGAGCTCTTCCCACTGTTACAGGCTTCCCAGGCAGCCTGCCCCTCTTCACCCAGCCCATGAGAGGTTCTCCCTGGCGCTCCCCTTTTTGCTGGGATCTTCCATGGGCCCTGCTCCGCCCGTTTGTACTCCTTGTTGTTCCTCTCAGTTCAGAGAGCAGCACCCTAGGGAGCCATCCAGAGGCTGAGCTAATGGAATTGGGCATGCTCATCAGATGGGATTTTCCAATTAGACACGGGGAAGGCACGTGACATGCAAGAGGGCTTTTCTGTATTAAAAAGTAGTTAGAGCAGATGGGCAGAGATGTCCTGTGAGGAAAGCAAAGGCCATGGGGGATTATTCCTTGAGTTGGTGTCCTAGTAGCCCCATTGCAGTGGCCTACAAGGGTCCCCTCTGCCCTCTTTCACTTCTGCCCTCATAGACCAGCTGTGGGTCTGTGCAGGCTGAAGCACAGAGTGCCTTCATAAGGCTCTGTGAGAATCAAGGAGCTGATTGTTAATACTGTGTAAAACCCAAGGACTCTGGCAGGGCTGTTGGCAGTTGGGCACTGTGAGAAGTTGGGCTGCAAGCTCCAGAGCTTGTCAGGGATTTTAGAAACTTCACTTTCTTTGGAGGGTTTCAAAAAATTGTGATCCAGATTGTCACAAAATCTTTGTCTAAAAAATACTTTGGGGTGGCTTTTGTATGCTTCAAATTTGAACCTTCTTTTCTAGTATTGATTCAGATTTTATCTAACCAGGAATGGAATTTTTTCTCCATAAAAATACTCCAGTCACTGCCTGTTCTACTATTCTGATTGCTCTGGTTGATATAAAAAATACTTTTAGAAGGGTTCCTCTCTTTGTTCTGTGAGCTCTCCAGCAGTTTTACCTCTTGCAATTCCAGGTCATGTGCAGGATGTGTTACTCATTATGGATGTGTACAAACTGGCCTTAAACTTCAAGCTCTCTCGGCTGGAACAGCTCTGCCTTCAGTATATCGAAGCATCTGTAGATCTGCAGAACGTGCTCATTGTGTGTGAGAATGCTAACAAGCTTCAGCTGGATCAGCTAAAGGTAATCACATTCTGCATGCGAAGTGACTGATAACAAATTTTTAAAAATAAAATTTATGTAATTAATGTTTGGCTGAAGGTATCAGCTTTTGCAAATTCATCATTCCTTTAATTACAGTTGCTTGAGTATATTTAGCATGGGTTGTCCTGCAGTGGCTTGTGATATTATGTGGGCTTTTTTCAATAAGTGCTCGATATTTTTGCATATCTGCTTTGTAGAATGTCAAGGGCAGAGTGACTTTGGCTCTTCCTCAGTTCACTCTTGCTGCAGCAAGATGGAACCAGTGCATTGCCTGGTCTTGCCATGTTATATATACTGAGACTGCAGATAGGTTCTTTCACCTGGACAGATGGAAAAACTAAATTCTGTTCTTAGGCATTGGCACTGGAAAACTAAATGTGCCAGTGATTCTCTGTCTCTGTGGTGGGTGAAGGGCTTTTGGGTGTTTGGTGACAATCAGGATAGGGTTGACCCCCAGCTGCAGCCCAAGAGGTGCTGGCTGTGCTGATTCCAGTGCAGTGCCCAGGGCCAGTTCTGCTGAACCTGCAGGGAAGCAGCTCCTGCCCCCAGTCCAAGAGCCAGAGCAGGAGCGTGCAGTACCTGCTGATAATGTTCAGCCTGTGCACACCAGTGACCATATTGCTGGTGGCTGCAAGCACAGTGAGGCTGGAGAAACCAGTATGCACCAGCACTTCCTCAGGCACTGCGTGTGCAGTGCATTTGGAGAGGAAAGGCCTCCAGGAGGACAGCAGCCGGGTCAGCAGCAAGTATATAAATGCAGGGACAGCCTTTGATGCATGGCACCATGGTGCCATGAGCTGCCCAGAAGCTCAAGCATTGGTGGATCTGGTGCCCCCAGCTGCCCTGGCTACCTCTGGGGTGACAGGGGCTCTTGCACTGGGCTCCAGTCGGGCAGGATCACCCTGAGCTGGCATCCTGTCTGCTCAGGTGCTCTGTAGAAAGCTGCTCTTTCTGGCATCCCAGTCATTGTTTAAAATATTTCACAGGTGAGTCCTGACAGATACCTTTGGATCCCAGATGAAACAAACTGGCCGGAAACAGACAGTAGTGATGATTCTTTGGGTGAACTTGTACCCACCTTATGATGAGCTGGTACAGATTGCATTTATTGCTTATTAAAATGTCCTGAGGGAAAGCCTTGGTTCATACAGGGAAATGGAGTGCCCTTTTTTTGTCTCTGTTTAGCATTAGATCTGGTTCATTTGTCACCTTTTCACCACACTGATTTTTGTAGGAAGTTTATCACACAAGAGCCTTCCAGGGCTCTTGAACTGCTGTTTGCTGTGTTTACAGAAAAGGTTCAGGCAAAACCCACACAAGGAATCCTGCAAGCTCTTTGGACCTTTGCTGGAGAGTGTCAAGAGTTAAGATCTCTTCACCCTTTTAATTAACTTTTGGTATCTAATTATGTTAAGAGTTATTATGAGATAGCAACCGATCTTCATTATCTCCGTGAAGTTTTTGGTGTCTCCTGAGATTCCTGTTTTAGAAAGCTTTGGAGCAGCTTGATGGGCCGTTAATCTCTTCCTTGTTAGTATTTCTAGTCAATTTTTTTTTCTAGATGCTTAGAATTGTCCTGAATTTCCTGTTCAAGTAGGAGCCTAAATGGTCATTTAGGAAGGATAAGGATATCTTTGTTTGATAGTTCCAGCTGCAGGATCCATGTGGAGGTTCAAAGGGAAGGATGGCTGATGGCATATGTAACATGTAACATTTATGGCATGCTGTAAGATGACTCCAAACAATAAACCATAAATTTTTAAATTAATATTGGTGTATTTTTAAGGAACATTGCCTGAACTTTGTGGTGAAGGAATCCCATTTTAATCAAGTCATAATGATGAAGGAGTTTGAGCATCTTTCTTCATCCCTCATTGTGGAGATTGTCCGGAGAAAGCAGCAGCCTCCTGTCCGAACACATTCTGACCAGCCTCTCGACATTGGTAATCTTCCTGCTTTATGGAGTAATTCCTTGTGCTGGTTTAGCATTGCTGATGGTTTTTTAGCCTGAGAAGATGTCTGGGAAGCAGCCCTCTGCAGCTCACCAGTTCCCAGTTGGGATAACTGCTCAAGCTATCTCTCGGACTGAGACAGAGCACAACAGTTCTTTTCCCAGTGAGTTTCAATCAGAACAGTGTCCCATCAAAGTACATGGGAAATATAGTCATGTTCTTGCAATAAACCATCCTGATCCTGTTCAGAGAGATGAGAGAAGGAGCAGAAGGGTGTAAAAAATGATGCAAAAAAGGGCAGTGGACAGTCACTGTAAGTGGCTGAAGGGTGACAGAGCTGAGCAGGGAACCAGCCTGCTTGAAGGTGTTCACCAAGGAGGAGCAGGAGGAAGGAGGAAGATCTTGTGAATAGGGCACTGCTCTGTGTGCGTGTGTGAAAGGAACAGGACATAGGGAGGAGAAGAGAAAGATGTGATTTACAGTTTTATCGTGGAATTCATCAAGGGCTGACTTGGGACTAGTCTTACTCAACATTTTAACATCCTGATACACAACACAAGGAATGTAATAATGAAATTTTCTAAGGCCACAAAGTTCAGAGGCATTGGTGTGGAATGCTGCACAAAAATAATTGGGAACTGGAGAGAAAGAGAAGGAAGCTAGTCCTGGAAGGTCAAGTAGAAAGACCTTGGCTGGCATTTGTCCCAAGGAGGAGAGGTGCACTGGCTGGGAAGGTGGCACAGACAGTTCTGTATCCAGAGCTGGAATGGTGTGAGAGACCCAAACATTAAAAACTGAAAGATGAACTTTGAAAGTATGAGTGAGTTTGGAGCAGACATGGATGTGCTCTATTTCTCAGTTGTTGTGTATTTACAAAGGTTGATTAAAATATTGGATAAAAGAAGCTTTTGTTGCTGATTTGGGGAAGATTTTTCATTAAGACACAGAATTTTATATTCCTTGTGATTGGAAATAGTGAAAATGGAGGGGGAAAATCAGCTTTCATATCTGTAGAGAGCACCTGTCAGTGTGGCCAGAGCTGGAGTTTCCTGTCAGTGGCAGAAAGCAGAGCTGACAGGTTTGGTTCTGGGATGGGCACCAGGGAATGAGTTGTGGTGGGGAAGGATGAAGCTCATTTTGCTCCAAGATCATGAGGAAGGACTTGACTCAAATACATGCTGAAAGTCCCAAAGGAAAGAGGGGCTGGAGCTCCGGCTTGGCCATGTATTAGTTTGATAGTACCTGGTCACTTGGAACTGTCATGTCTTTATTTCATTATGTTTAATTTCAGGAACATCTTTAATTCAGGACATGAAGGCTTACCTGGAAGGAGCTGGGACTGAATTCTGTGATATCATCTTGCTCCTAGATGGGCACCCACGGCCAGCCCACAAAGCCATCCTGGCAGCTCGCTCCAGGTGAGCCCTGTTCCTAACACTGTACCAAGACTGTGTGTGAAGGACAGTGCAGTGCTGGGCAGTCCGTGCTCAGCTGGCTTGGTTTAGAAGACAGAGAGGAGCTCAAATCTGCATGAAGTGTTAAGATGCAGCTTTGCTCAATGAGTGTAATAAGCCTTTAAGCAGTAGTGATTAAATTTTTTTTTCATTTGATATCCAGCAGGGAAAGATAGGATGAAATTAGAACTGCAGAGATTCTCCAGAGGGTGTGTGAGAATCTGCACTGCAAGACAAAGCATCTGTAAAATCACAGGAAGAGAAAAAGGGTGGAAAACATAAGGTGGTTTCAGTGAAGTGGAAAGCACCAGATGTCCACTGAGGTCAGAAGGAGCCTTCTGACAGTGAGCAATTCATATTGTATCATGTGGAACTTGAATTTCTTTTCCACTTTCTGATATTTAAGACTAGTTATGAATAAACATAACAAAAAATGGTGCCTGACAGAGACTAGAGTGTTCCCATGCTTTATGCAGAGAAAGGAGTCCACCGTGCTGAAGGTGGGACTGTTCTCCCTCCTCAGGACGTGGGTGAAGTGGATTTGTCCTGCACTTGTGTGTTCTGTGGACCTGCACCTTATGTTCCACCAAACGTTAAAGTGTTCACATAAAATTTCTTTTTCAAATACTGTCACAATTTTTTTCCAGACCCAGTAACAATATTCAGTATTAGTTACTGTGGTATTTTACCAGAAGCATTTCACAGCTCTTAAAACAGCCCTGATGAGTGACAGCCTGTAGATACCAAGGAAATTCATAATACTTTAAGCTCTCTACTGGGTCTTATGCAAATTAGAGAAAAAATCAAAGCACCGTGTGTCCTAATTTTCAAGAAACAGACAAATTTCAGGTAATTCTGATGGTAATTAGGGGTCTATATTTGGAGTTTTCACTGGCAGACATACATGAAAAAAATAAATGAGCAGTGTTTTTGCCCAGGTTGTCACCTGAATTTGTTGCTTTGGAAGCTGCAGTTCTGAATAGCAGCCTTTGAACAATACTGGGTTAAACCATCTGTCTGCAGAATGTGTTATATCAGTTTTATTTCCCTTTCCAGTTACTTTGAAGCCATGTTCCGTTCCTTCATGCCAGAAGATGGGCAAGTGAACATTTCTATAGGTGAAATGGTTCCCAGCAAGCAAGCGTTCGAGTCCATGCTTAGATACATCTATTATGGAGAAGTGAACATGCCTCCTGAAGACTCCCTGTATCCTTAAATTCAAAGGAATTGAAGGATCTGTCTGAGTGCATTTCCAGCAGGTCACCTTCCTTCTGCTTTGGATTGCCTGGCACAGACTGGGAGGATGGTCTGTCGTTGGGCACCAGCAGGCTCTGCACTTCCACTCCTCACAGGGATTTGTTTGCCATCAGCGCTCTCGCCTTCACTTTCTGGTTTGTTCCTCAATGGGATGAACAGATACCTCTTTGCAGCACCTTACTACTACGGCTTCTCCAACAACAGACTCCAAGCCTACTGTAAGCAGAACCTGGAAATGAATGTCACAGTGGAGAATGTGCTCCAGGTAATTGTCCTTTAATTAGTCACTTAGAGGAAAGCCAAGGGGTCTGGTCAAGTGGGTACCCCCAGTGCCAGGTCACTGAGACTCCCCAGACCCTTCCAGTGGCAGTAGCCCTATGTGATGACGTGTGTGGGAGCCCAGCCTTCAGCAGCATTGCTCCTTACCTGGCACTGTGTCACTTCTGTTCTGTGCTGCAGGGTTCAGCAGGTGCTGCTCACCTGGCTCCTCCTGAGCTCTTGTCCCCCATTACAGAACTGTTTCTAAAGGTCTTTTTAAGATGACCACGTGCTCAGCACTCAACTGTAAACCCGTTTTGGCAGACATTTGTTCCAGGGCAAATGATGATCTGCAGGTGACAGACATCAGTCTTGTTTTATCAGTGGTGCTGACAGGATCTGGCAGTGGAGTTTGAGCTAACGAAAAATATTGTGTGGTAAGAAAGCCCCCAGTGCCAGTGCCAGCTTCCAGGTAGGCAGCCTGAACATGTGCAGCACGAGCAGAAGCAATTCCTGCTGATTAGCTCTTGAGGACTCCATACATTTTAAATCCAAGGCTTATTTTTGAATAGTTGAGAAAAGATTCAGTTTGTAATGCAAAATGGAGGTGTTCCCTAGCTAAGAGGAGTTACCTGCTCTGGGTCAGGACTGATTGTTCATCTGAGCTGTGCAGAAGGGAAATCACATTTTTGCTCCTGCTCTAGATTTTAGAGGCAGCTGACAAGACCCAGGCCCTGGACATGAAGAGGCACTGCCTGCACATCATCGTTCACCAGTTCACCAAGGTTGGTTGCATCTTTTCTGTGGCTTTTGAGAGCTGCTGTCCTCTGTCACTGCCTTGGTTAAAGACAAGTTAATATAGAAATCAGTTTAATTCTTCCTCATGTGAGACAGCTGTTACTGAGGCTGCATGTTACTGACACTCACTGACAGGACTGCTAGGCACGCTTCTCACACCGAAGTAAATGGAAGGCTAGAGCAAGCTAGTGTAGAAATGTGAAGCCCTTCCAAGCCAGAAGTTACCCCAAATTGCTTCCATTTCCAGTTTTTCCAACTGTTCATTTTGTGCCATGCCCTCGTTGGGTTCCTGTGCGTATAGCAGGGTAAGTTTGTTGTATATTGAGGGCACAGATCTCTCCCTCAGTAGCAGTTATCAGTGTGCTCCTCGTATTTCCCTTGAAGTGTTCTCTGTCATACATGTTACACTGTCATGTGCTCTAAAACAAATTACCATTTCCTGGCTGGGCTCTCTGTGATTTCCATGTTCAACAGTTGGACTCCATGGTCTTAGAGGTCCTTTCCAATCTTAACAATTCTATGGTTCTGTTTTGATGGGATTATGCATTAGTGGCAGGAAAGGTCAAGAGCCCGATGTGCTGATACTCCTGTCCTGACTTGAGAGAATAAGGATATTGTCATTTAATTGTTCCTATGAGATGTGATCCCTCCATGAGAGTTCCCCAGCATGTCATCAGTTCATTGCTCAACTCATTAGCATTGCTGAAATAGGTAGATAAATCATAGGAATTGGGATTCCTGGATGCTACACACATACTGATAATAATTCCCTAGTTAATATTCAAGTAGCTCGCTCTCCTTTGTATATTTAAACTCACAATCCTCCTGGGGAAGAAGAGCACTGCTACGTCCCATTAGTGTCTGGAGAGGAGACAGGACGGTGTTCAGGGTCTTCATTAAATGCCAAAGTTGCTGGAGCGTGATGCATTTTACATTCAGAAATAACTGAAAATGCATAAAAAGCATTGAGAGGGGAGCCAGCATGCAGGAATCACTCCCAGAGGAGAGTCCACAGCATGAGGTTGCAGCCCCTGCCTTCATCCTATCTGTTTTCTTCTGGCCTTATGAGTCCTGTGGAGCGGCCCAGTTCAGTAGGGATGGGGAATGGTCCCACTGCAGGGTACAGGACATCCCTGGGGTTGGGGTCAGTGCCTTGCAGCCACTGAGGGCTGGAGTATCGCAGTATCACTTCCCAATGGAGGCCACAGGAAGACAAAGAGGTGTGATTCTCCCCAGAACGTACAGGGGGAAATGGACATTGCAACACTGGGAGGCAGCGATGGGAGCTGGAGGGCGTTCCTCAGCTGTACTTCCTCACCAGGATGTGGGGAAATGTTTTATATTTAAACTGTTGACTGGTAGAACAGTGTTCATCAAAACGTGGCTGGAAGACTGTCAAGCAGATGTGCACAGAGAAATCTCAATTATGTAATGTTTTCCCTTGGCCTGAGAGGCCTCAGTGTGTGATTCTTGGCCTGGGCTGGGTGACTCAGTGTGGCTGGGCACGGACACTCTCTGCTCCGCTCCTGGGCCAGCCACGGGCTCTGAGGGGAATTTGTTCTCAGGCACAAGCCTGGTGGGTCACCGGGGCTCAGGCAGGCCAGGGCTCTGGCTGTGGGATCTCCTGTTCTTCCAGTAACTTAACGCTGTTCTGGATTTGGACTGTTAAGGAGTTTTCGTCACAGCAGGAACATTACTGAAGAGCTATTTCCCAGAGGTTCACTGATTTGGGCAATGTGTTTTCAGGCTCTTGTGTGTCGGTGTTGTGCAAAAGCCCTAATAAACCTGCTGTTGTGACGTGTTTGTAGTGACACCCTGATCTGTTGCGCAGTGCGTGCCTGGGGTGGGGGCAGGATCCCACCACTGCTAAGGGGGTCTCTCTCCCTCCCAGTCCTGGCAGATCCTTAGACTTGGGGATATTGCTAAAAGCACATCCTGAGCTCTTTCTGAAAGCATCCTCAGCCATTTCCTTCCTGGCCTTCAAAGGTTGCTCAGGACATCTTTATTCTTCATCCCAGTGCAGCTCCCTAGAGCCAGGTGATAATCTCAGTTCAGGTAAGGCAGGTGGGTGAGTGCTCAGGCACAGTCTGCCTGGAGGCTGGGGTGTGTGTTAGTGCCTCTAGACAGAGGGATTACTGGCTCCTTACCATGAGGTTGTGGAAAAGGGAGGAATGTGTAGAGCTCCTTTTTGCTAACAGTTGAGCCTCTGAGCAGTCCAAAAGCATAAAGGTTGTTATAGATTCTCATCTATCTGATGTGGTGGAGGTTTTTGTTGGCAAGTGCTCCAGTGACCTGCTTTGACTGCAGGAAGAATGCCAGCAGAACCAGCATGGACACTGAGAAGAGCTTTTCCTCAGGAGCACGGGAGCAAAGGGATCAGGCCCTGAATGACGTTTTCAGTGCAAAACCACAGATCTCAGAGCCCAGGCTGTGCTGGTGCCCAGCACTGCTCTTAGGAGAGTGCTCAGTCGGTGTCTCGTAGCAGTGGGGCTGTCAGTACCAACAGAGGGGCAGCTTTGGGGGCAGATTCCTGCTGCTCTCCACTCCCAGCAGTCTGATTTTGGTTCTAAGCCCCAGCTGGAGCCCCGTGGTCTCTTTCCTGCAGCCCAGCCCCACAGCTGGGATCTCACACCATCTGTGCCCAGCCTGACTTGCTGTGGAGTGCCAAGGGTAAAAGGGTAATACATGAGCTGTGATTTGGGGAGGGTTTTAATTTCTTCCTGTTTTTTCTGTTTTGTTTTCCTTGAAGGTCTCCAAGTTGCCAAATCTCCGCTCACTCAGTCAGCTCCTCCTCCTTGACATCATAGATTCCTTAGCTACCCACATCTCAGACAAGCAGTGCGCGGAGCTGAGCGCAGACATATGACATGCCTTGGTAATCCACCTTCTCATTTGTTCCTCAAAAACACTGGCACTGTGGAGCTGGCTCTCTGGTTTACTGTTATGTGTTGAGCAGCTCAGTGTCTGCACTCCACAGCAGCCCTGGAGGAACAGGGACAGCTGAGGTGCTCTCTCTGGTTTTGCTGGGTTTGTATCTTTGTGCAGCGTTTGGACTTTGTTACATTTGTTACCCGAATGTAGACTTGAAATCATTGCAGGTGTGAATTAATTCCACATGGTTTGGGGAGTTACTAAGTTAATAATTAAGCCCATTATTACTTTCATACTGTAAAATCAAGCAGTCATGAGTAAGAGTCACTAATCCTTTGAAACACAATATATAAAGAATACTATTTAAAGAGCTTCAGCTGACCCAGCCTGGGGGCTGTAAGGGGAAGTCAGAACAAAACTGGGAACAAGAGCACATGGTGTTCACAGAGGGACTGGCCCTTGGACCAGAATGTAGTGACTTTTCAGAGACTCCATGGTGTGGATTAACAGATAAGCCCCTGTGCAGCTGCCTTGATTGATGGGCTGTGGGAATCCAGACCTATGCTCTGCAGCAGGTCAGACAGGAAGATTACAGCAGTCCTCTCTGACCATCAAATCCATTAATCCTGTCTTGCTAAGCCTTTCTAAATCTATTTATTAATAAAGAATTAACATCTTCTCCTGGCATTTCATGATTGCCTTGGATTTCATTTTGGAAAAAAATTAAACAAAAAACGTTCTACGCTTGATGAAGGTCACATTGTTAAAAATAAGTGTGTTACATCTTGTTACTAATTTTATATTGAAGTGTCTCTGTGAGCCCTTGCCTTTGCAGGAAGGTGAATGAAGGCAGAGTGCCCTTCCTAGCCCGTGCAGGAGCAGCTGCTGTTCCCTCCCCTTGCAGCCCCCAGCTCTGTGCCGAATGCTTCCCACACTGCAGAGTGGAGAGGAGAGGAGAGGAGCTTCACCTCTCCCCGCAGCTGGATGGTGTTGGTTGGAGAGCACCAGAAATGTGGTGTTGGTAAAGTGTCTGGTGGTGGAACTGTCCCAGCCCTGCCCAGAGCTCTTGGGGCTGTCCCGGGAGGGAGTGACAAGCTGGGAATCAAAACCTTGTCCTGCTCCAGCTGCAGGGACTGCTCCCTACTTGTCTGGAGCTGGATTGGTGCAGGATCCCCGCCAAGACATGCAGCTCCCAGCCCTCACATTCCCACCCTTGCAGCCATGATTTGCATTCAGTGAAGTGTTCCTGGAGCAGCAGTTATGAGCTCCTCGTCAGCATCCCATAGCCTGACACACCTGCCCATGCTCCGGTGTGCCAAGGGTATTGCAGTCTGTGCAATGGAGAACCTGTCACGTATTTAATCCAAGGGAAGTGCTCTAGGGACCACCCCATCTGTGTCCCTGGTGGCTTGCTCAAGTGAGTCAGACCAGAGGTGACAGGTGCTTCTGAGAGCCAAGGGCACCTTTTAAACCAGAGGGATTGTTTCCAGATGCCTCATAGATAGTGGAGTCTCTTACCAGAGGTCATGTTAATTGTACTGACAGGCTCTGTGTTCCTTGGGAAACCAGATGGGCAGCTGGAGAAAGGTTCTACACTGCAACTTGTAACAACACTACGGTCTATTTCCAGTAATGCTGATCCACTAGAGGACACCCATTGCCCAGGGAAGCCTCATTCTCTCAGGCTGAACAGGTTGGTTTCAACCATGCCACAACCAGAAATAACTCACAAGTGGGCTCTTTAAATCCTGAGCCCACTTGCGAGGAAATGCATGACCTCCGCACCCTCTGAGCGGGCACTGCAGGGTCTTGGCTTTGGGGGTGATTTGGGCTCAGTCATGGCTGTAGAGACCGCAGTGCTGGGTCGGAGATTTATTGTGTGCAAACTTGTAGCCCATTGTGATTTGCTTCTGGGCTGCTGTTGTGCAAAGTGCCAGGACCGTGCACCTCTCTGAGAGGACACCCCTGAGTTTCCCAGGAGATCGCAGGATGGGAGGTGTTGTAGGGGCCTCACACAATGTGGGGTACATTTGAGCTTCCCAGGGCAGTTAGGTGTTCTTGTTATCACCACCTTGTTATCGTTATAGCCAGCAGGCTCCAGGTTACTGATGTTCCTGCAGCCTCGGGCAGTTTTGTGCTGGAATTTGTGCAGTCATATCCCTGCATTTGACAAGGAATAAGGAACATTGTGGCTGTCTAGCTTTGTCTTATTCCTACAGTCTCTGCCACGTGCAGGCCCCACTGGCTCTTTAAAGCCCTTGGGACTGCTGGTGGGAGAGCAGGAGCAACCTTTCCTCCACCCCAGTGTGAGCCCCAGTGTGGTGGCAAAAAGCAAGGTGGAGAAGCAATCCCCAACTCCTCCGAAGCAGCAGCTCAGGGCACTGGAGCCAGAAGGTTCCAGCTTTGCTACACAGCATCACCTCCCCATGTCCCCACTGCCACATGGGACCTGCGGCAGCTGGGCAGGAGCCTAGAAGGAGCAGTGTGGATCAGGGCCAGGAGCTGCTTCAGCCCTGCAGGCACTAAGGCCAAGCCCATCCCTCCTGTGCCAGCACCAGAAGCCAGCAGCACCCCGAGTGCTCAGAGCAGGGCTGGCAGCGGGGCAGGGAGTTACTCTTAAGGTGGCCTGTGGCTCACTGGGAACCGGAAGAACACAGAGAAAAAATTACACATTTTAATAAGGAAATGTGCAGTGAGAGGGAGGCACTGAGGTCCTGCCAGCAGGAACACCGGCGGAGGGAGCAGAGCCCAGGCTGCCTCAGGCCCCCCCCCCCAAGCCCAGGATCTTCTTGACGTAGTTCTGGACGTTGACGTGGAGCTGGGGGGCCGTGGCAGAAAAGGTCTCCATGGCCAGGGCCCTGGTGGCCTCGGAGCCGCCCCACATGGCGCGGTACAGGGGCAGCGTGTACTTCTGTTTCCCCTGTGGAGACAAGCGCGGTTACAGCCTAGACTCCGCCCCGGCCCCAGTGGTGACGCCCCCCATTCCCCCTGTCCCCAGCACAGTGCCTCCAGCATCGCCCTGCTCTTAGCCAGGCACAGAGCACATGGGAATGGCACCGGCTGGGGAGTGTTGCCGTGGGCAGTCCTTGGCACCACAGCACCTGGAGAGGGGAGAACACCCAGACCTTGGAGAAGGAGTAGACCCTGGTAAGTTCGTGAAGTTCAACAAGGCCAAGGGCAGGGTCCTGCACCTGGGTCAGTACAGGATGGATGGAGGGATGGAGAGCAGCCCTTCAGAGAAGGACTTGGGTGACAAATTGGACATGACCTGGCCCTGTGCTCTCCCAGCCTGGAAAGCCAACTGTTTCCTAGGCTCATCCCCAGCAGCAGGGGCAGCAGGTGAGGGGGAGATTCTGCCCTCTCTCTCTGCTCCCCAACACTGGAGCACTGCATCCAGCTCGAGAGTCTCCAGCACAAGACACACGTGGACAGAGCAGGTCCAGTGGAGTCCATGGAGATGCACCGAGGGCTGGAGCCCCTCTGCTCTGGAGCCAGGCTGGGAGAGCTGGGGGTGTGCATCTGGAGAACAGAAGGCTCCAAGGAGACCTTAGAGCCCCTTTCAGTGCCAAGAGAGCTGGAGAGGGACTTGGGAGTGACAGGACAACGGGGAATGGCTTCCCACTGCCCGAGGGCTGGGTTAGATGGGATATTGAGAAGAAATTCTTCCCTGTGAGGTGGTGAGGCCCTGGCACATTCCTGGAAGTGTTCAAGGCCAAGTTGTATGGGGCTTGGAGCAATCTGGTCTAGTGGAAGGTGTCCCTGCCCATGGCAGGTGGTGGAATAAGATGAGCTTTAAGGTCCCTTCCAACCTGAACCATCCTGTGGGACTATCAAAAGCAAGAACCAACCCCTGTCTCTCTGGCACTGAAGGCCCTGTGCCCCATGCCCTTCTCTCCCCACTGGCATGCTGCTGGGCACAGCCACCACTGCCCAGGGACAAACCTGGCTGTGCAGGAAGTCCTTGACTTTGCTGTACTCAGCCTCCAGGTTGTTCTTGAGTACGATCTGGCACCAGCGCAGTCGCAGCTCAGCATTCTGGGCCTTGGAGATCTTGGGGTACATCTTGCTCAGCCTCTTCACATTGCCTGTGAGAGGGGAGTGGTCACCATCCCCCACGGGGCCCTGACCAGCTCCCAGCCCCTGCTCCCAGGGAACCCTGTGAGTCCATCCCAGCTGTGCTGCAAATTCTCTGGGATCCTCCCAGCCTCGGGTCAGCCCTGGCCCCTCCCCAAGCGCCCCCCACCCCCAGCTCTGGAGCACCCCAGGCACTTGCTGGCTCTGGCCAGGACGATGCCTGTGTTGGGCCTTCCAGGCTGGGCAGCTCTGCAGGGCCATGTGCGGTGGGGTGCCAGCACAAAGTGGGGGGAGATTCCTCAGCAAAGAGGGCAAGGAGAGTTGCAGTGACATGGGGACACGACAGCCCAGTGGAGCCAGCCTGGAGACAGCAGGACTGCACGTCCCCATAAATCCAAGGACATGCTTCCCCTGGCTCTCCATCCCCCACCACACCAACTGAGGCTTCCCTGGCACCAGGACCCACAGAGCAGTTGGAGAGGGGCTGATGGCCACACACCCGTGTGTCCCCTGATGTGCCCTCACGTCCCCGGCCAACTGGCTGGACTGGGACATGTCACGCTGTGTCTCCTCTGGTCACCAGAGCCCTGGGAGTGACCTGGCACTCACCTTCAGGCAGGGGGGATTTCTGCAGGACCTGATCCAGGAAATAGATCAGCTGGTACGTCCTCCAGCCCGTGACGTCCACGGCTTCGATCGCCTCCATGTTCAAGCCATCGGCTGCCCAGAGCTCTGCCAGCTCATCTGCCGGCCTCATCAGCTGCTGCCCCGGCGACAGGTCAGGCAGGTAGGGCGGCCAGCCCGGCATGTTCAGCCAGCGGTCAAACTCAAACCCTGCAGCGAGGCAGGAGGGAGAGCTGGGAACAGATCCCTGAGCGCCACAGCAGGTGCTGCTGCCCAGACCTCCCATTGCCTTCTCCCAGTGCCACCAAACCTGCCCGAGGACAGTGACCACCACAAACTAATGGGGTGAGGCCATTCAGACACATGGGCTCAAGGTGTGCTTGTGGGTATCAGCCTCACTGCCACCAGCGGGATGAGCTGGCTCCAGCACTGAAAGCTCCTGCCAAGCCTGGATCTCCAGCAAGGCTGGGCCAAGCCCAGAGTGCTGGCTGGGCCTGATCCCAGTGCTCACCAGGCTGAGTCATGGACACCCCATGAAACAGCACTCGAGTGCAGAGCAGGGACTGGGTTTGGATGGAAAGAAATCAGGGTGAGCTGGCACGTGCCCAAGCCTGGGCCTGATCCCAGCTGGCCAGTGCTGTGCCTCCTCTGACAGAGCCGGGCCAGCAGCAGCAGCATCTCCAGTAAAACACACAAATCAATGTGCAAAGGCTCCAGGGGATATGGGTGACTCTGACACCTGTGTGTGCGGGGCTGCGAAGTGGCAGCACCTGTTCCCTGGCCAGGATGGTGCTGTGCTGACCTGGGATCGAGTCCACGCCTTTCTCCTTCAGCTCCGGGAAGTACTCCAGGAAGAACCTGAGGGTGTCATCTGCAGTGATGCTCTGGAACTTGAACTGGTTCACGTAGGCCTGCGGGGACAGATAGGGCTGATGCCAGACACTCTCACCCCAGCAGTGCTGCCCAGCCCTCTTTGTGCTCCACATCATGGGGGAACCCACTCCAGCCCCTGTTCCCTACAGGGGCTGCCCAGCCCCCTGCATCCCCAGGGATACCCCTCAACATTCCCAGCACCTGCTGCTAGCTCTGCCTTCATCTATTCCCCTATTAACATTCCTGTTTCCCACCTCTTCTTCCTCTCCCCAGCCACCCTCTCAGCCTGTCCTTCCCAGGGTCCTGCTGTGCCCTGGCTTCCTGCGGTGGCATTTTGGATGACTTTGCAGCTCACACCTACCTGGAGGAAGGCATCAAACTTGTTCTGGTTGCCCACAAGATGGGCCAAGTAGCTTACGAAGCAGTACCCCTTCTCGTAGGGTGTTTCATTGTATGTGTCATCTGGATTGATACCTAGAAAAAGGCAAAACCCTCAGAAATCCTCTGCCCACCTGCAAAACAACACAGCTCTCGTGTGCAGCAAGATTCCCCCTTCTGTGCTGAGTGCAGCCTATCCCATCCCTCCTGCAGCCATCATCTCTCCCGGGTTCATCATCCGTGCTGGTGTTACTGCCAGCCATGGAACAGCCCGGCTCCCCCCAGCCCGCCTGTCACTGTCCCGTTCCCCCAGAGCCCAGGGACACCCCACAGACCTGGCTCAATCACCACCCGCAGCTTGTTGAGTGGATGGTCCTCCCCCGTGGCGTCCATGTGCTGGCGCAGGAGGGCCCTTCCCGTGGCAGCCTCCAGGCAGGTGTAGGGCAAACCTGGGCAGAGACAAGCAGAGGCGTTCGGGGAGCCCGGCCAGACCCCTGCGCACTGCGGGCCCAGAGGGCGCTGTGACGGAGAGGAACAGCATCAGTGCATCAGCTGGGAGAACAGGAAACTGACACACTTGGAGTTGGGATGGCAGAGCTGCAGGGAGGCATGGGCAACCCAGCCCCAGGCAGCGAGAGATATTTAGAGCCACTTCAATTCGTATGGATGCAGCAAGTGGTGCTGGGAGAATATGAGCTTCTGGACAGGACTGTGTGTCCAAGGGAGAGCTCAGGACAGCTGGTATCAGCTCCACATGGGAGCTGCAGGAAGATGAGGAAGGTGAGGCTGGTCAAGGACACAGTGCCCGCATCCCTGGCAGAGGTTGCAGGGATCTGTCCATCTCAGAGCAAAGGCTACCAGAAATCACAAACTGTTTTGGGCTGGAAGGGACATTAAAGATCATCTTGTTCCACCCTCTGCCATGGGTAGGGACGCCTTCTACTAGACCAGGTGGCTCCGAGCACTGTCTAACCTGGCTTTGGACACTCTCAAGGAAGGGGCAGCCACAGCTTCTCTAGGCAACCTGTGCCAGTGCCTCCCCAAACTCACAGTATCTAATCTAAACCCACTCTTTCAGTTTACAGAACCCCACAGGGCCTTGCAGCTGCTGCCCATCACCTCTTCTGAGATGCAGCACAGGCTCCATCCCCACAGGCACTCGGAGGGACGCGCCGAGCTGTGGGACACAGACCCCAGACCCACACAGGGCTCAGCACCCGTGCAAGGGCTCGGCACCCCACAGCCAGGCAAGGCCACGCACCATAGATCTCGGTGGAGATGCGCCTCTGGGCGTACATGGTGAAGCCCTCGTTCAGCCAGAACTCGCCCCACATGGCATTGGTGACCAAGTTGCCAAACCAGCTGTGGGAGATCTCGTGAATGATGACGTCCACCAAGGAGCGGTCCCCGGCCAGCAGGCACGGCGTGACGAAGGTGAGGCAGGGGTTCTCCATGCCGCCAAAGGGGAAGGAGGGCGGCATGAACAGGATGTCATACCTGCCAGGGAAGGCTGGGCTCAGACCCCACTCCTCCTGCAGATGGGGCTGGGGATGGAAAGAAACTCTCTCCCTGTCCCTGGGGAACCAGATCCTTCAGGAACCTTCCAGCCATACCTGCCCCAAACATAAGGTCCAAAGAGTTTCTCTCCAACCACCAGGAACTCCTCAATCACTCCATCGTACTCCTTCTTGGCAGCCTCGATCAGGCAGGGCTCGGCCCAGACGCGGCTCCTGGCCAAGTGCAGAGAAGAGGAAGTTTAACCATTAAGGGACTTTCACCTTTTTGCCTCATCAGACGGAAATTGCACAGGTTTATTTCACGGTAAAATAAAACCCTGCTGATAAAGGCATCTAAAGAGGCCAATAGTGCAAACTTCAATGATTTCTTTCCTTGTCTGAATATTAAAGGGCTTTTATATGGCTGCAGTGGCAGCCAAGAACTCAAGAAAGCACCAGCCTGTGAGGAAATGTGGGACCTTCCATGCACAGGGACCCACTGCCCTCATTCACATGAGGGGTGACATGAGCAGAGCCAGGGACCCTCCTGAAGGCGAGGGGACACAGCACCAGGGCTCCTTCTCACTCTCCAGTTTGAGAAGGACCCTCATCCTGTGAGCCCACAACCTGCTGACACAGACAGGGACTGACTGTGCCAGTGTCTCTGCTCTCCAGAGCCCCGTGGAGCAGGGAGAGGCAGGAGATGGCTGCCACGGGAGCTTCACCGTGCAGCTCCCACAGCTCTGGAACCCTCCTGAGCCCCTCACCTTGGGCCAACATCAGCAGAGACGATGTCCCCAACAACCAGAGCAATCAGGTAGGAGGGGATTGGCTGGGACATCTTGAATACGAAGGTGTTATCCTTCTGCTTCTCCCAGCTCGTGGCACTCATCACAGCCGTGAAGCCCTCAGGGACCTGAACATGTGGATAAAAACATCCATTAGATCCATGGCACACACAGTGGGAGGCCAGCTAAGCCAGCTGAGACACCACAATGTCTGATGGCAAACGCATCCCAGCCTGAAGGTGCCGGGGCCATGGGCACTGCAGGCTGTGGGGAGCAGAGCAGGAACACCCCGAGCTCCCACTCGGGATCCCAGCTGCATCCCTGCAATACAAGGATACCTGGAGCTGCCCCAGGTGTTCCTGGAGCTACCAGGAGATAAGGAAATGCTGGAGCTGCAGGTGTGGAAGGGCAGAGGATGCAGATCCCTCAGCCGCTGGCTCCCCTCCCAATTCTTGCACAACAATTCATTTTTCCTGTTCCCAAGCCAAGGTAAAACCCATGGCCAGTCCACCAGCCTGGGCTGAGCCCAGGGAGACTGATCTGGTGTCCCCTATCCCAAACACGGGGTGAGCCCTGTGGTGCCGCAGGGAATACGGTTTCCTTGGTACAGAGCATCACACTAGAGCTCAGCAAGAGCTCCATCCCGTGCTCACCCTGTGGCGCCAGAGGGGCTCTGCCCTAGGAAAGCAAAATAAATCAATCCTGGCATTACCAGCTGATGCCACCATGTGCCATTGGCACTGGCTTGGTGTCACACCAGTAGGCAGCTCCCCTTGCCCACAGCAGGCCGGCACGCCGCAGCGGCCCAGTGCTGGTGTCACCATGTGCCCGCACGCAGGCAAGGAGGGAATCTGGATTATTTAGTGCCATCTCTGGGGATCAGCAGCTGCTCCTTCCTGGAAGTTCAGCAGCCCCAGAACTGCCATCAGGACCCAGTATGGCCCAGCATCACCACCCTCCTCCAGCTATTTCCCCCCAAACTCAGCTCCTCCGCTACAAATGCCAGGAGCTCTCAGCATTCACCCACTCCCAGGCACTAGCACTGCAACTGGGGAGAGGCAGGAGTACCCTGGGGCTGCTTGTCTTAGTTTAAAAGGGCACATAAGAGAAAAATCAGCCCAAGTACAGATGAGTGATTTCTCAGCTGGGGCCTGAGGTGGAGGATTTGAAGCAGTGTCCCTGCTGTGATGCCCCAGCGCTCTGGCACATTCCCTGCAAGGGACCCGACAGCTCAGAACCACAGAACAGTTTAAGCTGGAAGGGACATTAAAGATCATCTTGTCTCACCCCCTGCCATGGGCAGGGACACCTTCCACTAGCCCAGGCTGCTCCAAGCCCCGTCCAACCTGGCCTTGGACTCTTCCAGGGATGGGGCAGCCACAGCCTCTCTGGGCAACCTGTGCCAGGGCCTCACCACCCTCACAGGGAACAATTCCTTCCCAATATCCCATCTAATCCTGCCCTCTCCCAGTGGGAAGCCATTGCTCCTTGTCCTGTCCCTCCAGATCCTTGTCCAAAGTCCCTCTCCATCTCCCTTGGAGCCCCTTTAAACACTCAAAGGGGCTCTCAGGTCTCCTCGGAGCCTTCTCTTCTCCAGGTGAACACCCCCACCTCTCCCAGCCTGGCTCCAGAGCAGAGGTGCTCCAGCCCTTGGATCACCTCCATGGCCTCCTCTGGACTTTCTTCCCCAGCAAACTTTGCACTCATGAAGGGTTTTGCTCCCGCTGGGTGTGAGAGGGAATGGCCGGGGCAGCTCCTGGGGCTCCACTTACCTTCACAGTGGCTGAGTAGGTGAACTTGACTGAGGGGGTGTCAAAGCAGGGGAAGAAGGACCTGTTGAGGACGGCCTGGCCCTGTGTGTACATGTAGGGCTTCTGCTTCCCCGCAGTCTGCTCAGGGGACAGCCAGCACACCTGGGGAGGGACCAAGACCCCAGTGAGAGGCTGCTCGACCACAGCTGCTCTTTGCGGAGGGAGCTGGGGAGGGGCTCCTCACCCGGGGGTGCTCTGCCCACCCCAGGCCTGGTGTCCCCTGGTTCCCCCCCCAGCTCCCCCCAGCTCTGGCCG